>OX371223.1:104291129-104690266 GCA_947310385.1 Nephrotoma appendiculata
TTTATTACAATAAATTTTATCAATTTAGTACTTATTAAGGAGTCATTTGTTGGATTATAATCATCATTAGGAGTATCTACTAATTTCTAAAAATAAGAATGTCGGTTATTATAGTATGAAAAAGTAGTTACATATCCTTCAAGAAATAAAAATAAAAAGAGAGAGACAAGCAACAAAGGCAGGTATATTAGTAATCACTGATCGAATGATCGTCCGATTTGCTTATAGGCGTAAGTTGCACGTATATGATTAGGTTTTGGGTATTGTTTTTAGGTATACATATATTTATTACGTTTTTGTTATTATCTCAACTTATTAGTCCACCTAAGTGGGAATAGAACTGGGCGGGATCCTTTTTTTGAAAGAAAGGGGTACTTCACCTGCCAGCAGATCATCCAGTTCATCAATAACAACCGAAGAGGAGAAATACATTTATCCAGATATTCCATTATTCAACGATACGTTGTTGTCCATTGGCAGTTCACCGATAAATCGTAAAAAAATGAGATTTGAATGTTACAAGACAAAAAAATTTCAAGAAGTTTCAACGAAAATAGCAGAGGATATATTACATCTGCCTTTCCAGTTCCAATGCCGCAATTAGTGCTAACATAAATGAAATGATCCAACAATTGAAAAACAAGTTTAGAAATTGTAAGAATCAAAATGAAAGGTACATGGTTTTAACAACGCTACCAAAAAGCTGGTCTGCTCGAAAAATTGAACGGGAGTTTAACGTGTCATTTTATACAGCAAATAGAGCAAAGCAGATTCAGGAGGAGCACGGCATAATGTCAACACCGAACTTTAAATATGGATCGAAAACCATTAATCCTGAAATAGCCGAATTCGTGAAGAATTTCTATGAGGACGATGAAATAAGTAGAGTGTGTGCCGGAAAACGAGATTTTGAAACAATAACAACAGATGGAGTTAAGATAACAAAACAACGAAGATTACCGCTTTGTAATTTAAAGGAAGCGCATCAACTATTTAAAAGAACATATCCATTAATAAAAGTTGGATTTTCTACATTTGCTTCACTGCGTCCAAAACACTACGTTCTAGCAAATTCAAGTGGCACACATTGTATATGCATATGCATATACCATCAAAACATTAAACTGATGTTTAACGTCATAAAAACAAAAAATCTTCTTTCTCATTCTTTAGAAATTTATCGTGATCTTATATCTCAGATTGTTTGCGGAAATTCAACAACATCATGCAATTTAAACGAATGTACATCTTGCCCAGGAACTACAAATTTACATCAGGAAACATCAACAAAATTACTAGAAAATGATGTAGATGAGATTACTTATAAACAATGGCAGCAAACAGATCGGTGTACAATAGAAACAACAATTGTATCAACATTGGAATCTACTGATAAATTTTGTGAGCAACTACAAAACATATTACCACATTCGTTTATTGCAGAACATCAATCAGCGTATCTAAAACATAGGAAGTCTAATTTAGAAAACGATGAATCTGTTGTTATATGTGATTTTTCGGAAAATTACTCATTCATACAATAGTTCAAGATGCAGTTCAAGGATTTCATTGGTCCAATTTTCAGTGCACCATACATCCTTTTGCAGTTTACTATAAGAATAAGGACGAAAATTCTTCCAATAATAGTAATTTGGAATTCACCAGTTTAATAACTATCTCGGAGTCAACCAAGCACAATCATGTAGCAGTGAAATTATTAATTCAAGGCCTAGTTGATTTTATAAAGGCGAAGATAAAGCATGTTAAAAAGATTTGTTTCTTTTCTGATGGATCTGGAGCACAATGTAAAAACAGAATGAATTTTTACAACTTGTGTAATTTTAAAGAAGACTTCAACATACAAACAGAATGGCACTTCTTCGCAACCTGCCATGGAAAAGGACCATGCGATGCATCAGGAGGTGTTCTTAAGAGAAATGCCGCTAGACCAAGTTTGCAAAGGCCGTTTGAAAATCAAATACCCACACCACATGAACTGTATTCTTGGGCTATTCAAAATGAGTCAAAAGTGAATTATCAGTTTTATAGTACCAAAGATTATATATCATGGAAAGAAAATAAAAAATCGGTATAACTCAATAAAACAAATAACAGGTACTCATCAATATCATAGTTTTGTTCCAATTGATAAGACATCTCTACACATTAAAAAATTTTCGTTTTGTGAAGATCAACATTGTTTTAAATTAGAAACATAAATATTATATTATTAATATAATAAACCGTTAAAATTGTATTTTAAATATGTTTACTTAATAAAAATATTATTTATATGAAAATAAAAATAGTACTTGTTTTATTTTATTATTAAAACAAATTGACAATTGGTAATAGAAATCTGCATAACCATTTCCCGTTGAACTTTACTGGGAATAATTTAGTATTCTGTATCTCATAAATAAAAAAAATAAGTATTAATAGATAAAAATAAAATAGACACTTAAAATGAGTTAAAATGTATTAAATTGATAAAATTTATTGTAATAAAAATTTTTTTTTTTTAGTTATAAGTTAACCCATGTTTTATAAAAGTTTAAAAATTGCAGTTATCGGTGTTTTCTTTTATGATAGAACCATTTTTATGATTAAATCCCTCTTTTTTGCATTAAAGTAAGTGTAGCATGGAAATTTTAAAAAATTATATCATAAAAACGAAAAATAACACTTATTTTTTTATTTTTGTACCTGTTCGGGAAATGATTAAACTTGCAAAAAATGATAAAAAAATTGGTTGTTGTTGTTGTTGTCGAAAGTACTGAAAAATCAATTTTTTTGAAAAATCATAATTTTTCTCACACATCCGATTAATTGAAAAATTTAATAACAATTATTTATAAAACTACCATTAAATCCCTATCATATGAGATCTCATTTATTAAAATCCGGTAAGTAGTTTTTGAGCTATATGTATTTAAAAAATTGCATTTTTGCGAAATCCTTAAAACGGCGTGCGCCCCTGTTTAAAAGTACAGAGCCGAAGAGAAAAACAGAAATCATTTTTGTGTTTCTACACCATAGGAACATCTTCAGCAAGTTTCATAAAAATCGAAGGGGGCGAGGACAGAATCCGGTCGTTTTCGTGTGGAATCGCTGATATATATATATATATATATATATATATATATATATATATATATATATATATATATATATATATATATATATATATATATATATATATATATATATATATATATATATATATATATATATATATATATATATATATATATATATATATATATTCGAGAAACATGGGTTTTCTAGATTAATACCACAAACACTTAATGACTGCCCCTGGAATTTGTTTATAGTCATAGCGAAAGCAAGCCGTACTTGAAGCTGTAGTCGTTTAAACTCGAATGATACGTCAGTCGGAAACATTGGGATGCGGGGTAGTAAAATGTCTTCTCCTTTATACTTTCCTTTTAATATGATTGCTTCTTTTACGTTATTCAGTAATTTTTTTATCGCTAATCGTGTGCCGTTACAAAGTTGCGGTCGGTTAATATTTCGCAACATTATAACTACAGATCCAACCTTTAATCGAAGATTGTGAGGCGGCAATCCTGGCAAATCAAATTAGTTTAAAAATTCCGGTGGATAGTTCACGACATCATCTTCATTAGTTGCCGTATCAACTGATTTATATGTCCTCATTTCATCAGGAATGTCATATTGAATTTTGAAATTTAATTAATTTACATCAGTGTTTTTGGCAGCCAGTATAGCTCGTTCGCTCAACCAATCATGGAATAAGTAATTTTGAGCAACATTTGAAAACACTTTTTGAATGAGTTCAGCTTTTGATTGCGTTAACTGACAAAAACTCTCAGGGTAGGTGATGCAGCCATTCAGCACGTCTATAGGAAATTTGTCATTACCAATATCAATGAGTTGTTTAGAGAATATGTCTCCAGATTGATCATTTTTGCAACATGATACGCATATTCTTGCTTAAATGTAATACCTTGACATGTTTCCACTTTAAACATGCATTCAGTTCATCAGCTTGCGTTGAACGTAGAACCTGGCAATGTTTGGCGAAAATCTCCTCATAATAAAACCATTGCGCCACCAAATTGGTTTGGTTGTACCGTAGATCTGTTAAGGTTCTATCTAAAGCCTCTAAAGATTTTTTATGCGCCATCGTGCATTCATCAAACACTATTAGTTTACATTGCTGCAAAACCTTTGCCATTGCCGAATTCTTGGAATTTTTGCAGGTTGGAGTTTCGTTGCTTTGCATAATTCAATGGCAATTTTAGAGCTAAATGGGCTATTTGACCGCCTTCACTCAAAGTTGCTGCAATGCCTGACGAAGCAAGAGCTAGAGCAATCTCATTTTTTGAGCGAATTGTTGCCAATATTAAAGTAATCAAAAAAGTTTTTCCTGTACCACCAGTGGCCTTATTCTGGCTTTCCCTTGGAATAGGGAATTGGGAAAAAAATTTTCAAAGCATTTTTATCTAAATTGTGTATTTCTGGCCTACTAAGGGAACATGTTTGGTGTTAATATTTTCGAAACAAAGTTAAATGGGAAAATATTTTTCCCTATAAAAATTTTGTGGAACAAATGTTTCCCAATTCGCTTTGTTATAAAAAATTTTTACACTAAATTAATTCCCGCAGTAGGCCAGAAAAATATAATTTTGACAAAAATGCTATGAAAATGTTTTTCCCAATTCCCTATTCTCAGGGCAAGCCAGAATAGAGCCACAGAAGAGTCCAAGAAGTAAATCCCTCCAGTTCCATCATTTATTACTTTCATAAGAGTATCAAATACATATACTTTTGTTCTTCGTTCAATATTGGAAGATTTATTTGAATCGATTCTTTCAAAGTATTGAGATCATACGATTTTTCTTGTTGTAACTCTTGATGAAAAGCATCGTGGATTGGGCGATTGGGTGCGGCCATCCCCAATTGACATAATAGCTTGTTTGACATCATTAAGCACATATCCTCAATGGAAATCAATGCCTGATAGGAAATTTCTCCACTTATTTGTAAATTCAGATTCCCTGTTCTATTGCGTATATTAAATAAAATATCGTCACACATATTATCTTTGTATTTTATCCACATATCAATTGGTTTTGATGGGAAGCATGTACATATGATAATGGAACACAAGGTTCGTATTTGATGAGCTTGTGATGAAATTACAACATCATGGAGAGTTTGATCCCAATGTGCATCGTTTTGTAACAGTTGCAAATGATGACACGCTTCTCTGTAAGATCCACACAATTCACCATCAACTATGTTCGTAAATGTTGGAATGATGTTGGGCCACGCACATTGACTAATAACAGCCGTAAATAAAAACAATCATCGTTGCTTGGATGAACGGAATAAATACGACCTATTGCATCGGTTGATTATACACCTGGGTATCCTGCAACTGGTTTTCCTTGTTTCCTTCGCATATATTTCTTTGTTGATTGATTCCAAGTATAATATTTTGGCATTTCAGAATACATATAGCGGTTTTTGTGCAAAATGATTATTTTCGCACGTCTCACGTTTGGTATTGGGTTACTTCATCATTTGAATTCTTTGCACCAAATCCAATCACAGCCATATCACTTCCTTTGGTTACATATTTACCTATGTACTTGATAGATTTTACTGGATGGCAAGATTCAACATTGATGTGTGCTTTGAAAGTTTTGGATAAGATCGGTGAATATGGAACAATCCAACGATTATCTATTTCAATATTTTGTTGATTTACTTTGACAATTGTTGATCTTCTGTTGTCTGCAAGTGATTGCCGACGATAGAGTGGATAACCATCTCATTTCCAGTAATTGTTTCCTATAATAGTTATGATTAATAAACATACAACTGCAAATACTATTACAAACCTTAAAAGTTGGCATGAAATTTTCCCGAACTAATTTTGTTGCTCCAAATTAAGTCATTTGAAAGGAGTCGTTGTATTGTTGAATATTCCTTAAAAAGTGTATGGAATCTGTTCCTATTCCTAAAACCAATGAGTACAATGGCTCTGGAGGTGGAAGCAATGGTATCAATTCCACCTTTCCATTTGCGCAACACAATCCATTGGCCTCATTTTTGTATTTCAATGCCTCACACTATTGGCAAACTGAGTTCATAGGTCCAATAGCAACACAGTTGTAGGCACTGTAATCAGTTGACATATCGTAACAGAAACAGCTCGATTCAAACTTGCACCATTATTAGTCGAATGTCCCGCTTCACGGGTCTGTCTTAACCAAGTTCTTTCACGTTCATTTCGATCTTCACGTTCCTAGGCAGTACGATTAGATTGATAATTAATTTCGTTGTTATTCGTTATTCGTTGCATTTCGGGTTCTTCTGCCTAAGTTATTTAGTAAGTCACAAATACACAACACTTTTTTAATTTTATAGAAATTTGTGGCTTTTAGATTTAGTAATATTATAGATGCACTACAGCATAGAGACGTTTACGATAGGCAATTTGTTTTTGAGTAATGTTACCATTGATATTACCATAGTTACCATAAATATTGACAAACAATGTTACCATCGTATAATGGAATTCTCCACTAACGCTTAAACTTTACGGTATGGTATTAAAGTTCAAATTGACTTTTAAGTATTATTACGAAACTTTTGTATGGGAATATAGAAATTTTTCTATTAAAAAGTTGCAACTTTTTAAATTCTTCTCTCCATAAGAACCACTCTCGTACTTCAAGGAATTATATAAAAAAAAGAATTAGCGAAATCGGTTCAGCTGCTCTCGAGATTTGCGCCTAGCAACAAATTCACCGATTTATTTTTATATTATAGAGATACAATTCTGCTCAAATAGTTTTTTTTCAGCCTACAGAGGGGAAAAGTGTAATGTAAATATTCATAAATTGGGAATAATTTTTCCATATTTAAATTAGCAGGGGAAATTATTCCCAATTTAATTTTGTTTTCAAAAAAATCAACACTAGCTGTTTACCTCAGTATGCCAGAAAAAAAAATTCAAATAGATATTACTTATAAGTTTCCTGTCCCCGAATTACCAGACTAGTGCCATTGGTGGAGTTTTCTATACCTTCCCTAGTCTCAATATAGTTTCCCATTACTATGTAAACAAAAACGATTTAGGAATACCTGTCCGATTTCCCAGAGAAAGATTATTTATTCGGTTTGCTATTTAATCTATGACATATACCGCTTTGGTCATGCTTGACGAACGTTGGTATATCGCGTTACGTACACAAAACGTATGCAATCTGTTCAATACATTATGCGACTTACGCAAAAATTGACAATTATAAAGTTTTTACGACAAAACTGTACATAAAATTGGTTCAAATCTGAGAGTATTCGTCATTCTGTAACAAATCGCAATCAAGTGCAGAGATACACCAAATATTACAAACGCAGACTTTTATACAACAAAATATGGATTTTGGTACAATTACGTAAGCAATCAAATCTCTAGAATCAAATATTCTAATTTAAAAATATTTATTCGTTTTGTAATTCTATTTAGATCACCCACAAATAATGATGTTAGAAAAAGAAGGACCACCAGGTTCAAAAAAAGCAAAACGTGCAATATTCCTGTGTATGAATACTTTGATAATCATTTTTTTTACAATGATGTGATCGCTGAGACTAGAGTTCATCAAAAAAGGTCAAATTTTAATTGTACGTAAGCAAAATAAAGCGGGTGTACCGTGATTTGTCAAATTTGTGTATTGGAATTTTATATTTTCGTATACGGTTATTATGTTTAGTGAATACTAAACGTACAGGTTAACCACGACTTACGTCGGAAATTCATAAATTATACTAATGCTGCAATTAAATACTGTTTACAGATTCGTGGTATGCCGACTCGCAGTACTTGAAATCTGCACTTCGTCTGGAGACAATTATAACACCCGGTAAACCACTAGATTTGGAAAAGGATCGACCTGAGTTAGGAGGACGGGCAGAATTTTGCGATGGTAAGTGTAATTAAGAATTGTAGATAATTAGTTTACAACGAATACGCTAATTTTGATGTAGATGTAAACCGATATACGCATGATATAAAACCAGAGGAGGTGGCAAATTCCAACGAGCTTCATAAATCTATCGAAAGAGAGCGACCAAATCAGTTAGACACTTTGCGCAAAGGGATCATTATAATGGGTTCATATTTAAAAGATACATGGAATTATTTCGCATTGAAAAGTTATTGCATCCCTGAACCGTACCGATATGTAACATACTCACGCGGCACATTTTCATCATCTGCCGCTGGCTTTGATCATCGGCAACAGTGGCGGCAATCAAAACTCGTAGAAATTGTTTGTGCGGTACGAGATGGAATTATGATTTGTTGGAATGACAGTTTGTATTCTGAACAAACCAGAATAAATTTTGTGAAACTGGCACAAGAGCCAGAACTAAAAGATATAATCAGATTTTACTGTTTGAATGAAAAACTGTTTCGTTTAACGCGTAAACATAAACAAATTCGAGATAGTTTACAATTGCAGTTTAATATAAATTCAAGAACCTTTATTTTAGCAGGTTTATCTAAAGTAAAAAAAAAGATTTTACATATCGCTAAAGTCCATAAAAAAGTTGGAGACAAAATATTTGCAACACGAGAATCTATTACGAAGTATTTAGAAAGAGAACAGCAACGACAACATATGATGGAGTTATTCCTCAATACTAATGTATTCCTTAATGATACTGTAATGATATATGCAAACTGTGCTATTTAGAACTGATAAATTATTTTTCCGAAATTACAGGTCACACAGGGCGTAACACGAAGGAACGAAAATGAAATTTATATTCTAGCCAATAAATCTTATACGTCGAGAAACCAAGAGAGGGTAAATGTTCCATTGAATGAGACTCCGCCTAATCAAACATGTCTAAACGCCGTCCCACCAATCATAAAACGTTTACCATCAACAGGACGATTGCAGTAAAAATAAAATTTTAAATTTAACATTGATGTCTTTTTTATTTTTTTGTATGCTATTTTAATAAAGAGTTTTAATCTATAAATGTCAGAATTGTTTATTACTGAATTCGAGTTGTGCCGTATAGAGCAGATCGAACGCTGCTGTGTATTGAAAATTGAAATAAAATGCCATGCTGCTGGTTAAATTATGTGGTCATGAGATATTTGTTAATGCATTTAGACCCTTTTGAGCGCTTTACACTCAAATACAGCAAGCATTTTGATACCAATACTTTTAGCGCTCACAGGTCCCAACCATTTATGACCATCACTTCACTCCATTACCATTTTCCTCAAATATAAATAATTGGTTTCGTTTCGTTTATGGAAAACTTAGGATTCTATTAACACTAGAGTAGTTTTTTCATTTAGCGATGTCATAAACCAAACTGTAGATGTCATAAGTGTAAGCTTCTATCGGGCATGCTTTTATCGGGACCGCTTCAAATATTGGTTAAGGCGTATTAGGGCGGTTAGGTCTCGTTGCCCAGCGAATTAGGATGTTTTAATAAGGATAATTAAACATTTATTACAGTTAAACTACATATTAATATCCAACTTTATCAGGGGAAAATTCCGGCTTGCGCTACTCTCCACAAGATGTCACGCTTTATAGCAAAATACAATTTCTGGCGTAATTTTGAAGTAGGGGATATTTTTATTTATTTTTTAGGGTATTCATGTCTCATTCAAAATATGCCAGCGGAATACAATCGTAAAAGCTATCCTTAAATTGTTATGAGTCGGTACATGAAATTTCATAATGCTGTATAAGATAAGTGGGAACTATAGATAGAATAAAAAAAATAAAAAAAATAACGTAAGAGAGCGAGAGATGGGATTCATATGTATTCGACCATACTCAGAATAAGAAAAATAAAAACTATAAGAAAAATTACGTTTTATTTTGCTGTCACGTAAAAAGAATAGCAGAGCGAAAATTTTCGTCCAAGAATAAAAAACTTAACAAATACAACAACAAAACTCAAACAAGTTTTAGTGCGTTGTAATATGCATGTTTATTATTTTATTATTTATATATGGGAATTTCGAAATGTTAGTGTATATTATCTTTTATATTAATAAAATATTCATGTACACATATACTATAATGAATATAAAATCACAAATAATTTTCACTACACTGTAGAATTGTATTTTTCTAAATCTAACCTTAAAAAATAATTTATCGAATTGCGATAATTTAAACCGCATATAAATATATTTTATAATTTTAAACACATATATTTGTTGATATGTAATACGTTTATACTCAAAACTATTGTAGTTTCACTGAAGATTTTATGAAATACATCAAAAAATTATTACATGAAAAATATGTATGAACTTAATATTTTAAGTAATCTATAGCCGAAAAGTCAAATTGGAAAAATAATTTTTTGTCTTCGTTTCTTACGTTATTTCTGTTATTTTTTTTATTCCACCTATAGTTGGTCCAATAGACGAAATTTACCAGCGAAAAATAAGAGGTTACGCTACTCGTCACAAGTGACACCAATATCACATAAGGGAATCACTTTTGTTACTTTATTACCAGCGGAACTTTTTTGTTCATTTTGTATCCTTTTTCTATAAAATAAAACACTCAAACGAAATAAAATATTAAAAGCGATTCTAAAAATGACAAATTGGTTGATCTCCGAAGTAAAGTAACTGAAATAAATGAGATTGTAAAATTTAGCAATATTCCGTCCTCCCGCCATTCCTTAACAAATTACGATGAAATTTGGTTTCTAAATTGCTTTTTGATTGAAATATAAATTTTAGATGAACATATGGTATCTATGCATTCTACACGATTAAAAAATGTATGCATTAGAATTTTCACTATAATGTTTTGAATTTCTGTTGTCACAAATTCTCCCTCCTTAACTATATTCATGTTAAAGCGTCATGGTTTCCTCTAAAAATTTGTGTGTGTGTCATTTCGCTGAAGTGTAAACATAGTTTTTGTGCTCTAACAACCATTTCAACTTTGGTACCAACAAAATACAATTTGCGGTAAGCGCTGCTCTTTTGTTTTAGTTTGAAGAAAACTGCACCTGATGGACATCGTTTGCTGTGTGAAGCTTATTGGGAAAATGCTCCATCAATAACAGTATGAGAGTACTGGTTTCGTCATTTCAAAAGTCGTGATTTTGACACCAGTGACAAAGAAAGCGAAAGGAGACCAGTAAAGTTTGAATATGCTAAGTTGGTGGCGTTATTGGAGCAAGATTCACGTCAAACTCAAGGGGAGCTCATTTAAACTTTCGGAGTGGCTCAACAAGCGATTCAAACCCGTCTCAAGACCAAGCATATGGTGCAAGAACAAATAAGTTGGGTTCCGTATGAACCCCGTATGAAGCCATGAGATGTCGAACGTTGTGTTTTCATAGGCTAACAAGTGCTCTAAAGACAAAATCGAAAAGGATTTTTGCGTCGGATCGTGACGGAGGCAGAAAGCCGTGAATCTGGTGAAATCAGTGATGGGACTGATTTACTATGAGCAAATGTAGAAACAAAAGAGAAAAGAATAATAATACGTTCATTTTTCTTATCTAGTATAGGAAAACGATAGCCATCGAAAATTAATGTCGAGCTCTATAGTAAGGCCTCTGATTTTATTTCATAGTTGTTTCGGTAAGAGAGATTCGCTGCATACACATCCTATATACGCGTTTCGGGACCAGCATCAGCATTTACCTGTATTTATGTCAGAATATTTTTATGGAATCCACTTTCTTCGTTTCAACTCAGTCGCGCTATTACGCGGAGTGGTTAAGTGTTATTTTGTGTATCAATTTTTTCCAACTAAAACATCGTCCTTCAGCTGCTTTGTTATCGGTTGATGTAGCCAATTCTAGAGATCACGATAACAACGATGATACAAATTATGAACCGGATTCTGACGATTCAGATTTGGATGACCCATATTAAAATGAGGAACCGCTTCTAAATAATGCTGTATAAGATAGCAGAAATTTTCCAGTAGAAAATTTCGCTATTCACCGCTAGAGGCATCACTATCACAAAAATGAAATTTTTTCTGCTGATATTTTTTTACACCAGCAGAATGTTTTTGATATTTTTATGCAAATTAAAAATTCCCTTCCATACATTTTTGAAGTCATTTTAATGTGAAATGTTTTCAGTTTTTTAACAAAAGTGTTAGAAAAACCCCCCTGTAACTACCCTGGGTGTATGTTTTTATGGTAGCTGAGATCATAATCTATATACATGAGTAACATCAGATTCACACCTGGCGTCAGTAGCCTTCCATACATTTTTGTAGTCATTTTAATGTAAAATGTTTTCAGTTTTTTAACAAAAGTGATAGAAAAACCCCCCTGTAACTACCCTGGGTGAATGTTTTATGGTAACTGAGATCATAATCTATATACAAGAGTAACATAAGATTCGCACCTGGCGTCAGTAGCCTTCCATAGATTTTTTAAGTCATTTTAATAGTAGTTACAGGGGGTTTTGCTAACACTTTTGTTAAAAAACTGAAAACAATTCACATTAAAATGACTTAAAAAATGTATGGAGTACTTTCAACGATGGCCATTTTTTTGATGTTGCCCTGTGTTTGCATAATGATGATTATGATAATTTTAGTATGTTTTGAGAGTGCTTACACTATACATACGCAAATCGTTTTTTAAAGAAAATTAACTTTCATCGCTTCAATACGTTTATGCATACATTTTCTCTTCTTTTTCATAAATTCTCTGATTTTTCATAAAACTTTCTGCTGACAATTTTTAATTTGCATAAAAATATCAAAAATTTTCAGCTGGTGTTAAAAAATTTCATTTTTGTTATAGTGATGCCTCTATCGGTGAATAGCAAAACGCATTTTTTCTGCTGGAAATTTTCTGCTATCTTATACAGCATCAGCTTGTCATGAAAAAAAAGTTTGCAATTCAAGCACAGTGATTATAATAATTATAGTAAAAAAAATTGTGGTGTAACTAAACTTCGTTCGTTTTAATCGAATTTCTGCTTAAAAAACATTTGAATCTTATGGGTTCGTTGCAAATCGATTTCACTATAAAAACATTTTCGATATGTAGTAAAACTTTCACTCAATTTTGACATTAGCAAAAACCTTGTAAGTATTTAAACAAGTTTTGACCATTTTCTAATACGATTGTATAAACATTCAAGGGCAATCGGTTATTACAAAGCTTTATAATTCAAAATTTTTGCAAAATATTTTCACGTCTTCCGTAAGGTACAAAAATTTGAATGTCTAACGGTACCGAAGCACAAATTAATAAAATCAATAAAAATGTCTCGTCACCAAATATACAAAACTGGTTTGATTTATACCAATACCCAATACTATAGCACATATAATCCTCTTATATGCAAGATAACGGGATAATTTGGTAAACAGAACAGTATTGATACTGCATAATTTAGTTACGTATTATAAATCAAGTGCGTCGGTTGATTTATGATTGACGGGAAAATTGGGTTATCAATTCGGTTTACATAGTGATCGCGTCTAGTGGTTATGAAAATAGTAAAAGTAAAGTAAATTTTCCATTTGTATTTAATATGTGATTGTGAAAAGTGATTAAAAGTGATTTGTTGTGCATGTGTATATATGTATCTCGAGGTGAACGGCATTTTTACGGTAAGTCAAGCATTTTTAATTATCATATATTGGGACAGAAGGGCCAATGGATGTCTTTAGCTAAACTTTTCGCTCTTCTCTCTTTCAAAAACGCACCATTAAATTAATAAATATAAATTTAGTAAAGCTGGTGTGTAACTCGCTGTGAGAAATAATTAGTAAAATTTACAAAATGAAAATGCTGTGTATAATTAGCGGTTTAATTTATAACATAACATTTATATAATAATATAGTATCATGTCTGTTGAAAGTTTCAAATGGTTCCGAAGTTTTACTTTTAAAAAACGTTTTACAGTTTTGAGTCTAATAAATGTTTTAGTATTACATTCATTTTTACATTAAGATTTAATTAAATTAAGAAATACAGAAAAAAATTTAGAAATTTATTATTAGAAATAATTTTTATTTATAAACCAACATCTTTCTGATTTTATTGGTTCCATTCCTTTGTTAACTAGGAAATCAGTAAATGTTTTATTCCAGTTTAATGGGGCTTGTTTGAGACCATAGAGGGATTTCTGTAATTTGTATATTTTATCACCTAAGTCATATCCTTCCGGTGGATACATAAAAATCTTCTCTTCAAGGTTTTCCATAGAGAAAAGCTGATTTTATGTCAAATTTGATAATTTTTATATTTTCCTTTGACTGATGATTAGTTAAACTGGTTTAGCAAAATTCGATTACCGGTGTGAAGTTTCTAACGTTAATTAAAAGTGTAGCATACGCAACAAATATTCTGCAGCGCATGCAACTTATCTATGCAGTGTATGCAACTTATTTAACATGTATGTAAATAATTTATAAGAAAACCACAAAAACTAACATTAAATTAATAATTTCGAATTAAAAACAAAAGAAAAATATATGTGCAAATATGTATTAAAGTTTTCAAAGTTTTATCATAAACTAACATTTACCAATTGAGGTTAAACACATAATTAACACTCCATCCTAGAGTTTTCGCAATATAGCCAATAGTATTCACAAATAGTAAACATTCGAGTCTATTCAAATTTGTATAGCTCGTACATATAAAAAGGGTTGGGCTCCTCTGACAAAATTTCATATTTTGATAAAAAAACTATATGGAAGCTGTACCTACACTCCCAATTAACATTCGATAATACTAGTGGCTATATTGCGAAAACTCTAGGATGGAGTGTTAATTGGGAGTGTAGGTACAGCTTCCATATAATTTTATTATCAAAATATGAAATTTTGTCAGAGGAGCCCAACCCTTTTTATATGTACGGGCTATACAAATTTAAATAGGCTCGAATGTCTACTATTCGATAATACTAGTGGCTATATTGCGAAAACTCTAGGATGGAGTGTTAATTGGGAGTGTAGGTACAGCTTCCATATAATTTTTTTATCAAAATATGAAATTTTGTCAGAGGAGCCCAACCCTTTTTATATGTACGGGCTATACAAATTTAAATAGAATCGTATGACTACTATTCGATAATACTAGTGGCTATATTGCGAAAACTCTAGGATGGAGTGTTAATTGGGAGTGTAGGTACAGCTTCCATATATTTTTTTTATCAAAATATGAAATTTTGTCAGAGGAGCCCAACCCTTTTTATATGTACGGGCTATACAAATTTAAATAGGCTCGAATGTCTACTATTCGATAATACTAGTGGCTATATTGCGAAAACTCTAGGATGGAGTGTTAATTGGGTGTGTAGGTACAGCTTCCATATAATTTTTTTATCAAAATATGAAATTTTGTCAGAGGAGCCCAACCCTTTTTATATGTACGGGGTATACAAATTTAAATAGGCTCGTTTGTCTTCTATTCGATAATACTAGTGGCTATATTGCGAAAACTCTAGGATGGAGTGTTAATTGGGAGTGTAGGTACAGCTTCCATATAATTTTATTATCAAAATATGAAATTTTGTCAGAGGAGCCCAACCCTTTTTATATGTACGGGCTATACAAATTTAAATAGGCTCGAATGTCTACTATTCGATAATACTAGTGGCTATATTGCGAAAACTCTAGGATGGAGTGTTAATTGGGAGTGTAGGTACAGCTTCCATATAATTTTTTTATCAAAATATGAAATTTTGTCAGAGGAGCCCAACCCTTTTTATATGTACGGGCTATACAAATTTAAATAGAATCGTATGACTACTATTCGATAATACTAGTGGCTATATTGCGAAAACTCTAGGATGGAGTGTTAATTGGGAGTGTAGGTACAGCTTCCATATAATTTTTTTATCAAAATATGAAATTTTGTTAGAGGAGCCCAACCCTTTTTATATGTACGGGCTATACAAATTTGAATAGGCTCGAATGTTTACTATTTGAGAATACTAGTGGTTATATTGCGAAAACTCTAGGATGGAGTGTTAATTGGGTGTGTAGGTACAGCTTCCATATAATTTTTTTTATCATAATATGAAATTTTGTCAGAGGAGCCCAACCCTTTTTATATGTACGGGCTATACAAATTTAAATAGGCTCGAATGTCTACTATTCGATAATACTAGTGGCCATATTGCGAAAACTCTAGGATGGAGTGTTAATTGGGAGTGTAGGTACAGCTTCCATATAATTTTTTTATCAAAATATGAAATTTTGTCAGAGGAGCCCAACCCTTTTTATATGTACGGGCTATACAAATTTGAATAGGCTCGAATGTTTACTATTTGTGAATACTATTGGCTATATTGCGAAAACTCTAGGATGGAGTGTTAATTGGGTGTGTAGGTACAGCTTCCATATAATTTTTTTTATCATAATATGAAATTTTGTCAGAGGAGCCCAACCCTTTTTATATGTACGGGCTATACAAATTTAAATAGGCTCGAATGTCTACTATTCGATAATACTAGTGGCCATATTGCGAAAACTCTAGGATGGAGTGTTAATTGGGAGTGTAGGTACAGCTTCCATATAATTTTTTTATCAAAATATGAAATTTTGTTAGAGGAGCCCAACCCTTTTTATATGTACGGGCTATACAAATTTGAATAGGCTCGAATGTTTACTATTTGAGAATACTAGTGGCTATATTGCGAAAACTCTAGGATGGAGTGTTAATTGGGAGTGTAGGTACAGCTTCCATATAATTTTTTTATCAAAATATGAAATTTTGTTAGAGGAGCCCAACCCTTTTTATATGTACGGGCTATACAAATTTGAATAGGCTCGAATGTTTACTATTTGAGAATACTAGTGGCTATATTGCGAAAACTCTAGGATGGAGTGTTAATTGGGTGTGTAGGTACAGCTTCCATATAATTTTTTTTATCATAATATGAAATTTTGTCAGAGGAGCCCAACCCTTTCTATATGTACGGGCTATACAAATTTAAATGGGCTCGAATGTCTACTATTCGATAATACTAGTGGCCATATTGCGAAAACTCTAGGATGGAGTGTTAATTGGGAGTGTAGGTACAGCTTCCATATGATTTTTTTATCAAAATATGAAATTTTGTCAGAGGAGCCCAACCCTTTTTATATGTACGGGCTATACAAATTTGAATAGGCTCGAATGTTTACTATTTGTGAATACTATTGGCTATATTGCGAAAACTCTAGTATGGAGTGTTAATTATGTGTTTAACCTCAATTGGTAAATGTTAGTTTATGATAAAACTTTGAAAACTTTAATACATATTTGCACATATATTTTTCTTTTGTTTTTAATTCGAAATTATTAATTTAATGTTAGTTTTTGTGGATTTCTTATAAATTATTTACATACATGTTAAATAAGTTGTATACACTGCATAGATAAGTTGCATACGCTGCAGAATATTTGTTGCGTATGCTACACTTTTAATTAACGTTAGAAACTTCACACCGGTTTACTTGATTGAATTTTGCTAAACCAGTTTAACTAAACCGCAGCCTGTACATGCTATAAGGCGAAGAGCATTCTGAGTGAACTTTCGTTGCCTACTAGACTAAACACTTCCTCAAAGTTAATTTCGTATTTTTGTTCACAACCTCTGATAACCAGTCTAGCTTTATGCTTACCATCGTCTATTACTCTAAATACCCAACGACTGCTTAGTATTTTATCTTTTCCGGCTTCTTCCCGGTTGACAACAATCCAAGTTTTACTGTCATTATGAGATTTTTTTTTTTCTTCTTTTATGGCTGTAATTCAATCATTCTTATCAGGTCCGCTAATAGCTTCTTGGTAAGTGAAACATTTTGCCGTCGGCAAACAGTTTCAAAAATAATATCCGTATTCACATTACCTCCAAGCGGCATTAGCCCGTTGCTCAAAGGGTAGAGGTATGTATGGTCGTGGGGGATGGAGATGTGAACAGAGCCTAGTATACCGCTAATATTTGAATGTTGAGAGAAAGACGTCTCGGCCTGTATTTCCTTCTGTAGCTGTTTGTATTGCTTGCTCACTTGGTCATGCTGTTTCTTTACAAGGTTAGCGGTCATCTCTATTATGCGGGTTTTGCTGTTTGGCCATCTCTTCAACTTGAAATATCCCATTTTGGATATCCGTAATGGCAGCCTCATATCTTATCGCTGTTCGCTGGTCTAAAACCCCGAATACTTCGTTTAATACTGTTCCTACCAACTCGAACGGTGCTGGGCGGGTGCACTTTTGTGACCGTAATACGTTGTTGCGTTCTCCGATTGTTGCTAAGATAAAACTCACAGGTTGTAATAGCGCTTCACACTGCCCTGTGTGCTCACTAAACCAAGTAGCACTCGTATTACCAGAAGTTGAACATGCCTGGTGTAACTGCCCTAGGGTCTTCAGGATACTTTCCCACTCCCTCCAATAGTTCGTGAGATCGTAGTAAAATACCAGTTTCCAATCGTCCTGGGATAATCCTGCTCTTCCTATTTCCTCCATGAATATGCCTGGGTTGTTTGGAAACTCGTTGTACACACTACCACCCAGCGATTTCACGAAAGCCAACACTACTCCCATTACTATCATCCATGGATAACCTTTTGTGTATGTCCTCATTATGATTTTCTCCCCTTGATGTTTGTTGGCTGCATAATGTGGAAAATAATGTTAACTTTGTGTCTTACTCCTATTTTATCTACTATATAAACTATCTTAATCCCATTTTTCTTTGTTGTTATATTTAAAGTAATTAAAATTAAGATTTGTTTTGTAATTTTGCAAATATATGACTTTCAACATATTTTTTTCAAACTGTTTTTTCTTTCTAAATATTAAGTTTATTAAAATTTAAATTTTCTTTTTTAATAAATATTAAACATCAATTTAAGTAAAACATTAATAATTTTTAATTTAAAAAACAATTATCACATAAAATTCAATTTAATTAATGATATTTATTATTATATTTTGGTTAATATTTTAATTTATGTATAATAAATTTCTTTTTTTCAAAAGGGGATATATAAATTAAGGACTTATGTGTGTTTTTTTATTTGAAATTCGGAATAAATTCATATTCTAAGCTCAATTTTAGTTGTAATTTCTTGGCATATGATTTAGGTGAGGTTATCGTTTGTTCGTATGATAGATTCCTCCCTGCTGTGTTCAGGAAGACTATTAACTAATCAAATTTGAAATTAAATCAAAATGTTTTGTTTTGTGTTTAAAATTTTAGTCTTTTTTCTCTGTTTGGTTCCTTAATTTTAAATTTGAATCACTGCCGGTTCTAAGCCTATTTTACCTTCAAGCATATGCAAAATGTTCGCAACAAACTAGTAAACCGTGTTGTAGTAATTCGATTTTGTAGTAATTTAATTATTTAAAAAGATTTAAACTGCTGTCAAAATATTCGTTAAAAGGCTCTAATATTTTCAAAAAAAAAAAAAATTCTTAACCAATGACTTAAAAAACATTGCACACAGCAGAACACGTCCGTCCTATATACTTTGCCGCATAAAAAAACGATTTTCTCCCTCCACTTTAACCATAACCCTAGCGATGATCCACTTATTCGAAATAGGTCAAAATTAAATTATTCATTTGATTGGAGGTTTTATAAAAATAAATTTTTCATCTAAAATAATTTAAAAAATTTGTCATTTATAAATTAATAATACATATATATATTTGTTGTAATTTGCTAAAAACATTACATATATAATTATTTATATAAATATAACATTTAATAATTATTTTTATATTTTTTTATAAATTGGTACAATCGATATGATATACGAGTACATATATATTTATATATATAAGTTAAGGTGAACATGGAAAAGTTTACTTAAAAAAATTATTTTTTCGGACTATGTCCGGTTTATTTTATTACCAACTTATATCTAACCAGTTTACATTTTAGATTTTATTTATATAGTGAAAATATTGCTGATATGTAAATTTACGTTATGAGAAATATGCTAGTGTACTTTGTCCACGCGCATTTACATTTTTGATTATCTAGAATATTTTATATAAAAAGTAATTTGAGATGTTGAAAAGTGTTGAAAGATGCACATTCCACGTTGATGCGATTTCCCATGAAATGCATGTGGTGTAACTAGCTGACATGGCTGTATGATGTGCTTAACTTCTCCCCCTTTGAAAATCCTCGACCCGTGGATTAGAAGTTTAATTGGATTGGTTGTATTTCCAATGGTGGCGTTGCCTAATTTATATTTACTTCGTGATGTTCTTGATGTGAGTTTTGTGTATCCTTCTTCCAGAGTTGGTAGTCACTATAACCTTGTTGTCCTTTGCTACAGTTTCCTTTTTAAATTTGGGTTTGTTTTTGCCTTGTATTTGTTTATTTGTTTTATGGCAGTGTATATTGTTTCGCCCACTTCATTTCGGCTCACACTTTTTCACGTTTTCTCGTTGTATTTTGAGTTTTTGGCTATGTTTAATCCTTTCTATAAGGTCTTCGTTTACTTTTTCCTTATAGTCCAACAAGTTTTGGTAATTGATACGTTGTATTCTTCCAAAGAATATATCGCATGGTTTTTTCCAATTACCGAGTGTATGGTGTTGTTATACCTGTCGACTGCAATGTTGATTAGATCTTTTGTTGTCATGTCTTTGTATTCTGCTTGAATACATCTCAGAATTTCGATTACAGTTGAATGGACTCTCTCGATTGTACCATTTACTTCGCTCTTATTTGCTGGCGTTAAGTACACTTTTACTCCGAGTGTTTTTATGTAATTTGTTATGATGGGGCTTGAAAAACTCGGTTCGTTGTCCATCACTAGTATTTTTGGTGCAGTGAAGTAATGTAGCACTTTAATTATTTTATCCCTCAAGTGAAGAACAGATCGATCTTTGATGTGGAAAAATTTAGTTAACTTTGAAAATTTATCTACACATTTGATGAATTTCTCGTCCTTTATATCTATTATATCGATGTGAAGTATTTCCGACGGGTATGTCGGTATTGGTGTTTCTTGCAACTTCGGCTTGTTCGGATGCCGATCATACTTATTCTCATTGCAAACCTCACATTCCTTTGTGTATTTTCGAATTAGACTTGCCATCTGTGGGAAGTAGTATTGTTCGAGAATCTGCTCCTTATTTTCCTTCCAATTCCGATGGGCTCTACGGTGTTCTTCCTTCGGAGTTGGTATTGTTCAGCTGCTTGATGATGACAGATTTCCTTCAGATGTTCGAAGGCTATTTAATGCAGCTCCAGGGATTCCGTTTTGATAATGTTGACTTGAAGATTTTCTTTAGCCAATTTATCAAAAAGCGTATCCTCTCTAATTTTTGTATATACAGCTTTATCCGACGTGTTCTTTATCCCAGCCCTTACACTGGTTTCGATGGTTTGTGTATCGTGAATTGAACCGAATAATGGTTTGAACTTGTTGATTATCGATCGTAGGTTCGCCTTACTTGCTTCGTCCAAATGTTGGTCTCGTATTTCGATGTTATTTACTTGCTTTGATGTTTTATTTTTCAGAGGAATGTCTATTCCTGGTGATATTGTGATCACATTCCTCTTTCGGTCGATTACGGCTTCTACTTTCCTCAGAGTATCGTCACCGATTATTCCATCAAATGTGGTTAATCCAGGCAAAACAAAGAAATCGGTTGCGATGTCATTACCGAATTTCTTAAAAATTGGTGCGGTGATTTTATGTTTGATTAATACATCACCCGCAGCTGATTTTATAAAGAATGGCTTTTTTAGAGGTTGTGCGTCTTTAGCTAGTTCTTTCCTAATAAAATTTTTATTAGCACCTGTGTCGATGAGGAACTTTAAGATTTTGTTGTTTTGGCAGACGTACTCTAAGTAAGGTATGCTAGAGAGGCTTCTTCCGTAAAATTTAATTCGAATTCCTCCTCATCTTCTAGTTGTTCTTCTAATTCACCATTTTCTTCGACGTACTCTTCGTATAACTTCTCATCCTGTTGTTCGGTGTGGAAAACTCTTTGTTGTTTTGGTGAGTTAACGTGTACATCAGAACTACGTTCACGTTTGAAGTTTGGCCGATTCATATAATTTACTCTGTTTGTTTGTATCGATTCGTCGACAGACATTGGTACTGGTGGTTTTGATTGTTGTGGCCTTGGTGGTATGTATTTTTCCCGTTGTTGTTGGGTTATGCCGTATCCCATGTTCCTTTGCTGGATGGACAGTCTGGGTAGTGGTCTTGGAGCCTCTTGGTGGAATTTGTTTTGTTCGAAAATCTGGTTTACCGGAATTGTGACCATGTTGTTCAGGTTTCTATTGTGTATCGGCATGTTCCGGAAGTTGAGGTTCTGGATCTCAAGACAGGATGCGTATGCCTCTGGTAGTGTTGCCGGTCTCTGAATGGTTAACATCCTGGATATTTCGGTCGATAATCCCCTCACGAAAATATCGAGTGCACGATTTCTGTACATTTCGGTTAGTACAGTCATTGTGTCTTTGTTGTAGTTTTCAGTTTTTATTTTGTTTATTATTAATGATAGTTGGTGATTAACATTTGCATAAAACTCGTCTATGCTTTTATTGCCCTGTATTAGTTTACCAAGTTGGTGTTCCAATGTGCGCTGATCCCTTTTGTCTGCGTAGTGTAATGATAGGCAGTTCTTAATGTCTCTCCAATTTCCACCGAAAATATTGTACGAAATAAGTGCCGAGTCTGCCGCCTCTCTAATCTTCTGGCGAATGCTTTGAAGAATAGCTCGGTAAATGGGTTTATCTCTGACGATTTCGTAGTCTTCCAGTATCCCTTCTACACTGTTTACCCACGACACGTAGTATAGTGGATTTCCGTCGAAGATTTGGAGTTCTTTTACACAATCTGGGAGTTTACTTATTTCCCTTAGATCGTTTTCGTTTTTTGGCCCATTTGTTGTTGTGTTAAATTACCGATGGGTTGCTCTTTGGCTTCCAGCCGTTCCAATCTTTTTTCTATTTTGTTTATAACCTCTATATGTGCATTTAGTGCACCAGTTAATTGAACGATGGATGCTTGAATTTGATCCATTGTAGCCATTGTTTTATAACTTTTTGAATTTATGTTTTGAATTATTATTCAGCGACTTTTAATTATTAAACTTATTATTAAAGAAATGTTTATTTTTGGTTGTTTATTATACTTTTGTATTATATTTAATTTATTATTCAGGAATTTTATAAGATAATTATTAATGAACTTTTATGATTTTGTATTATATTACTATTAAAAAATTGTATGATTACGATTTGTAATTATTTATTAGAATTTAATATTATTATAAATTTTTAACTTGCAATATTAAAATTGACATGAGGATCTCTCCTGTGGTAAATATTTGCCTAGGGATTAGCGTTTCCCTTGAGCTATGAGGATTTCTCCTATGGTTATGTGTACAGGGATTAGAGTTTCCCTGGAGATATAAGTTAGCTGGAGTGTCACCTTCCCCTTCTTTTTCGTATTATTGTTTCACTTTTGTATTATTAAGTTAATTTTTATGATTTTATTAAAATTTCGTTACTGGTACTTACAGTATTACAGTTTTCATCATTAGTGAGGAATTTCTCCTGGGTAATTGTGAGTCTGAGGATTAGAGTTTCCTCAGAGGTCTTTAAAGTGCACACCGGGTGTTGTACACTTGAGTTAGAGTTAGCTTCTTGTGATCCGGATGACCCGTATTTTCCCTTTTTAGCTGCTAGCGTTTATATTTGCTGGCGGCCTACTGCGGTACGATTTTCACTCACGGTAGTGTTAAATAAATTAGCTATGTTCTCGCGGGTATAGCCGTATTCAATTATGTTCGTAGACGAATTTACTAAGTTCTCATGGGATTAGTTACTATTGTCTTTGTTATTATGTTCTCGTGGGTATAATAACTTTGAACTGTTACACTTTCTCTTTCACTTTCACTTAACTCACTGTTTCGGCGCCAGTTAAGGTGAACTTGGAAAAGTTTACTTAAAAAAATTATTTTTTCGGACTATGTCCGGTTTATTTTATTACCAACTTATATCTAACCAGTTTACATTTTAGATTTTATTTATATAGTGAAAATATTGCTGATATGTAAATTTACGTTATGAGAAATATGCTGTACTTTGTACACGCGCATTTACATTTTTGATTATCTAGAATATTTTATATAAAAAGTAATTTGAGATGTTGAAAAGTGTTGAAAGATGCACATTCCACGTTGATGCGATTTCCGATGAAATGCATGTGGTGTAACTAGCTGACATGGCTGTATGATGTGCTTAACTTATATATATATATTTTCAATTAATTATTCAATTAATTAATTAAAAAATTATTTTGGTCTATATCTCTGTATTTTTAAAATATTATAAACTAATACTTTTATAAATTCCAGCAAAAATCAATTTTTTTTTATTAATCGTCGTGTGATTGAAAAGTGATAATTAATTAAAACAAACATTTTAAATAATACAATTTTTTAATCATGATATATAAATTTAAATTTCGTAATTTCGAAATTTATTGACCACCTCGCTTGGTGTGTCTGCACCCCTACCTTGGCCGTCATCATTGATTTCTGTTTGCTTTGGTGCTTCTTCTGGGACCTTTAAACTGCCCAACTGCGTACGGGCATCTTCAATAATTAACTCACCTGCCAACAGTTGGGACACTAATTCCCCACCAAACTCGACAGCATCTCTAAGGGGTCCTACTAATGCTACAAATTTAAGCGTCCTACAAACTCGTGCAACTCTTCCTTGAAGGTGCACGAACTTGGTGGCCAGTTTTGGTAACCATTCGGCTGTTGGTTTTAAACTGATAACTCCATCCAGCATGCACTATCTAAAACAATTTTTTCTCCGACATTCTATTATTTAGCAAACCCTAAAAATCCACTAACTACCTAATAACTGCTTATTCCTAAATTGTAAATTCACTTATCTTCCGTAGTACTTATAACCTATTTAATTTTCGTCCTCTCATTAACCCAACTTATATCTCTATCAAACTCCTACACCCACTACTTTTTACTGTTGCTTTTAAGCTGGTAATTCAAAATAAATACGTCTTATATCTTAATTCACTCGTTCTAATCTGCTGATGGGTTGCTACCCTATATTCAATTTTTGTTTATAAACTTCCTAATAACTTTGGTGTGGCGGATCCTGTGCAGCCCCCGCCGAGCGAGGTCCAGGTGCTCTGGTGGTGGTTGAAAAAGGAATGGGATAGGTTAAAATATGAATGAAATTTTTTTTTTGGCGAAAGTGCACATCCAATCTTAAATCATGCAGTGAGAGTCCTAACTCGGTATGTACACCTGAGTGATTCTCACTGCTATTTTCGAATTGGATTAGCAATCCCACAAATTGTACCTACTGGCCAAGCATATTCCAATTGTCCTAATACTCACAGTTGATAGTCAAGCTTCGCGAGCGAAGGATCACGCGGCTGTACGAGTAGCTAACCGAAAATATACCTGTAAATCACTTGTGGTTTTTGATTTCTATAACTGTATATATCTCACAATGGACTACCAGAAGGAACGATAACTCCCCGGCTATCGTTAAGAATTTCCACAATGCGTATCGTAACTTTACTCAGTTTATGTCCAGGCCTGCAGTAATACTCGCCTAATAGCAGAACAAAGATATCTGAACAACTGAATAGGTTTAAATCTAGACGTGATTAACTAAATGTAGACGATATACGACCTACACCCCAAAGGGTGATGATTAAAATTTGAAATATACAAAGCGGATAAGAACGCGAAACCTAACTTTGCACTGTCTGGTTTGACCACCAGGAAATTCATATTTTTAGTCGAATTTCTTTGGGGAATCTGTTTTGAAGAACTCAAAACAAATTACAATTATTTTTGGGGAAATGTGAAACTTTGGTGTTTTGGTTGGCACAAGTAATTGAGTGTGCATCCACTGGTTTCAACTAACTAGCTGTAATAGCTAGATTAAGGTAATCAAAAACATGGATCATTCAGAAAAGAAAAAAATCCTATAGACTAAAAGCAGGATGATAGCGACTGATATTTCTAACCAAGCACAGCATGTATTTAACAAATACGATGATTTTCGGGCTTCAAATTTGGGCGCCATAATGAAACAGTTTGCTGTCGGCAAAGACGTTGAGAGAAAGACGTCTCGCCTAATCGCAAGGGAGCTAAGGAGGGGGAACCGTGAATACCATCACTAGCAGATGGCCTACTTATTCGACGTGAGCCACACAAGACCCGCTGATTATTCGGCCTTTACCACATTATTATTGGCAAGGTGTCCGATTAATCAAAAAAAAAAATTCTATTGTTAAGTAAGGCGCGGGGCCGCGGGTTAGTAATTAGAAAGGTGCTTGGCCATGCACCTTGTTACTATACTAGTCAGCAGCGGGAATTTCCGACGAAAAACGCCACACGAAATTCCTTGTTTACTAGTACAGCCTGGACCGGTTCTATTAGTTCTATTGTTTGTTTTTCTGTGAATAAAAAAGAATTTGTTAGTTTATACTCACCACGTTAGTACAAACCCCCCCCCCCCCCCCTCCCCCCATTTCCGTTAATAATCCACATAGAAATTCAGGGTTTCGGATATCACCAATAATCGCATACATATGTATATTTTGTTGATTAAGCAACATGTGCCAAAAATCAGAAATGTCCATGCGATTATTAGTTGAACGACATTACAATTATATTTACTGCAAACGTGGGAAATTGAGTGCAGTGTTCTTACTTATAAGCAATATTTACGAACAACAACCTTCAACGTTGTTGTAATACACACACTGGGTAAACTCATATAAAAATGGTTTATTCAGGTAAATACATTTATTATGTTATTTGAGTAACATAAACAATTTGTATACATTTAGAAAAATTGCATTAAAATTTAAGGAATATTGTGCAGGTCATGATTAACACTGCAAATATGTATA
This sequence comes from Nephrotoma appendiculata, assembly GCA_947310385.1. Taxonomy (NCBI): domain Eukaryota; kingdom Metazoa; phylum Arthropoda; class Insecta; order Diptera; family Tipulidae; genus Nephrotoma; species Nephrotoma appendiculata. The sequence continues at coordinate 104,318,064 of OX371223.1, forward strand.
CAATTGTATCGGGTAGTTTAGATAGGTTGAAAGTGGTAATGAGATTTCGATTTGTCTAAAGACAATTCGTTACAGTGTCATCAGCAAAAGTTGAAGTGACAATTTTATCAGTTATTGGTAAGTCAGCTGTGAATAGCAAGTATAGCACAGGTCCCAATACACTACCTTGCGGTACTCCTGCCTTTATCTCGGCTAGATCAGTAGTGGCCGTATTTTGTTTCACCTGGAACAACCTTTGGGCTAAGTAGTTTTCAAGAATTGAATGAAATTGGCTAGGCAGAAGAGTTTTAATTTTGTAATTTAATCCTTCATGCCATACTTTGTCGAAAGCTTGCGCAATATCCAAGAAAACTGCAGAGCAATATTTCTTTTCTTCTAAGGAAAATTTAATTGTATTTACAATTCTGTGCACCTGTTCTATTGTGCCTTGTTGCTCTCTAAATCCAAATTGGTGATCTGGTATAATGCAACCTTCAGTTAGTATAGGTATTAGTTGTTGTAGTAGCATCTTTTCAAAAAGCTTTGAAATTATCGGAAGTAGACTTATTGGCCTGTACGACGAGACCTGGGTTTCGTCTTTACCTGGCTTACGAATCATGATAATTTGAGATATTTTCCATTTTTGGGGAAAGTATCCACATCTCATAATCGCGTTAAAAATATATGTTATATATTTTATGCATCTATCTGGTAATTCTTTGATCATTTTTCCAGTTATTAGATCATGACCTGGCGCTTTCTTAGGATTCATACTGTTTTTGATAACCGTTTTGACGCATTTCCATTTAAATTTTACTGGGTTTGGGTTCGACTCGTCCCTCGTAAACTGTGGTAGTACGCAATCGTTATTTTGTTCGTTTGGGGTGAACAGATTTTGTAGATGATTAGAGAAAGCGATGGCCTTTACTAAGTCACTTCTGGCCCAGTGACCATTTGGTTTCCTTATCAATGGGTTCGATAGCTCTGGCCTTTTTAAATTTCTTGCTGCCTTCCACAGTGAGTAACCGGTTTTTTCTGTTGCTGTGAGCTCACTTAGGTAATTCTGTATTCCTAAATTTTGTTCTTTCCGAATTGCTTCTCTCAGAGCTTTAATAGCTCTATTTAATTTCCATTTATGCAAAGGAGATCGGTGAAGCTGCCACAGCCACCGAATTGCCCGCTTCTCTGCCAATAACTTTTGAATGTTACTTGAAAGCCTTGTATTATTTTCTGAATTTTTGTTCACCGGAGTAGCTTTTTTTGCAGCCATTTCCATTATTTGACTTAAGTTTTGCTATCGCGGCATTTCCTCGTCAGGGTTTAGTACAATTTCCTCGTCAGGGTTTAGTAATTGTATAATAGAACAGAGTTCTTTCAAAGTTGAGTGGAATCTTTCCACAGGTGAATTTCCTGTGGAATTATAAGGTGTAGTGGCGTGCATAATGTTGTATTTTTGGGTCAAGTCTTGTATGATTTTAGGTACACAGAGTGCAACTATTTTAATCGGTATTCCATGTGTTCCTTTATATGTCTTTATAGCTTCTTGGATGGATTTACCTGTTTTTTCGGTTAGATAGTATGCAGTTCCATGTTTGGTGAATTTGTCGATTATTGTCAAACAATTTACATTATTTAGGGTAAAAATGTCCGTATGTATAACCTCTAAAGGTCTCTTGGGAGTTTCTGTCACTGTCAGTTCTATGTCGTATTTGATTTTTAGGCAGGTATCGCATTTCGCTACATATTGTTGTAGTTTTTCTTTTAGATATGGAAAATAAAACTGAGTTTTTATTTGGGCATAGTTTTCACTTGTTCCACGATGTTCATTCATCTCATGAGTTTCCATTATTTTCCTTTTCTGTTCTTCTGGGTCAATAATATCTACTAAAAAGATTTTTGATCTAACCAGATTTACCTTAGGATTTGTTGTACGAGGTTTACGGGTAACCAAATTGTTGTAACATTTTAACACTTCCTTAAATATTTCATCGGTTGTAAATATGCAAGTTAGTTGTGTTTTTTGACCAAACAGCTCTTGTAAAATTTCTTCAACCTTCTTGATATTGTTTTTAATGGACGGTAGTCTTAATGTTATTCTAACTTTATCTCCAAATAGAGTTTGTCTTTCTATCAAAGGACGAATGACTTGGTCAGAAACGTATAACACAAATTGTTTACTGAATTTATTGATAGAGTTTCTGGTCTCAGGGGTTAGGTTGACTGCGGTTGACAAGATATTAGCGGTGTCTTCACTAGAAGAAGATGTGTCAGATTGATGGATTTCAATCCGAGAAAGTGCATCGGCGTTCGCGTTCAAGGTCCCATTTTTATAGGTAATCTCGTAGTCGAATTCTTCGAGTTTTAGCCTCCAGCGGACGAGTTTCGAATTCGGTTCTTTCAACGAGAATAACCACGTGAAAAGTTTGTGATCAGTGATGATCGGAAATTTTCGTCCAAAGAGATAGGAGCAGAAGTATTTAGTAGCCCATACAATGGCTAGAAGCTCTTTTTCAATCGTTGAGTAATTCTGCTCAGTTACCGTTAAGGTTCTACTGCAATAGCATATTGGTAAATCTTCTCCGATTTTACCTTGGGACAATACTGCTCCAATTGCAGTATTAGAAGCATCAGTGGTTAGAATAAACTTTTGTGAAAAGTCGGGATACTGAAGGAGGGAGTATTTCCTTTGCCTTTTCGAAAGACTGAACGTATTCAGGGTCATTAATATTTATTGTTTCGGTCTTACGTAGGCATTTGGTTAAAGGTTTGGTTAAAGCCGCGAAATTCTTGATGAATTTTTTTATAGTATCCCAGTAATCCTAAGAAGCTTTTGATCTGTTTCTCTATCTTAGGTATGGGGTATTTTTGAATTGCTTTAATTTTCTCAGGTTTCTCCCTGGGGTGTAACGATATGACCCAAAAATACGACTTCCCTATGCATAAACTCCAATTTATCCAGTAGTATTTTGAGATTAGCCTTTTCTAAATTTTTGAATACTTTTTCTAAACTTTCGATGTGCTCTTGTAGGGACGTTGAAAATATAATGATATCGTCCATATAACATAAGCATATCGTACCTTGTAGTGGACCTAGTACATGATCCATTACGCGTTGGAAGGTCGAAGGGGCATTCTTCAACCCGAAAGGTATGCGGACGAATTCATAGTGTCCGAATTCGACACTAAATGCGGTCTTAGCTCTATCTTTGGGATTCACCTCTATCTGGTGAAATCCTGACCCTAGATCCAGAGTTGTGAAATATTGACTTTTTCCCAATTTATCCAAAATGTCCGTAATATTTGGGATGGGATATTTGTCATCGATAGTTTTCTGATTTAACTTCCGATAATCAATAACCATTCTCCATTTCGTCTTGCCTGAAGCGTCTGCCTTCTTTGGCACAATCCATATAGGAGAGCTCCAAGGTGAATAGGAGGGTTTTATAACGCCTTGAATTAACATTTTATTCACTTGGTCTTCAATCTCCCTTTTATGAATGAATGGATATCTGTAAGTTTTGGTAAATATTGGTTTATCGTCCGTTAAATCTATGTTGTGTTTTATTTCACTATAGTGAATGTAAGATCTTGATTTTCTTTTTGGAAAATGTGATCATATTTTCTACATAAAGATTTTATGGCTTTTATTTCTTCTGGGTTTTAATGGCTTGTCCTAATTAGATGGTCTATTGTTTGTTCACTTGAAGTAGAATGGCAAAAATTAACGTTATATGTATCTACATGCTGTTGTAGAGGTTTCCCTTCTAAAGGGTGTTCTACAAGAAAAATTTTTAATTTAGGTGAATAATTAGCTACTTCGGCCGAAATAAAGTGATTTTTACTATTGTAAATCCCTTCGGGGATTATTAGACCATTAGGGAAAGAGAAGGGTTTAACATAGATATCTCCTTGTTTCATGGTTGCGGGAATTTCCACGAGCTTTTTGCTTCTTGGGGGAACTATGTACTGTTTAGATACGAGGTTGAATTTATAATTGATAGGAATTTTTGTAGTAGGGGTTATGAACAAAGATTTAGTTAAGCTTATGTCGGCGTTTATTTGATTCATCACGTCTATCCCAATTAAACCGTTGAAGTAGCTATGAAATTTGAATACCAAGAATCTTAGAGGTTCTTGATTTTGGAACTCTTCGATTACTACCTCTACTTCCCTGTCTAACTCGGTACTATTGAATAGAGTGGATATTTGGACGGGTTTTATTTCGATGGTTTTATTTAGAGGAATTATTTCAGGGCCTATAAACGACCTATTAGCTCCAGTGTCTATTAAGAATTTGAGATTTGTATCGTTAATTATTAGATTTAGATAGGGTAATTTAGTACCTTTGGTATCTGAATTGTTATTATGGATACCTATGTATCCGGCATCTCCGATGGATCCGTAGGAAAATCCTTTTCTTCGATATCTATCTCAACTATCGGTTGAGCATCTATAGGATCATGATTTTCGTACAATTCTTCGTTGTAAGCCCCTGAGTTCAATTGAGTTTCATCATATTGTTCGGCATTAAACAATTCTTTAACTTGCACTTTCGGTGGACCATATTATTGGAAGCGGTAAGGTTGTGGTTGTCTCATTTGGAAATTGTTGTGAGGTTGTCTAGATTTGATTGTACTAGTTTCCATGGGTTCAGGTTTACCCATAATTGGTTTTGGCTGTTGTGAAGTAAATGGCCTATGGTTGTAGTAAGGCTTAGGACCTTTCCTTATTGGTATGTTCATTTGATTAAAATTTGGCTTAGGGTATGAAATGATAGGTGGATTGGTGTAGAACCGTTGAGGTATTACGTTATTACTTCGCATTGGTATCTGTGGTCTTAGAGTGTTTTGTATTGAAGGTTTTTGTCGTAATCCTGTGAGAGACTGTTCTCGAATACATATAGTTCTCACATCAGGGAGACTTTCTGGTCGCAACTTTCGCCCAATTTTTTAGACTATGTCACTTAATTTAGCAAAAAATATTTCTACAATATCACTACCTTGATATATATTATGCAGTTCTTAAATTAAAACACTTTCGTCCTTTTTGTCCGCAAAGTGTGCTATCAGGTTTTTCTTTATGGAATCCCAATTATTGGGAGTGTTATATAATTCAAGAGCGTCGCTAGATTTTCCTATTATTCGGTCTCTAACGCTGCGCGTCACTATGTTAGCGTATACAGATTCGGCTGGTTCAGCTATTACGAGAATATCTTCAACATGTTGAAGGAAACTATATAAACCGGATGTACTACCGTTATATGTAGGTACATCTCTAATAATTTTGATAATTTGACTAGTTTCGTCTAGGCGTTCTTGCGCCATTTTTGACAGGTGTTTATCTTTCCGAATAATTTTGTATAAAAGGTTTATTCAACTTTTTGTTAGTATTTATAAAAAATTTGAAATTTAGTAATAGAGATTGTAACGCCCCAGCAAGCCAACATAAGTGACGCACTAGGGAGTTAACAGAAATGCCGACATAGTGATTTTGGGCGGTCAGTTTGCTCCGGCTAGGGATCAGCAGTGTCGTGGGATTTTCCAAAATATATGCCAGCCTGTATTAGACCGCTTACACGAAGAGGGGAACTAAACTACAAAAAACATGTATACTGAGCAAAAAAAAAACGAAGGTTTACCTCAGGCCTACGCCTGACGTGAGAGCGCCTCCGGCACTATATTATCTTTACCTTTTCGGTACTCAATCGAGAAATTGAATCCTTGGAGTTTAAGGCTCCAGCGAGCGAGACGCCCGGAAAGCTCTCTCTGTCCCATCAACCACTTCAGACTTGCGTGATCAGTTATGATGGTAAAAGAGTAGCCTTCTTCGTATTGTCTAAACTTCTCAACGCTTAATCCAGCCGCGTAACATTCGAGCTCAGTGATGCTATACTTACGCTGCGCTGTATTAAGTTTTTGAGAAATAAAGGCAATAGGGCGTTCTTCGCCGCTGGATGACCTTTGAAAGAAAACAGCTCCCACACCAGTCGTAGATGCATCACAATGAATAAAGAATGGCTGACTCCAATCCGGATTACATAGAACAGGAGCGGAAGAAAGGGATACCTTCAACTTTTCAAAAGATTCCTGAGCCATGGGGTTCCACTCAAACTTGCGATTTTTCTTCAAAAGATTCGTTAGTGGTGTTGAATCTCTAAGTATCGTCGAATAAATCGTCTATACCATCCTGCCATACCCAGGAACCTTCTGAGTTGTCGGACGGTTTTTGGAGGAGGATATGAGATAATAGCAGATACTTTTGAGGGATCTAACTTAAGTACACCATCTCCGACAATGTACCCCAGGTAGCGGATTTCTTTTAGAAGACATTTACTCTTCTCCACGTTTATTGTCAGACCAGCTTTTTTTAATAGTTCAGCAACCCTACTCAGGATTTCCATATGCTCGTCGAATGTCTCTGCTGCTATAAGGAGGTCGTCGAGGTATACGAAGACTTGTGTGTGCAGCTCGTGGGGAATCACCCGATGCATGAGCCGGCACATAGTCTGTGGCGCGTTACAAAGTCCGAAAGGCATGACAGTAAATTGATATAACGGTCTTCCAGCCACGGTAAAAGCTGTCTTATCCCTCGACCCCTCACCTAATGGTATTTGCCATAAGGCATCTTTCAAGTCCAGGCTTGAAATAAACCTGGTCTTGTTCAAACGCCCTAGCAACCCATCGATGAGTGGCAAAGGGTAAGCATCTTTCACCGTGACGGAGTTTACTTTCCGTGCGTCTAAGCACAGTCGGACCTTGCCACCCGCTTTGCAGACTAACGTTATCGGGGAACTCCACGAGCTGGCACTTTCCTCTATGACACCCAGCAAAAGCATACGATCCAGTTCCTTACCAATATCAGCCTCAACAGCCGGATACACCGCGTAGTACCGTTGTTTGATGGGTTTCACATCACCGACGTCAATGACGTGTTTTACTAACTGCGTTTTACCCAGACCAAGCACACAGGACGACGGAAATTTCTCCTTAACTGTTTCCAACTGTTGCTGCTGAGATGGTGTTAAATTATGTAGAATAGCATCATTATCATATTGATCAATATCCGATACTACATTCGGGGAAGAGCCAATTCTGGAAGGTGAAGGAAAATCAAATAGAGCAGATTGGTACATAATTTTTAAGTGAAACAATCTCCAAAAATCAACGCCTAGATATAAAGGTTGTTTCAGGTTTGGTGCTAAATGCAAGGTTATAACATTCGTTTGTCCAGCACACGTAATTGGGACTCGGACATGTCCAATAATTTGTTCCGAATAACCATTTGCCATGTATGTTAATTTGGCCCGAAAAAACCATCCCGAAAAGACTTTTTTTATGTGGTGTGTTTCCATGATAAATTCAAATGTCAGCCCGAAAAAAAAATAAAAAAATTATCAAAAAGTGAGTTTCATCCCGAAATTTTTTTTCTAGCCAGAAAAATAGTTATCAACAAAAAAAATATGTTTTAAACATAAAAAATTACTTCATCCCGAGAAAATAGTATTTTTTTGAAATATGTACATATTCAATAATAACGACATCATGGGGAATACTGGTAGAAATATTTTATTGAATCATTCTACCTCTTTATAATCATGAATTATATTTATATTTATGAATCATTCTACCACTTTATAAACACTTTTAATTATTTTATGTTTTTTATGACAAATCGTACACCATTTTTTTTCAAAAAAATTGGTTTATATTTTTTTTTATAGTTATACAAACAATATTTGATTTTTCTAAGTAAAAACAAACACAAATTAAGAATTTATTACTTATTTTAGGATCATTATTGAAAGGAGATTGTAAATTTATTGTTTGGAGTTAAAAGGGATTATAACAAAAAGAAAATGCAACACAAAGTCGTATTGCCTTATTTCTACTAGTTATACCCATGATATCGTAATCAGATTTTGTGGTCGTGTTGTCTAATGATTCAGAAGAGCCTGAAAGCACTATCCATTTGGTCCAGACATTTCTGAGATTGGAACTAGAAAATTCCAAATTTACTAAAGTTCATAATAATTCATAATACGCAAGTGGTAGAATGATTCAATAAATGATTTCTACCAGTATTCCCCACGATATCGTAATCAGATTTTGTGGTCGTGTTGTCTTATGATTCAGAAGCCTGAAAGCACTATCCATTTGGTCCAGACATTTCTGAGATTGGAGCTAGAAAATTCCAAACTTACTAAAGTTCATAATCTATTATATTAATACGCTTAATTTTTTCAAACTCAACGCTAACATGACCCCTAAACATGATCCGATCCGTTTAAATTTTTGAGGGTAGGTCGACATAAATATAGCGGTGTGCCTTTGCTAGAAAAATCGGAAAAAATCCACCGGGGAGTACCTGAAACGGGTACCTCAGGTGTTTTCAGCAAAATTTTGTCACGACGCCAGAATGCCATGACATAATATGTTTATATTGAATCTACGATCATGCGCATTATACCGTGACAATGACAAAATTTATTAAAATTGCCGATGTTTTTGTGATGACACACTGTGATGACAAAATGAGTAGAAAATTTGTAAATGAATCTCAATTAAACAAAACAGAGAACATAAAATGATTGTACATACATTTTGGTGTTAATAGTAGTTGTGAGTGTAAAAATACAATTTTGTCATGACACTCTTTCTATTTAAGATTTAAAAATTAACCGCGTATATGAATTTACTTTATTTTTGATAAAAGTGCATCAAATATACATCTTAAAAAATCTTCTTAATTACTTCGTAACCAAAAATTCAATAAAATGTATTCACGTGACTGATTATTCAGTCACAGGTCAGCTTCTATCTATCTTCTATCTATCTATTATATTAAACTCTTAATTTTTTCATATTCAACCCTAAAATGACCCCTAAATATGATCTGATCCGTTAGATTATTTCAGGGTAGGTCTACATAAATATTGCGCTGTGCGTAGGCTAAAAAAATCGGAAAAGTTGGAAAAATTCCACCGGAAAGTACCCGAAACGGGGTACTTTCCGGTGGAATTTTTCCAACTCAGGTGGTTTCAGAAAAAATTTCTAAGATTTTGTGCACGTGAAATCTTGCCACATTTGAAAATTTTATGGGACGACTAAAAAGAATTTTTTTTTTGTTCAAATTGGTGGTGCGCGATTCAAATCAAAAGTTGCAAAACAGTTTGCACGCGAGTTAGATTCAAAGTTCAAAACAGTTTTCGCGCGATTCAATTTCAAAGGTGCTTAATGGTTGACGCGCGATTTAAATTCAAAGTTGTTAAATTGTTGGCGTGCGATTCAAATTTAAAGTAGCGGATACAAATAAATCTGGATTGAAATTGTTTTAAAAAAGCAAGCTACTAACTTTTTAAAGTAAAAAACGACAAAAATAACGATTTTCAAATACATAGTAATAAAAATGCATTGAAATGTAAAAAACGACGCGAGTGACTAATTTTGCGATTTTCAAATCCATACTAAATCGAATAAAAATCAAAATATTTTTATTTTGCTGATTTTAATACTGAAATGTCAAAGGATATATTCAAAATATAAAGCCGTCAATCATCAAGTCAAGCCTCGAGTATAAATCAAAACCACTTTGAACGAGCGGTCCAGCGAGTAAGTCATTACCATTTCTCACCTCAACGAGTCTTGAACAAAACACTTTTCATTTTTCTTCAAAATGCCTTGGAAATCAAGAGACCCTCGAAAACGAAAAATATACGATCAAAATCGAAATTCACAATCCATAAATTCAAGCCATGAACCAGTCTCATCATTATCACGTGACACCACCCCATGGATCTCCCAAGACGCCAACCCGGTCCCAGGGCCATCAGGAGCCACCCTTCCATGGATCTCTCAAGACGCGCTTAACATGCCAAGTGAATATCCAGCAGACGCCTTCCTCACTTTTGAGGATTAGGTTCCAGACGAAGAGGCGGAGCAAGATCAATTCGATTTTAATATAAGTTTTTCGCCATTTTGTTTTTATTTTTGAAAACTCACAAATTTTTTTCTTTTGAGGAGCCTTTTTGTTCCTGTGAGTGCACTCAAAGGTTCAAACCTGGCGGGCAATGAGAAGCGCACGGCATCATCCCAAAGTGCTCTCGGGAAATTTAAATCCACTATTTAGGTTCGATAGGCGTGGCTTGCGAGTTCTTTGACGCGCTATTTTTCCGGGCAGATAAGGAAGGGCTTGGTCTCGGTTTCACTCGCTGCTGTGGTAAAGGAAAGGTGTTTCTCCCCGCACTGCACAATCTCCCCTACCTCAATCAGCTGATTTTCGGAACTAACTCCCCCTCGCGATTCTATAAGACTAACATCCGGAAGCTTAACTCCGCCCTCTCCATGGTCAGCACCAGAATGGAGCTCGAAGAGCAGCGCCCTGGCGAACCGTACTTCTTTTCACTGCACGGACCCATCTATCACAAAGGGAGAATTTGAATTAGCGAGTATTGGATTACTCCGTATTAATGGAGTGGCCTCATGGGATCCGCGTTTATGAATTTACATTTTTGATAAAAGTGCATCAAATATACATCTTAACAAATCTTCTAAATCATTTCTTAACCAAAAATTCAATAAAATGTATTTACGTGACTGATTATTCAGTCACAGGTCAGCTAGTAATTCATAATACGCAAGTGGTAGAATGATTCAATAAATTATTTCTACCAGTATTCCCCATGATATCGTAACGAGATTTGGTGGTCGTGTTGTCTAATGATTCAGAAACCTGAAACTACTACCCATTTGGCTTATTGTGTTTTGAGATCGGCGCCACTGTATAGCAAATTAACAGAAGTTTGGCTTAATTTTCATCTGATAGAATAAGGAAATATATAGGCCCTTGTTATTTGATTGGTAGTTGAACGGTTATTTGTTCTAATAACTAATTACATAGTATATTTATTCTAGAACTATTTCGCACAGATATTTATGGGATTCGCACAAGAAATGTTTAAAATGTATGATTGTGGCATTAAAACAATTCTTAATTGTATAGAAGATTTTATTTTTAAATGTGTGAAATATGAATATCAGTAATATCTACGAGGATTTTATAAATACGATTTTACAATTTAATATTTATTCTTATGTATTTAATAAAATGTTGTTTATGTTGTAATTTCATTCGATTTTATTTTTTTAGCTAAGACACAAATATAAAAAGCCTTTTTGGGCTGAAAAGACTTCTTGCGTTATCATACGTCATTTGCCGTCTTAATTGATGATGGGAGGTGTCGGAAATGAACGGTGGGATCCTTTAGAATATCTTCACAATTTCCCCCTAGAATGGACACGTTGGCACCACTATCTAATAACCCGCGTATCTTGTTATCTTGTTACCAAGTAAATGGACATCAGCATAAGGCCGTCCATCAATTAAATCAGCGATTAATGATTCGATTATCTGAGATTTAAATGATTTCCTCAATTGAAAATAGCGTTTTGATCGGGCGGGACATGGGATGGGATATACATGAATTAGAGTATTTTGTTTTAGATTTGTAGAATTTTGATAAACTATATTTTTCATCTAAGGGCGCTTTAGGATCGAACGAAACCCGTTGTTTTTGTGGTGGATTTGTTGTGAGGGATTGGAGGTAAGCATTTTTGTGGTGTTCACCCCCTGCTTCGAGTTTCCCCAAACTGCACAACAGTGAGGGCAATTTGGCTTAATCACTTCGGGCGTTCCACAACCAAAACAAAACGTATGCATTATACGTTGATTGCAGCTTTTAAAGTAATGTCCCGTACCTCTGCACTTCCAGCAATGTTTGACTACATTCGAATTTTCACTACTAGTAGCAGGTTGTGACCAAACAGTTGGCTTAGCAGAAAGAGCATTAACCGTTGGGTAGTTTGATGGGTAATTGCCAGGTATGTAAGAGCAAGGAATATTATTATATATTGGGTTGTAAACATTGTCGTTGATGTTATGTCCATCAGGATGAGGTAATGGTAAAGCATCGACGTAATTTGGTTGATTCTGGTAGTAAAACGGATCTTGCGTAACGCCAGGTTTGGGGTTTGAATTAATGTCTGGTAAAATCTGCATTTCATTGACGACATTGACGTATTTGCGTGGTTCATAAAACTTTTCTGGGACTATTCGATTTCGAGCCCAAGCATCCTCGTATGCAACGCATTGTCGCAACAATTCATCAAGTGAATTGAATTTCGTAACTGCTAGACGATCTAGCAATCCCGGTCGCATATTTTGGCTAATTACAAAGATAAGATCAGAGTCGGGCATTGGATTTTCCAATTGCAACGTTAACGAAAGAACAGCATTATAAAAGTCAATAAATTTCTCATTCGGACGTTGTTTCCTGGATTCAATACCACGTCTGATTTCTAAATCTGTCTTCCTATCAGCGAATCGTTTTATCAGTTCAGCTTTGAAGAAAGACCATTCAACATTCCCATGCCGTTGAACGAAATCCCAGTACCAATCACCTGCTATTCCTTTTAGAAAATAGCTCATATCATTTGCTAATTGTTGGAGGTTCAGTCGATTTGTCCTTGCCTGATGTTCCATCATTTTGATGAACTTTTTAGCCGGAGTTCCGTGCAATGTACCGTCAAAAGAAATATGCCATTTAGTAGGATCACGTTGTGAAGGTAAAAACTGATAAGGATTATAGAAAGTATTGTAATTTTGGGAGAAATAGGGTGTTTGATAATACATATTCGGAGGTGGAAAATTGGCAACTGGTGGATTAGGTTGAGGTTGAAACGATTATGGAATATTAGGAGGAGGTTGTACAGGAATTTGGAGGACTGGTTGGGGTATGAGTTGTTGTGGAAAATGTGTTAATGAAGGTAGTGGATGAGGTGTTCTATTCTGATGGGGTATGGGAATTGCTGTGCTAGAATCATTTACAATTAAACCAGGCATGGGTAAAGTTACTGGCTTGGATTGTGATCCATGCATTTCAATAATGTAATCGGACTTAAGTACGTTACTCGATCCAGGGTTTTCAAAAGTATTGGATCGTATCTTTGGTGGATCTTCACAGTTTATAGATTTATCTGTTGATTCTGCATCGGACTCAAGTTCATCAGTAATTTGAACATCACAATTATTTGCTAAACTCAATGCTTTCAGTTAAGTTAATAACTTTATCAATGAAACCCATCAAGTGATTACATTTTTGCTGAAGCAAAACTACCTGAGCATTTACAGCTTTTGAATATTCTAATCTATGTAAACAACCCCTTATATGCAGCAGTCGAGAATAAAATTGATCTAGCTTATTATCTGCTTCATTTAAAGCGATTTCGATTTCCGAGTGAATCTTCTGAAATTTTATCGATATTTCATGAACAGCACGTCTCGGATTTTTCTGAGCAGCCTGAAGTGGACGATTTGGGGCTAACACGGGATGATCGATTTCGTCTTGTAATCGTTTTGAAAGTTTGTTGAGTTTCTCGAGGGGATTATCTTCCGAAATATTACGTACTGCACATTCCAACTCAAACTCATCATGGGTTAAATACTCTGGATTAATCATTTTATTGTTTTTTTTTTCAACCAAAAAAAAATATAAAATTTTTTAATTGATTACGATTGCCGTGATGTTGTCCAATTAGTAAACCAACAAAGTCAAAATATGTATATGTAAAAAAAAAAAAATTTCACCAAAGAAATATGTTATATTATTTGAATATCAGTAAACTATTACTGGGAAGCGATTTAATATTTTTATTTATTAAATATTTAAATTAATTCATTAAATTGAGAGGATGATCTGGGATGTAGAATAAAGTTCAACTAAACTCGAGGTAGACTGATCACTGGTTCTGACACCCAACTGATTTGTTTTTTCCGTGTTATCCCTCAGCTAACATTTTCCCGCCCAATAACAATATAACATTTACAATATCCAACTAATACAACATCAATTTATTACATTGCACGAGGTAGCGTTTCATTTTAACACGTTGGCTGTGTTGGTGTAACATAAAACTGACGGCAAGATAAAATTATCGATTTATCATTGTGCGTCGGTACAAGATCACTTTAAGGAAGGGAATATCAGTATAATTAAATCACTTACCAAGCTGTTACTATTAAGATGAAGAAGCGATAAACCATCGTCTCTTGTTATTTCACTTCCGAAATTGTCTCTTTACTTTTTGTTTAGCACTGTTTAGGTATCTACCCCTAGTGGTATTATTATATTTTGGTGTCTTAGGGCGAGAAAAAGGTTATCTTGGGTAGAGCCAGTTTCTCTTCTCGAAAAAAAAAATTGTTATTACAGATTTATATTAAATTTTCTTTCACTAATGTTTGTGCGTTTTAAATTTTCTTTTTACACTTTTCCGCTTATCTATTCGATATTCACTCGTATAGAAAATAGGCGTAGCACTAACACTCAATTTACCTTTGAGGCAGTTTTACAGTTCTTATCGATTATCCGTCGATTGTTCACTTGAAAACTCACTACTTTTTGTGTAAAATTTATTTAATTTAATTATTATTACTTCGCACTTTGTCTAATTATTGGTTTAAGATTCACACAATTTTATTAACCAGGATTTTTTTTTTATTTTAATTTTTATTTTTGGGGGGTGCGGGTGAGATATTAATATACCAATTTACCGCATCCTACTAACTGCGCCAGTGATAATATTGGTTGTTATTATTATATATTTTTATTGACTCAACTCGAGGGTTGAGTCTTTTCTTTTTATTTATGATTTCAAAAAATGTTACAAAAATATAAACTAATAAACTTAGATGTTGTGCGTAGCGATTTTAAAAATACAATTCCATATTTTATTTCGTTTTTCTCTACTTTATACTTTTTACTTCATAATGGAAATTGGTGTCGTTTGCTTGGTTTTTTCCATCGTTTGATGCAAATGCAGCAGTTTTGTTGTTATGTTGAAATCCGATTAAAATGTATGTTCGCTATGTAGATTATCACGTTTCTCGCCATGTGTCTTACTGTTTGATGATTCAGTGCCTCGTGTATGTTGATCGACTGTTTCACGTTGATCGTGAGATTCCGTGTTATATAACAACTACCCAAGCCACACGAGTGTTAAAAATGTGGAAACCGCGATCAATTTAATTGAATACAAAATTTTAGATGTAAGACGCTTTCCATCAACAGAACAACCTGTGTTCTCGATCTGATGTTATAACTAAATGTCCTTGTCATACCAAAAACAGAACGCTTCAAAGAAGATGAACATGATTCGACCGATTTTTAAATTGAGTCAAACCTCCGCGCGTACACAAAGGCGTATTTTTTAAAAATCGTGAAACGATTTTACGAAAAACAACTTTTTTCTGACAGCTTAGTATTTTACATTATACAAGGACTGCTTTACTTTTCAAATTAAAGCAATCGTAGCAAAATGCGATGTTTCGGTGAAAATAATTGACGTGGTGCAATTTTCTGTATAATACCACGTTGGCCGATATTTTTTTTTTTTTTTATTTATTTATTTAAATAGTATGTACAATCTTATCAAATGATAATTTATTACTAAAGATAATAACGCACTTATTTGAAACTAATAAGTGGAGCGAGTGTGGGTTTACAGAAATCAATATTCTGCTCCCAATAATGAAACTTTATTTATTGACTAGCTCATGCGGTTTAATTCTTTTAAGGCGTCTCAGTTCTTGTGTTATGTCAAGAAGTTGTATTGCATCACTGTTGGTATGTTGCAGTAACCTTCTTTCATGTTTGATTGCAAATTCCTGGATCACTTCATCAATCCATTTGACATTTAGGTCTTTGTGTAATTCCTCGTTGGTTACGTAGCGGTAAGCATTCGTTATTGTACGTAGAAATTTGTTTTGATAACGTTGAATAATTAAACGATTTGATTGTTTAGTACAGCCCCAGAGCTGGATACCATACGTCCAAATTGGTTTAATTATTGTTTCGTATATCAGGCGTTTACAGTACAGGCTAAGCTTAGAATGTCTTCCTATTAGCCAGTACATCTCACGTTGTTTCATTTTCATTTGCTCTGCTTTTTGTCTAACGTGATGTTTCCAGTTCAATCTTGAATCGAGATGCAATCCGAGATATTTTGCAGATTCAGCTTGGCGAATTTGTACCCCATTGAGAAATGTATGGATGTTGCTATTTTTGTGCCGCAACGTGTATGTTACATGGACTGATTTCAGCTCGTTAAGCTTTATTTTCCAATCCCTGGTCCATTAGCTGATTTTATCGAGTGCGTGCTGTAAGTATTCTACTGCTTGGTTCTGCGATTCGCTTGATGCCAATACTGCGGTATCATCAGCAAAAGTTCCAATGAAGGTTGTTTCCGTTGTCGGTATATCAAAAATGTAAAGTAGATATAGGATGGGTCCTAATACGCTACCCTGGGGCACCCCTGCTACGGCTGGGTAAAAGTTGGAGTATGTTACTTCATGTGATACTCTAAATATTCGTTTGGAGAGATACGACTCGAACAATTGGCAGTAATTTTTTGGCACTAATTTACTTATATTGTAGATAAGACCCTCATGTCACACTCTATCGAAAGCCTGTGATACATCTAGAAATACGGCAGGGCAATATTTCTTCTCTTCAAGTGCTTGTTCTATCTTTGCAGTCACGCGATGAACTTGATCAATTGTCGAATGTTTATTCCTGAATCCAAACTGGAAGTCAGGTATAATGATCATTGGTCTTAGTCGTTTCAATAACAACTTCTCAAACAATTTTGAAATAGTAGGTAACAAAGAGATCGGCCTGTATGAGCCCATTTGCTCGGCTGGTTTGTCTGGTTTTTTTATCATGATTATTTGTGCAACCTTAAAACACTCAGGCACATATGTAAGTCGAAAGCAAGCATTATATATATATGTTAACATAGTCACTGCTCTCTTTGATAACTCCTTAAACATCCTTGGCGAAATGTCATCAATTCCAGGTGACTTTTTGGCATTCAGATTCATGTCAATTTCTTGTGCAATTTCAAGTGGGGTGACACTTCTGATATTTGATGGAGATCTATAGACTGGTTTAGGATCAATCCTAGATTGTATGTCGTGTGGTTGAAATACTGATGCCAAATGTTGTGCAAATAGTTCTGCTTTTTCTTCGTTACGTCGCACCCATTCTCCATTTATGTTCCTTATAGGTGGCACTTGGATTATTGGTCTCTTGAATCTTTTAGTAGCTTTCCAAAGAGAATAATTTTTGTCAGCTTCAGGACCCAGTCCTTTCAAATAATATTCAGTACAAGCTTCTTTATGTTCTTTAATTAATCGGTTAACTTTATTACTTACCCGATTAAATTCTCTTTTGTCATTAATGTTTCTAGTTCTATGCCATACGCGCCGTTTCCTACGCCTTTCTTTTATCAGTTCCCGAATCGCCAGGGGGTAGTTGATCTCTTGTACGACTTTCTCACCTAATACGGGTGTAGCCTCTTTACCTGCATCACGCATGGAGTTAATAAAATGTTTAGTTTGTAATTCAAGTTCTTGTTTAGTTTTAAGACTAACTTTTAACTCAATTAGAGTATCCAGTTTCTCTCTAAATAATTCCCAATCAGTAAATTTATTAGTAAGGTTAAGTTTGGTTTTCTTTCTTATGACTAATGTACTCAGAGTCATTAAGACCGGTGTATGATCGGAAGTAAGGTCGTCAATGCCTTCAACTTCAATGTAATTTGAGGCTATTCCTTTCGAGATATAAAAGTCAATCAAATCACGAATTTTGTTTATGTCTGTAGGCCAATAGGTAGGTTTACGCGATGAGTGATATTCACATCCTGATATTTCTATTGCACTTAGGAGTTCTTTTCCTTTTCCTGGTGTTATGAGTCGAGATCCCCACGCAGTATGTTTCACGTTATAGTCACCTCCTATAATAAACCTTGGTCCAAGTTTATTAAAAATGTTGACATATTGATTTCTTACGATATTATGTCTTGGTGGGCAGTAGATCGCCCCTAAACTTAGTTGCTTGCATAAATGGTTCCTTAATTTCTTCTTGTTGGAAATGTAGGATATTTTGTTTGATTAAGATTGCTGTCCCTCCTCGAGCACGACCACTAGGATGCAATGTCCAATAGGCTCTATATCCTGTAATTTTGATAAAGTTTTTCTCCGTAAAGTGCGTCTCTGATATTAAAGCTACATCTATGTTGTTGGTTCTTAGAAATACTTCTAGTTCTTGAGCTCTTGCATTAAGCCCGTTAGCATTCCAGGTAATTATACGTAGGAATGTTACAGTCATTTACTTTTTATGTTTTAGCGGTTTGTTTGGTGGTTTGGAATTATCTTCCAATTTATCCACCCTGTTAGTAAGCTGGCTGAAATCTTGTCTCATTTCTGCCTGAAATTCGGTGAGCATTTTCATTATATTACTAATGGTTGGCTCGTTTGGCACAGGCTTCTGCCTGCTTACTTGATTTGAATTGTTATTTGAGGTTTTGGTCACCTGGGCGTAGGAAACCCCCTCTCTAATTGTATCATATTGTTGGTTTGGCTTTTGCTGTTGGCGCTCTGCTACTGTAATTTTTCTCGGTAGCTGAGCATTTAGTTTTTTCTGATACACCAGGCATCCTTTATAGCTAGCCGGATGACCTTTTTCTCCGCACAGTGCACAAGTTGGTATAACATTTCGCGGCTTTTGACATTGTTTTGTTTGATGATTCTCAGCACATTTGACACATTTGGCTTGCCTATTGCAGAAGTTCTTCGTGTGTCCTAACTGTTGGCAATTTGTACACTGAGGTATACCTATTACCTTTTTAGGTGGTTCAATAGACACCTTGCAATATAGCAGGTTCTTAATTTCGTATATGTCCTTATTGTTTTCCCCCTGTAACAGGTTTACATAAAACAATGGGAAGTGTCTAATAATTTTCTCATTATTAATTGTCAACTTTTTATGAACGTTAATAATGTTGGTTACTTTATGACCATGGTCCTCGATTGCCGCTTTGATCTCTTCGCGATTGGTAGATGACGGTAAACCTCGTATTACGATTCTATACCATTTTTCACTTTTGAGCTGATAAGTATGGTATTCCATCTTATAAAGTGTACTATCCTTGTTATTGGATTCAGTGTCTTTTATATCGCTAAGTGGTTTTTTAATTTTACGGTAGTCATTTTCAGACTGTGTTGTTGTAAGGGCTCTTTTTTGTGTGCTTGTTGTGGTTGTTTTGGTATTTCGTTATCTTGCGGTAGAGTTACCCTTGGTGATGGCGTTTTGGAGAGTCTCCTCTTTTTATGTACATTTAGTTTATTTTGTCTAGGTTGGGTTTCTTTCTCAAGTTCCTCTTCATCCGTAAAGTAGTCATTGGTTAGACTTTGTAGGCTCTGACTTCTACCATTAGTAGACGTAGAAAGTTTATTTTGTCTCTCTAGTGTTTATTTTGTCTCTCTAGTGTTTCAATTCAAAGTTTGCCAAAATATCTTGATATTTATTACATTGTAACTCATATTGCTGGCATTTTGTCCTTAGTTCATTATTCTGGCGCTCAAGCGAGGCTAATTTTGATGTCATTTCATTGCCGTCTTGAAGCATACGGTGTCTTTTCGTTAATGTTGGAGAATGCATGAGTTCTAATGGAGAAATGGGGCTTATACTTCTATCTGCTCCAGTAGCTAAGCTTGCCACTACTAAAGCATTGCGGTCGCTGGATATCGACGACTGGAAGCCCGCTCGCTCACTTTCCGAAGTCGCCGGTACTGGGCATCAAAATCCCTGCACCGTAGCATTAATCTTCTTCTGATCTGCCATGGTTGGTTTATTGTTCGGGGTTCCTTCCCCTAGCCAGTTTTGGTCCGCGGATGGTATTTTATTTCCCACCTTCTCTCCGGCAAGCCGGTTAAAGAGCATTCCCCTATCCGCCACCTGGGGACGCGCCACGATGGAAGTTTGGCATCTCCACACGGGGGCCGATATTTGCCATCAGTCACTTATCAGACGTTGACCTGAACAAATTTGTAAAAGTCCCATTTGTTCTCAAAATCATGGATTTACTACTGCAGAAAAAGCCGCCCAAGTTGCTGTTTTATTGCAAGAGGACGCAATCAAACGAGGAGTCACTCATCAGCTGAACATTAGCCGATATGCGGTGTCAAGAGTATCCAGAAGGTTTGAGGAAACTGGTACCTTCAATCGGAGACCACATACCAGCCGTTTCGATGTACATCTGAGAAGGGCGATAGATTTATCGTCCTAACTTCTAGGCGAAATCACCAAGTTCGATTTGGAGTTGTAAGTCAATGGTCGGTAAGAACACTGTTCTGCTTTAACAGTCTCGTACGGCGGCGGATCGTGCATGATGGTGACTAGCATATCGCATGAGGGAAAACAGATCTTGTGTTCGTACCTGGTGGAGGCCGTAGAGGTGGTCTAACCGCTGAAACATATCGAGCACATTCTCTTGGATCGTGTAGTGCCCTAGTGTCGGTTGCACGCTCGAACAATCACCAACACCTGTCATTATTTGTGATATTCACCACCAAGCCATCGAAATAACATTGGAAAACAATGTTATATTTTTCTACTTCCGCCTTATATTCAATATTCAATATGCCAGAAAAATGTTGATCCTTTCTAAGAAATTTTGAAAGTTCACTAAATTAACTTCCAATTGATAATCGATTTCCAGTTTATATATTGCTAGGAAAATTCCACGTAACTTACAAATCAATCAATTCTATATTTTTGGAATAGTAAGCGCGTGTTTTTCTAATGTATATCGGTGTAGTCAATTTTTTTGAATATAGAACAGACTTTTGATGTCTTCCATAAACTAAGAATACATTTGAGCTGAAACTTTTCACATATGTATATGGTTTGGCCTGGTTATTCTGCGTAATTTATGAATTATTCTATTCTCGATAAGGTTGACCTTTGAATTTATACCTCTAATGCGGTTACTGGTTAAATCGCGAGTAAGGGTTTTGGTGTATCTCGTAACTAAAGCGCTTCACATAAAATGGACTTCTTTAGATTGAAGTGAACCCGCAGGTATAAAAACACCTTACACATTTTTCTTAATATCTTAGCTGTGTTATTGACGTACGCGATTTTTATTTTTTTTATACGGAGTACACATTGAAGCTTAATCATTTTTAATGGGTGGTATTTTATGGCACCGAAATTTTATTGTCAGCCATAAATTCTAATTACTTTGCGGGATTTACTGTAATTATTATGATTATGGTCGGTGGTTTATTTATCTATGTACATGTAGGCATAAAAAATACAACCACACATCTAAACCGTAATCAATTTGGGATTATGTTGCAGTATAAATAGCTTGAAATTTTATTTAGATCCCCCTAAATAATGGGCTAATAAGTCGAAGAATTTATTAACGGCACAAAATTTTAATTCGAAATAATAAAATGATATCGACCAATTTATTGGTAGAAACATATTTACAAAAAAGTTTTCAAGACTTTTATAGATTCTCAAATAATGCTGAACGATTAATTAGTCAGTACTACCTCTACATATTTGGACAGATTTTATGCTTACGCCTAACTGAAAATCGTAATTAGTATTTGGGACTATTTATCCATATTTTTCGATACAATGTGCTTCCAGGCGAACGGTTTCATAAAATAATCCTTACCGCTAGGATAGCCTTTATTATTTATTTATATTGAATATAATCTGAAAATTTGACCAATAGAAAGCTCATGTTTTCAAAGAAAATGGCCACTAGGTCTTTAGATAGAGCATCGTCTTTACTCAGAGCATTAAACTCGCACCATATCGCAAAATTGACAATATCTTCTCTTACTCTCTTAGTTTATTGGAAGCTGTTGACTCGCTAGCTTTGTAGATGTTGAAGTCATCTACGAACCTCAGGATTCTGGAATGCCTTATCACTTCAGTAATATTATTAATGAAGATTGTGAAAATCCATGGGTCAACGTGGGAGCGTTGTGGTACACCGGTGGTTGCTTCTATTTTAATCGACATTTTATCTCATATTTTAATATAATGGATACGAATAGTCAAATAAGATTTGACTACTACGGTATATACTTTTTTTTATTGGGCTTGACTCCATAAAAAAGAGCTTGTTGTCAAAAATCATAACTATATAATTTTGATATTTTTACTAAGAAAGCTTGGTAGTCCATACACACATTTGTCGTCTATTACTTATTTTATTGATATTACTTTTTCTAATAAATTCATATACTTCTTTGTAAGCTAAACCTCCCTCATTCATTAATTCACTTATATTTCTTGCATTCCGAAGGATGTTGAATTTGATCTGGTTAGTTGTATCTTGCACAAGCCAGAACAGATGTTCTACGTATATTCTCTACAGTTCCACACTCCACTCACAATGTCCTTATTCAATTGACGCTTCCTACCAAGTTCCATGATTCAGCCTGATTCTCCTTTGAGCACCTTATAAAAAGAAGTTCTCAAACGAGTACCATGCAGTGTTGACTACTTCCTTCCTTTCGTTACACTTCTCTCGTTACATTCACTCTCCCATTTTATCCACAGGTTCATCTGACGCATTCAAATTACGTTTCTTGCATTTTTCTTTCCATATACTCTTGAACCGTCTTGTTGACAAAAACCAACACATTCAAAAATCATATACAAATACAAAATGCCTTCTTTTCCACCTCCAACAAGCATAAACTACTCTTTGAATCGGAAAATATTAGTACTTTCTTTTCAACTTCATTCACAACCAATTTAATACCTTAAAATATTCCAATCAATTCAGCGTTCATTATACAGATGCTCACCCAATTTAAAATATTTTTCCACATTCTTACTAAGCATACAAATACCAGCTCAAACTAGCATCTGTATAAACAATATCTTGTTGTAAATACCACTGACTGATTTGCCCAAGCATAATTTTGGCAATAATTTCATTCATCCCCTTGTTATATTCCTCCATATTCATGCATACATTAACATTATTGGGAATGGGTTGCGGATCAGCATTGCCTATACAAAGAAACATGCACATGCATTCTCTCCTTTCATCAATTGACTAAAAGCCCCTTTCGAACCATTCCCTTACACGCTTATACTATACTATATCCAATTTTAGAGGAAATAAGGGCCTTCTCAACATATCAGTCACTCTCGGATGCGCGCCCCATTTATAGTTTTGCTCACCCGTTTAATCACATTTAAACGTTCTTTGCAGTTATCCGCTAAAATTTTCATGTGCTTACCAAAATGTATACATCTGTCAATCCAAATAACCAAACACCTTTATGCATTCACTTCCTTCGCTCTTAAACTCATATAAGCACATATATTAGGATTCACTCTCAGATTTAACATTTGGCTGGTATATATAGGTTAAACAGAGCTGGAGATATTGTACTTCCTTGTGGACGTCCCATATTGGAAACTCCCTTCAACCTATACCCGCACTTCCATTCAAGATAATTTTTCTATCAGTCATCAAATCTTTTATCCACATACACACTTTCCATAAAAACCAAAATTCGAAAGAATTTGTTGTAATTTCCACGGAACCACGTAATCATATACACTCGATTGCAGAGTGGTTCTTTCGAAATCCGAATGTTGTCGCTGACAACAAATTATTTTCATTAATGAAATGTTCCATTCGCTCTTCCATCATTCCACTCAAAATTCTTATAAAAACATTCAACATACATACGACCCGATAATTTGATGCCACATTCGGATTCCTATCCCGTTTAGGAATAGGAACCACCCTTTCCATTTATTCGGTATTCTGAAACCCACCCACACTTTCTTGAGTATCGCAAGTAAGTTATGTTTTGCTGCATCAATCAACCACTGGATCATTTAATAACTTACACTGTTCATCCCTGGAGTGGTAGATTTTCAGCACACTAAAACTCAGGAATTCACCCCATTCATACTTACTATTTAATTTGTGTAAATTCTAAACAAACTGTTTAGAATAATGTTAGACAAAATAAGGTATTAAAAATCTCCGTACTATTTCGATGTGTTGTTGAAATTGACTAACAATTTATTTTTTAATTTCTAGGTTTTTATACACAAAAGAAAACCTAAATTATGACTAACTTATAATAGAACACGATAACAAGAAACTGCAAAGAATGCAAGCGGATGTGTCATTTTCACATATACGTGTTGCGCTGTCTATGCATATCAAATGATCATCCGCTCACACGCTTTACATTGTTTCCTGTTATCGTGTGAAATAAACTGTTCATGATTGAACATACTCCCGGGCGACTATGGCAAGGTTGTACTATGCAGTAGCGGCCGTTGATTGTGGTCGAAGTGGATCTAATGGGCGCCGGCGCCGTATGTAAGCTATGATCCAGACTATTCCGACGATAAGAGCGCTCCAGAATAAAATATGAATCATGGTGTAGTGATGAACATGATGTTGATTTTGGTTGGTGAAGAACTCATTTCTCTGGATCAGGTGCTCATTTTCCCGAAGAGCTGCTATTTCATCTTCCAACTTTTTAGTGTCCAGACCGGAGATGAGGTCAGCCGCAGCGTCATCACGCACCTTGGTTTTGATGTGATTTCCAAGATTTTTCAACTGCTTGGAAGTGGTGATGCCCGAGGTTGATCTTTGAAACGCCTTGCTTATACTGTTGGTTGCTGTGCCCACAGCTACAATGTATGACTCCCTGTCGCGTAATATACAGCCTGCATCATACAGCCTGCATCAATGCTAATTATTCCCGAGCCTTGAAGAGTGAGCGGACTAGATTGGGATCCACATAAGACATCGACCGTAGTTTCGTTGGGAACTGCATAAATCCATTGATTGGGTGCCTTGAGGGGAATCCATCTATTAGTGGAATTCCTAGTTTGAAAGCTGCAGAATTGCTCAAGAGCGGCTTTCCGCTGAAGGATGGCTACCTCGCATCGACCGTTGTTAGAGAATGCGTTGAAGACGGGTGATGTCTCGCATAGGAAATGTGCTGAGGAAACAATCTGACAACGAGATAGTTGTTCCGTAGAGAAGAACGCGAAATGTTCGCGATGGCTGTCCATGGTCAGATACTCAGTTGAAGTTACTATGCTTGACTGTGTGTGGTCATGCAGAATGTCCGGCACGGCAATCACGGAGAGAAGCGTATACTCTGTTGCGAACGCCAGTGGAATGATGACTTCGATGATCACGTTCTTCTTGGTCATTCTACTTCTGACTGTTAGACTCTGATATACATGTATCAGATCAGACAATTGGTGACCAGGGACGCTGACGGCTGTCGGTACATGTTGCCGAATCAGCGAAAGTTGTTCTTCTAATTGGTCCGGCGTGAGTATGGTGGGATGCAAAATCTCATGATGAGCGGAGTACACTATGTTAAGCAAACTGTGTTGGGTGTCTTCCAAGTTCTGTAAGATCAAGGTTAACTCGATTATGTTCATTACCACCGAGCGAACCCTGTCCTCATAGCTTCGATACTCTTGTAGTACCTTTAACTCCTCCCTTAATCGCCTCTGCTCTTGTAATAGGTTGTTCATGGGCATCATGGTGAGATTGGAATTATGCTTTATCAATTTTACCGTGTTATCTATTATTGATGTTTGATTCTGTATTAATGTCAATAGATGATTTTCGTTGGTGTTGATCGTGTCAAACTGGGATTCGTATTGGGCTGCATCGCGTTGCGACAAGATGCCAAATATATCGCCCAAAGCAATCCCCAACGTATCTCCTAATCCTCGCTTGGATCGCTTGCGTTCCTTATTGCTATCTTTTAGTAACTTGTTTTCAGCTATTAGGTTGTTGAGTCGCCATTGCAAATGTTGTAGGGTAGTATTACAGTTGAATCCTGGCAGATCTTTACAAGCTCCTTGTAGTTGGGCTACGGCTTGCTTACAGTTTTCTACCTCTTTCCAATAGTCGGTCAAGTTGTAAAAAATTACTAATTTCCATTTCA
This sequence comes from Nephrotoma appendiculata, assembly GCA_947310385.1. Taxonomy (NCBI): domain Eukaryota; kingdom Metazoa; phylum Arthropoda; class Insecta; order Diptera; family Tipulidae; genus Nephrotoma; species Nephrotoma appendiculata. The sequence continues at coordinate 104,343,921 of OX371223.1, forward strand.
TGGCGACGGCTTCTAGGGTTCCCATTTCCTCGAAGTATATGCCTGATGGATGGTCGAAGGGGCGGATGTTAGTGATACCGCGCGCCAAACCTAGAATGGTGCATACTGATAATAGCGCCAAGGCTAAATTGCTAGCCCTTAAACCACACCTTGCTCTTCTCGGCGGTTGCTTCCTGATAGGTGGGACTTCGTTGTTGGCGGCTTCGAGTTCTGGAGTATTTGTCATCTCCGCTTCTATGGGGAGCTTGCATAGTTTGGTGATTGGTCGTTTGTACACATTGTCCTTGCATTTAACCGTGGCCACGCGAACTAGACCATCAGCACCAGCTTCAGTTTCAATAATTCGACCTAATTTCCAATATGTTGTCGGTAGTTGATTGTCTCGCAAGAGGACTAAGTCGTTTATCAATAAGTTGGGTTGCGGCGTTTTCCATTTGCTGCGTTGCTGTAATTGGTGTAGATATTCAACTGACCATCTCTTCCAAAAGTCTTGTATCATCCGTTGTACTAGGTGCCATCTTGTGGTCAGAGGTATGTTCTCGACCATGCCAGAAGGCTGGCTCTTGAGAGCTCCCCCGATCAAAAAATGGCCAGGAGTTAATGCCTTAAGATCGGATGGATCATTGGTTAACGGCGTCAATGGTCTCGAATTTAGGCAAGCCTCTATTTGAGCGGTGATGGTACTTAATTCTTCATAGGTAAGAGTAGTGGCACCTATGACTCGTTTTAAATGACCCTTTACGGATTTAATTCCGGCTTCCCAAATGCCTCCAAAATGAGGGGCGAATGGTGGTATGAAATGCCAAGTTGTCTCGCCTTCGGCTATTGCATTTGTTATATCGATTGGCAATGTGGTCAAGGCGACGTGAAGGTTCTTCTTCATTTCGGCATCGGCACCAACGAAGTAGGTGCCATTATCCGAATACAGATCCGTGCATAAGCCTCGTCGTGACGTGAATCGTTGGTAAGCGGCAATGAAGGCGGCCGTTGTTAAGCTACTAACTATTTCTATATGTACGGCCTTGGTCACCATGCAAACAAATAGGGCTATGTATCCCTTATATGATTTATGACCTCTGCCTTTTGTTGTTCTCAGCTGAATAGGTCCAGCATAATCGATCCCAGTTTTAGCGAATGGTCTGCCTGGCCATACTCTGGAACCTGGAAGATCACCCATAAGTTGTCTCGTATTTTGTTGTTGGTGCCGGAAGCATGTAACACATTTATTTATCACGAGTCGTACAGCTCGCCTTCCATCCAGGATCCAATATCTATCTCTTAGGTGTGATAGCGTCAGCTGTACTCCTCCATGCAACATTAACTTGTGGGCTCTTTCGATGAGTTTCCGAGTAATTGAATTATTTTTACCCAAAATAATGGGATTTTTGGTGGCTGTTGGGATGTTCGCGTTCTGCAGTCGCCCTCGCATTCGTAATACACCATTGTCATCTAGAAAGGGGTTCAAAGATAAAAGCTTGCTGTTATTCGGCAATCGTTGTGTGTTTCTCAGACATCTCAGCTCCTGGTAGAAGTCTTCCTCTTGACTCATGCGGAATATAATGGTTTCAGGCGCGATCGCCTTAAATGTTGGAATTTTCCGTGCAGCCCGATTAATGAACGTTGCGCAGATTGCTACTACTCGTTTTAATTTGTCATAACTGGAAATCCTTTGAAACAATCCCCACCAGACGTTGGTTACATTCGTTGTTGCTATTAAGGTTATCTTCTCCTCGTATTCCTCAGGGCGATAGGCTTGTGGGTCCGTCTCACTGTTTTGCTCGATATCTTCAGGGAGTCCCCATAGAGTTGAATCATGTTGTAGAAATTCTGGTCCATGCCACCATAACTTGCAGTGGACTAATTCTCTAGGAGATGTTCCTCGAGAAGCGAGGTCTGCGGGATTCTCATGGGACCTTACGTGATGCCAAGTGGCTGTTGGTAGCTTTTGTTTTATGCACGAGATGCGGTTTGCAACAAATGTTTTGAAGCGCCTTGGTTCTCCCTTGATCCAGCTTAGCGTGATGGACGAATCGGTCCAAGCGTGCGTTTCACACTCATTTAGCTGCATTGCAAGTTGCACATGCCTTAATAGTTTAGCTAGTAGTCTAGCTGCGTTTAACTCTAATCGAGGAACTGACAGCTTTGTTTTGATGGGAGCCACCCGTGTTTTGGCCATTACAAGATTAGTGGTTACTTGTCCTGCCTCGTTGGTAGTCCTGCAATATACTACAGCGGCGTATGCAAGTTCGGAGGCGTCAGCAAAGCCGTGTAGTTCCTTTCTGGTGCTTCTTGTTGTGTTGACCCACCTAGATATTTTTATGTTCTTCACAGCGGGCATTTCCTTCTTGTAGATCAACCATTTTTTACCTATTTCTTCTGGTAGTGGTTCGTCCCATTCGATCCCGGAGGCCCACGTACCTTGCATCAGAATCTTAGCAGCAATGGTGACGGGTGCTAACCAACCGATTGGGTCAAATAATTTTGATGAATCAGCCAAGAGTGAACGTTTGGTGGCCGTCCCCTCAGACAATTCCAAATTGTCTACGTGAAATTAAAAGGTGTCTTTCGTGGGGTTGTAATGAATCCCCAAGGTTTTGATGCAATCGCTTAATTTTAACAACACGTTACCGGTAGCTTGCAATTCTGTTGGTATTTGCGCTAATAGCTCCGGACTATTGGAAGACCACTTCCTTAGTTTTAGTCCACCTTTCTCGGAGAGCCCTATTAGTTGTTGTATCATGGCCGAGGCTTGGTCTAAGCTGTCGTTTCCTGTCAGCAAATCGTCCACATAGAAGTCAGACAATATGGTTTCGGAGGCGATAGGAAACGATCGCCGTTCGTCTTCAGCTAGTTGCCTTAAAGCACGCACAGCCAGAAAGCTGGCGGCTGTGGTGCCATATGTGACCGTTTTTAACCTGTAGATGTCTATGGGGTTTGTTGGTTCCGTCCTCCATAGAATTAGTTGATAATTTCTATCTTGCTCGTGAATCCATACCTGCCGATACATTTTTTCTATATCGGCCGTCAGCACGTACTGATGTTTACGCCAACGAAGGATTATGTCCGCCAAATCTTGCTGTAACTTTGGGCCGATCATCATTTTCTCATTAAGGGATGATCCATTTGTTGTTTTGGATGACGCATCGAACACTACACGTAATTTGGTAGTAGTGCTGTCCTGCTTCATTACACCATGGTGTGGAATGTAGTAACTATTATAGTTTGGCTGCTCTTCTAACTTGTGAACCAGCTCCATATGGCCTAAGTCTAGATATTCCTTCATGAAGTCTTGGTATAGTTGTTTAAACGGGGCGCCTTTTTTAAATCTTCTCTCTAGTTGTAATAAACGAGCGGCAGCCGTTTTCTTGGATTCTCCTAACTTTGGGGGATCCTCCTTGAACGGAATGCTCACCGAGTACCTGCCGTCACCGTTTCGTTGAACTGTTGATGAAAAGTGTTCCTCCGCTCTCTGCTCTTCTTCGGTACGGACCCTTTCGTCTGGAATATCGTCGTTTTCCACTAAGAGTTTTAGTTGATTCTCGATGGCTTTAGTGGTCACCATTGTAAGCTTTTCTCCAGAACGTTGACCCATGTTACCCATCAAAATCCAGCCCAGCTCAGTTTCTTGAGCCATCGGGTCGTTGGGACCCATCTTGATTATGTTGTTGATAGCTATGGACGCATAATAGTCGGCACCGATTATTAGGTCGATGAGTTGTGGATGATTGAACCTCGGATCGGCCAGTTTTAGTCTACCCAGGTGGGTCCATTTGCTGTCGTCAACCTTGACTTGTGGTAGTTGATGATCCAGGTTATCGAACACTAGTGCCTCAATAGCTAAAGTGAAACTCCCAGGGAAATTGGGTGATAGCGTAGTGTTCACAGCATGTCTGCATACTCCTGCCGCTTGACCACCAATGCCAGAAATTTTAACATTAATTTTCTTCTTTTTGAAATTGAAACGATTTACGGCTCTGGATGATATTAACGTTGCCTGAGATCCAGGATCTATCAGGGCTCGCAGTGTTACGAGCTGACCGTTGGCGGTTGTTGAAAGGACCACGGCAGTTGGCAATAGCACTGCCGATGTTTGCTGCACCATGAATGTTTTCGGACCCTGCTCGGTTTTCGATGCAGAATTATTGCAATGCAAGAGGGTGTTGTGTTTACCATTGCAGACTACGCAGAATTCCGTGGCGGAGCACTTGAACTTATCATGACCTTCCAAGCATCGCACACAGAATTGTAGATGGTTGACCAATTTAGCCCTCTCCAAGGTTGGCATATTCTTGAAACGTGGACAGATCTCTAACTTGTGATTTCCGCTACAATTGGGTACCACGCAGCGTACTGAAGCTGTCGCGACATTTACACGTTTGATCGGCTGTGTGACGATTTGACGCGGTGTTGCTACATGCTTGTTTTTACCCATGGCTTCTAAAGACTGGAATCGTCGTTCTAAAAAGTCAAACAACACGTTCAAATTCGGAACTTCCTTGGGCTGTTGCAAATTTGTCTCAAACAATCTTATTGACTCTGGATCGAGCCTTCTAGTGACTAAAAATACCACAAATGCTTCGAATGTGGACTTCAGTTCGAGTTGCTGGATGTTATGCAATACTTCCTTAAGCGTGTCATGCATCGAGCGGATTGCTGGCCCTGTTGCTTGTTGTAGCGTAGACATCGACAATATTGAATTGAAGTAATTGCTGGACAACAACCTCTTGTTGTCATATCTAGCTTTTATGGCTTCCCACGCCATATCATAATTATCACCTGTTGCAGCTAGATGAGCGATGAGCTGAGCCGCTCCCTTTTGCAGCTTAGATTTTAAATAGGTCATTTTCATTGTGTTGGACAATGAATCATTGTTATGAATTATTTCAATGAACAAATCCTTGAACGAGGTCCATTTATCGTAGTCACCATAGAAGGTTGGTATTTCTACTTGAGGCAACTTGACCTTTTGTTCTACATGTGGTTTACTCGTAATACGTTCTGCCAGTTCCTGGCACTGTTGTAATCTTATTATCGTATTTTCCACTCTATTTTTGATGGTGCCATAGAAATCTTGGACGAAATAGTTTGTTGTTTTGTCCTTTTCATCCGTTTCTATCATGATGGTTGCATGCAGTTGATATATATCACGCATTTGTCTCTGCAGCTGATTTACTTTTAGATGAAGGTATTCCTTCGGACAACTTTCTTTATCCAATCTGCATTCTATTGCGTATATGTCTTGATGTAATTGACGCATATAGAAATCTTGTCGCTTGCACTCGAGGGTTAAAGATGCAGTTGTCGTCTTATGATGCTCATTACTGCTAGAGTGTGACGAGGAATCGGTTTCCTTGAAAGGCGGAGGTTTACTGGATTCTTGATTGTCCCTGCTACAAGTTGGTTCCGGCTCTTCTTGATGGCTCTCCGAATGAACGTCGTTATCGATGGAATCAGGCTGGGAAATTGTGGTCCAGCCTAATTTTTCGACCGCTGTACCCGTTGGAGTGCTTGGAGGTGCTGCATTCAAGCGTTGGCGCATGTCTCCTAGAAGCCAGGTGCATTCATCCGGTGTAGTTTGTCTAGTTGAACGATATGGGTGCGAATTCTCCATTGGAGGGGATATCGCTAGAATCTTTTCATCATTGGTGATGAACTCCTGATGTGCCGCCTTCACATATGCTATTTTCTTCTCCAAATAGCTTTTTGTTTTCCGGGAGTTGCCGTCCTTTTTATAATTGGAAAGCAATTGCCTTATGTTGGTAGCAATTTCGTGTTGTGCGAGCAATATTTGTTCCATCTCGAATGGCCTGTTGTTGACTGGCTGAGTGTGATTGGAGATGTTGCCGTTTGTTGATGGTTGGCGCAAAAAACTCGTGTCAACGATTTAAGGTGAGTTAGATTTGATGGCGTGGTATTACCGGATTGCCGTTGTTGTATGCTGGTCACACCCGCTCAATGTTGTGGGCAGGCAGATTTACTCGAAATACCAAGCTTACAATTTGTTTATAATAGACTGCGGTTTATACGGCGGTTGTCGTATATCGTTGTTGTTAAGCCAGCCTATGTGGACTATAATTGACTTCGAATCTCGTTGTGCTGAGATCCGGCTCGAAGGACCAATGTAAATTCTAAACAAACTGTTTAAAATAATGTTAGACAAAATAAGGTATTAAAAATCTCCGTACTATTTCGATGTGTTGTTGAAATTGACTAACAATTTATTTTTTAATTTCTAGGTTTTTATACACAAAAGAAAACCTAAATTATGACTAACTTATAATAGAACACGATAACAAGAAACTGCAAAGAATGCAAGCGGATGTGTCATTTTCACATATACGTGTTGCGCTGTCTATGCATATCAAATGATCATCCGCTCACACGCTTTACATTGTTTCCTGTTATCGTGTGAAATAAACTGTTCATGATTGAACAATTTGACTTTCAGCTTGTTACGACTGTGTTGTCTTAACAAGACATTTTTTTTGTAAATTTGTTTCTATTCTCCACGGTTTCTTGCGTCCGGGTTTTTGTTGTCTAAACGTGGTTTCTTGCGTCCGAGTTTTTCGCTGTGTGAACGTGGTGTCTTGGTGGATGGATTCTTGTGTGTTTTCTTCTGTTATGTTGGCAACGGAACAAAAATGGGAGAGAGAGAGAGATAACAATGCGCATCGAGTGTGTGCAAAGTAAAACGTTTTGAAAAAAATGTTTTTTCTTGTATGTCTCTCTTTTGTACCAACGAAAATTTGGTATAAAGGAGAGACAGAGAAGAGAGATGCATTTTCTTCTAAAACGTTTTATGAGCTGTGCGACGCTCGAATTTTTTTGGTTGTCGCCGTCGGTTTTTTGATTTTGGTATGATAAAAAGTCAAGTTGTAATTTTTGATCGAGTTTTGATTGTTGATAATCAGTTTTGATTTTTTTAAGTTATTTGAGTTGGACGTAATTAAATATTGTTATATAAAACTTCGAGTTTGTGATTTTGGGAGGATAAAAAGTCCAGTTTTGTTGGAGTGAAGTAGAAAAAGCGTGTAGTTTTTGAAGTGCGTCGTACCTTTTGAGTTGGATTCACGCCATTTTCTTTCAATTAAAAATATAAAGAAACAGAAATTTAAATTTAATTGTTAATTAGTTAATGACGCGGTATAATATTGTAATTACCGCATATATAATAGATATATTTAAGAGATTTTTGTATAAATAAAACGTGAAAGGTGAAATATCGAAACGAAAAAAAAAAAAATTTATAAATAAAACAAAGAATAAATAGTTCTTGTGTGTGCTTTTTTATTGTGCACTTTTATGAGCACGGTAGAAACGATTGAATTGGTAATTTTTTGTGCCATTTGGTATTAACGGGGGCCGCGTTGTCTGGAGGCGCGCATTATTTTTACGGTTCTTGGAGAAGGATGTCCAACAAAATTTATCTACTATTACAGGTGGTTAGTTGAGACCACTTCTTCGATTTACGGTGTTTAGACCAGCCAACGCCCAACGTATTTTGGCGGCCAGGCGAGGCCACAATAGTTAACGGCATCTTCGCCGAACGATAACGGGTGCCACATGTTTATAAAGCGAGCACCGCAATTTATAACTAACGTCGCACTTTACAGCGGGTGCCAAAGTTTTACCACCAGCACCGCATTCCTCAACAGGCGCCGTTTTATAACGAGCGACGCATTTTATAACGGGCACGGAAATTAATTAAGGAGCGCCGCAATTATAACCGGTGACCAACAACGTGGATCATCGGGCATTAAAACACAACAGTCAGCTTAGCACCTGTGTCGGTCAAGCACAGCGGCAGCGTGGTTGTGAAGGCGAAGTACGCCCAACATTTTTTTTTGGATTACCTAACCAAGCCAACAGTTATTATTTGGTATCGGGGAGAGGCCCCGCAACGCCCATTTTATTTTGGCGGCCAGTCGAGGCCGAAGTAGTTAACGGCACCAAAGCCGCAACGGTCCGGGGGACAGGAGTCCCTTGTGGCATGACGGCACCAAGGCCGCAACCCAATTTTATCGGGGAGAGGCCTCGCAACAATAACGGCGCAAGGCCGCAACATTTTGCTTAATAATAATTAAGGTACATTTTTTTATTTTTATTTTTAATTTTTTTCATTTTTATTTTTATATACATTTTCTTATATTACCTATATATATAATTTTCAAAATTTTTGTGATCGAGCGCCGCACAGCGGGTGCACGCTCGATCCGTATTGCATCTCTCTGTCTCTCGTTCGTTTTCCTGCTTCTTTCGTTTCGCGTGGGAAGTGATGATTTTTTTTACTTTTTGTCTAAATTGGGAAAATAAATTTAAAATGAATTATTAATTTTTTCGGTATGGTATGATGGGAGCGGAGACTCCCTCGGTGTCGGTTTAGTGTTTGCGGTCCCTTGGTGCCCGCATCCAATTTCGTAACCGGGGCTTTGCCCTGTTTGAATTCGAATGGATGCGCGCACCAAGGCACCTCTCTCCCATTTATAATTTCTGAGTTGTTCGTTCCTCAGGTTCCGGCCGACGAATTTCGGTGGAACTCCGGGTTTATTATTATTATTTGCGGTTTAATTTTTTTAAATTATCTGTATTAATCACGGTGTAAGCCAGGAGCCCTGTATGCCTCAAACCCCACGACCTTAGCACTTCTCCCTGAGAACGTAGCCGGCAAAATATCACCGTGGAGGCCTCTGCAGGTGCTTAGTGAATATCTGCAGGTTGGCAGTAGCCAGCCTGTAACAAGCTTCACTTAATGTATTCAAATCATTCTCATAAATTCATCCTCTTTTACTCTGTTCTCATATACCACATTGATCACATTAACATTTTTACCATTAACCCTATTAAACAAATTCCATACTCCTTAGTTGTGGTTCTATGTATCATTTGTGACACATATTCCCGCCAACTTTTCCTTTTCGCTCTGCGAATAGCTTTTTCAACCTTCCATTTATTCTATCATAGATAATCTTATTCTCACTGCACTTATTCCTATTTTATTTACACAAGGCTATTCGTTTCCATTCATACCAGAATTGCACTTCAATATTCCACCTCCCATTCACTTTAATTTCTTTCATATCCACCAAATTTGTAGCTGGCTTTGATTTATTTCGTTTTCTCCGAGAATCCCATTCATATCTTTAACCCATCTCCCGTTATTCACTAAATCACGCTTTTCCAAAACACTCTATTATCATTCATATCATTTTTATCATGAAATGATCCCCACGCAAATGTTCTTCTTCTTTATTCCACGTATAACTCGGCAGGCCAGTTCAATAGTTGTCAAAGACAGGTCTATTGCACTGGCCATGCCTCCCACAATTTCATTTCTAACGGGCCTTCCATCATTCAAGAGCACCATATCAGATTCTTGAATCAGTTCCGCCAACCATTTTACTCTTGTGCAGTTGTCGAAACAAACCCACGTTCTCGCGTGTGCATTCATATCTCCATTTACAATCAGGTTACTTTTACACAAAAGATGTGGCACGACATGTCCTATAATGTTAGGCAATATAGTGCCATCGAAGCAGATAATTAAGAAATTCTCTAGTAAGAAAGTTGTATTGTCCTGGATAGCTATTATGTGACAACTAGTATAAGTAAATGAGAGATGCAGTGCTTCAGTGTCTTGTTTTCTCGGTATAAGGCTAGCTGAAGCATCTATAGGTTGTATCTGATAACAAGGGATTTCAAAATATTTTTAAACATCAAAATATATAATATGAGCGATCCTAATACCAGGAAAGTGCTCTGTTATACATAAAAAATGGGAATTTTCATTTTTTTGAAAAGAGGAATATAATATATAGTTATTTCCGAGGACCATCTGAGCTGTACTCTCTGACCCACTGCTATGGAATATTAAATACCATGACGTCCTTACACTTCAAGTTCCCTAGGAAATGACGATAGTTGGCGTGGACAAGAACGAGTTATAGGTTGCATCTACAAAGATAAGAAAATAATTCATTAATTACTTGAATTGATTATATTATTGGTTAACCGGTTTAAAAATTATTTGGAAAATGCTGCTCATTTGGAAACTATTTGAATTATTTGATTCGATTATGGAAAACTAATTAATCGTGCACAGAGTTACGGTACCTTTGCAAGCGAATTAGAGAACAATCAAAAAAAAATCGGAATCATATCAAAAGTTTCGCGTTTTTTTTTTTCGAAATAAGGCAATTTTATTCAATAAGGTGCATGGGTATATAAAACGACGCAAGTTTGTTCTTGAAAAAAAGTTCTTAATTCTGGGTCTTTCTCTAATTATGACGAACGTTGGCGGTCCAAGTGAAGGATAGAACGTAGAAGACACTAGTAATTAGAGTTGTGACGTCATAAATTCTTTAATCTTGCAGCATGGAAATTCTAGAATTTTTCTGGAGCTCCTCCGGGATCAGAATGCGGTAGTGCGAACATATTCTTGAAATTATTCTCCTTTCAAGATCGGGTAAACGGACAAATAACCCAACCTACCGAAAGTTGGACAACATTCGAAGGTGACATCTATCGGTGGACACCATATAACACACCAATCACACCAAGGCAATCTAAATAAAACACCAACATCGGACAACGCATTCGTCACTGCGCACTCACGCAACAAATCGTGAGTTGGAAAATTTAACATTTCGGTCTAGTGTGGTTGACCAGTGAATTTAATGAAACAATGATATTCTGATGATAAAACAAACAAAATTCGGTGGTACAATATCAATTCGCGTCAAGCAAGCGTTGCTACAATGTGTTCTTGAACGAGCAGTAAGGAAGTGCAGACTTTCGGTGGACACGCCATGAATCAGCAACAAATTCATACAGACGCATATCGGTCATGTGGTGTCTCAGTATATAATGAATTCTGCGACGTACATGGATCAGATCGAAGCCGTGTGCGGTGAAGACGAGAGAGAGGGAGAGTATTGTACAGTATTAACCAATTCGCAAAATCTACTCTATTTAAAGGCGAACTTACCAGTAAATGCACCATCGTTGCTCAAATTTATGAGCATCACCAACGACAAGTATGAGGAATCAGCTGTGGGGTTTCGCAAGATCATTAATACTGCGACCGACACCGTTTGTAGTCTCAAGGTTTTAGAATTACCACTCACCACATTAGATATAAGTTTAGTCAACATCATCGCAGACAAGCTAATCCAGAAACTCATCGAAATTGGGAAATGTCACTAATCCGAGCGCAATTTATATCAGTTTTGATTGCATAATCGTGTTGTATATTTATCATCTAAACATGGTTCGACATCCCTGTAATTTTTGTAATAAAATTATGAACTAAGAAATTATGATAACTGTAACTGAAATCTCCATAAAATTCAAAGTTGAAAAGTAAATGAAAAAATAAAAAAAAGGTTAGAGATAATTTGGATTTCAACTAGACAAGTACTGAATAATAAATAATAAATAAAAATTTCTGATAAAAGTGTTTAAATTAAAATTGAACAACTACAAATAAATATTTAATCGGCATAAACCACAACACAAATTTGGTGGCAGCGGTGGGATTACCCCCAATTTTAATAAAGTTATTTAACTCGTATAAAACGTTATAGTTGAAAATAAAATAACGCAAAAAATTTAAAACATATGTAAGTGAAATGATATGTTAATAAAATCTAAAAAAAAAAAAATTAATAATAAAATAAAACCGATAGTGAATTTAATAATCATAAGTAAAAATAGTTCGAGTAAATGAAAAGTTATAAATTATAATATACAAATATAATAATTATATATATAAAAAAATACGGTGAAATTGTCCATATAATAACGTTTTTCATACGACCATACACCGTCAAACTTGTGAATCCATTAAATTTAGTTGTGCACAGTATTGAATTGTAGAATTGTTTCTATTCGACCAAAAAGCAAACTTTTCTGATCATCATACACTAATGAAAGGCGCATCAAGTTAATTAACCATTTACGGAAGTACAAAATTCACCAATTAATCACAAACGATGGTATAATTACTGGAATTAGAGCCGCAAAGAATCATGTGGTTAATTACAACCTTGAACCAACCTTCAGCACGTTTAAATCAGGGTAAATATTATAATTTTTAAGTAAACATTTTTTCTAATTTCAATTAAATTATTTAAGTTAAAAAAAAAAGTATAATTTTAAATCTTAATTTAAATAAATTTGGTTACGAAATAGGTATATAGATATTCTAAATTTTGATAAGAATATTCTGGTTACTGTTCATATTTATTTTTTTTATTTTAAAATTTTTTTTTTGCACATAACATGTATCACAATTTAAAACGGTTTTATTAATCAAATGAGGTCGGTTCGTTCTAATACGGAACCGGTTAAACAATCGTTAAGAAATAAAATTCGTAGATCAAATTCATTTGATGGTATTCTTAATATTGAATCAAATATGAGTTTCGATAGGAGTTTGGCATTGAAAATCGTTCCTGAATTTGACGGAAACTCTAAAAATCTTCATAAATTTCTAACTTGCTGGGATGTGGTTTATGATTCTATTAGTAAAGAAGAAGAATCAGTTTTTATAGATTTTCTGAAATGCAAATTATCCAGCAAAGCTTATAATATAGTAAAATTTCAAAAGTTTAAAAAATGGGCTGACTTAAAACAACAATTAAAATTAAAATGCGGAGAACAACGGACCATGGAATCCTTACAGATAGAATTAATTTATATCGTTCAGAAGAAGGATGAACCAGTTAGAGATTATGGTACCCGTGTAGAAGAGTTGCTTGCAGACTTAAACGAAGTTTCTGTAGAAAACGCTGGCGCAGCGGCAACAGCTCACGTCACACTTTTGAACAATAAAACGGCACAAAAGGCATTCGAGGAAGGTCTCCAAGATCCTTTTAAATTATTAATAAAATCTTATAGATTCGAAACCTTAGAGGAATGTATTAATGAAGCTTGCGAAGAAGAAAAAATTAACCACGAAAATATTAGGAAGAGTAAGGGAGCAAGTGCTAAAGTTAATCCTAGTTGTCAAATTTGTGGGAAGCCTAATCATACTGCAAAGGTATGTTTTTCTAGATATGACTCCCAACAACCAAGGCGACAAGACTTCTCAAATATGCAATTTCGATCTCCAACACAACCTCCTCGGTCAAATCAAATAATGTTAACTTGTGCGTATTGCAAATTTCAAGGACATCATATCAATGAATGTAGAAAGAAACAATTTGCTGATTCCAAAAAGTCATTCTACTCAAATAAGGACTATAGGAACACAAATAAAAATTCGGGAAACACTCAAGAACTCCATCAGACTCCAACGAACACTCCTGTGCGAGTTCGCAACCTAGAACAGAGTGTTCCAGAAAATTAAATGATAATGTCGACCCTAATCAAAAACTTCTACCAAACCGTCGAAGAAAACAGCAAAAATCGTGTCTTCATCATTCGATAAAATTCATGAAATCTGCTCAAATTTTCTATTAAATATCTTCCAATTATCTTTTAGTCTTAAAGACCGTTCTCCTAGTGATTCTGCTAGTCTTTCGAATCCCTTGGTTCAGTCAGAATTTTCAGATGAAACTAGTGATTACGTCGATCAATCTAAAATCCTTACTTTCAATTTAAAGTCATCCAATTCTTTAGACAGAAAATATATTCAACTAACGCTTGATATTTCTGATCATAAATCTTTAGTTTTTCTCTTAGATACTGGCGCGGATATAAGCGTCATAAAAAAGTCATGCGTATTTGAAGACGTTCCGTTTTCCAAAAGAAAATTGTTTCCTTAGAGGTATAAGTGATATAGATATTGAAACAATGGCTTCTTGTTACGCTAAGATTAAAATGGAAGAAGGTTATTTTCTCGATCAACGATTCCAAATAGTGAAGGATAATTTTCCTATCGATTGTAGTAGAATTTTGGGAAGAGATTTTTTAGATAACCATTTTTGTAGGATAAATTTCGCGAAACATTATCTGCTAATTCCAATTCCTAATTCTGAGGAAAGTTTTTGTCTTAATCTTTGCAAACTACCAACAAACATTTCAGTACCTGCGAGGTCTGAAAAGGTAATTCTTCTGAATGTTAACCTCGAAGATTCTAAGGAATATTTATGCAAGTTTAAGGAAATTATGCCAGGCGTTTATGTTGCTAATTGTTTAATAAGACCGCAGAATAAATTAGTTCATGAAAGTTTATAAATACCAACGAAAATTCAGTTTTAATTAAAGATCTTAATATAGTTGTAGAACATCTTAAAGATTATAAAATACATTCAATAAACACTTGTAAGTGGAATAACGTAATTGAAGAAAGATTGAAAACTCTCGTCAATAATTTAGACTTCACCCATCTTAACGATGAAGAACATTCTTCTCTTTTAAAAATAATTCGTGAATTTAATGATGTTTTCCATTTACCTGGTGATCAACTAACAACCACTAATGCTGTTAAACATAGTATACATTTAAAACCTACAGCAAATCCTATAAATGTAAAGCCATATAGACTGCCGGAAGCAACAAAACGAGTAATAGATACTCAAATTAACGAAATGTTGGCGAATAACATTATCGAACCGAGCAAAAGTGGATGGAATTCCCCTCTACTCGTGGTTCCCAAGAAGTCAAACGGAGAAAAGAAATGGCGCGTAGTCATCGACTATAGGAAATTGAATGAGAAAACGGAAGACGAATTCTTTCCATTACCCAACATCATCGACATCTTGGAACAACTTGGGAAATCTTGTTATTACAGCACTTTGGATTTATCGAATGGATATCATCAGGTACTAATGGATGAAAAATACAAGGATATGACTGCTTTCTCTTCGTCAACCGGGCACTATCATTTCCTTCGAATGCCTTTCGGGTTAAAAGGTGCCCCGGCCACATTCCAAAGGTTAATGAACCATGTCTTGGCCGGTTTAAACGGCATAAAATGCTTAGTTTATTTGGACGACAAAGTCATTTATGGATCAAGTTTAAATGACCATAATTCCAAGCTCACGGAAATTGTTTGCTGTTTGAGGAAATTTAATTTGAAGTTAAACCCAACAAAATGTGTATTCTTAAAACCAGAAATCAGTTATCTGGGTCATATTATATCATCGACCGGTATCAAACCTGATCCAAGGAAAATCGAAAGCATAAAAAATTTTCCAGCTCCTAAGACACCGAAAGAATTGAAATCATTTTTAGGCCTGGTAGGCTATTATCGAAAATTAATCTATGACTTCGCTAAATCGTCGTCTCCATTAACAAATCTCTTAAAAAAAGATGCTTCGTACGAGTGGACACCATTTTGCGACGAAGCATTTCATGAATTAAAATCAAAAATTACTGAGTCTCCAGCTTTGCTACAATTTCCAGATTTTAATAAAACTTTTTACCTTACTTGTGACGCTAGTGACTATGTAATTGGTTCAGTATTATCACAATATACGGAATCAAAAGATCAGCCAGTTGGTTTTGCAACTAGAAAATTAAACAAGAGTGAACGTAACTATTCTGTGATTGAGAAGGAGTTGTTGGCTATAGTGTAGGGTGTAGAACATTTCCGCCCATACTTGTATGGTAGACACTTTATTATAAGAACTGATCATAGACCATTGACTTGGTTAAGCAATATGGCTAACCCATCTTCTCGTTTGACCAGATGGCGGATAAAAATTGAAGATTTCAATTATTCTGTTGAATATAAACCTGGAAAACAAAATGTAGTAGCCGATTGTTTAACTCGAGCACCAACTATTAATTCTGACATAAATGTAATTACCCGATCTCAAAGCAGACAACAACTTACAAATTCAAATTCACCAGCGAATCTCAGTCTTGCTCCAACTAGTAATAATTATGGGACTGTCATATTACCAAATTCGTCTTCTGTACCGGAATCACCCATTTCACCTAGTTCTGACCAAACTTTTACTCTAAACAATGATATCGTTAAAGTAAATACAGAAACTGAAATGCAGCAACTCTTGAATGAATTCCACAAATCACCAATCGGAGGGCTTAAGGAATTTTTATATTTTCCCAACATGTTGAAAACTATAATTAAATATGTTCAAACTTGCGTTCAATGTCAAAGAAATAAAAGCACATTATGTACAAAACTACCTATGAAAATAACTACTACTTCATTTAAGCCTTTCCAAAAGATATTTCTTGACATTGTCGGGACCAATGGTACCTACCTACAACCATAATAAATACATACTTACGATTCAGGACGACTTGCCCAAATATTCATTAGCGATACCAATAAAAAGCCAGGAAGCGGAACTGGTAGCCCGAGCATTTGTGAAAAAATTTATATTTATATTTGCTTGTCCCGAAACGATTCTAACTGATCAGGGATCAAATTTTATGAGCCAGAACATACTTGCAAATTTCTGCAAATAACTAAACTTAATACAACCGCTTATCATCCTCAGACGAATGGTGCGTTAGAACGATCGCACAAAACACTTATCGAATTATTAAGACATTATGCAGAAAGTGATCCTTTATCCTGGGATGAATGGCTCCCATATGCAATGCTTACATATAACACCACACACCACACCTCAACTGAAAGAATGCCTTATGAACTTAGATTTGGACATAAGCCAAAACTACCGAGTTCTCTATTTAAAGATCCTGATACATCTAGTAGATATTATGAGGATTATCTTAGTGAGCTTAAATTTTAAATTACAAGCAGCTCATCAATTAGCTAGAACACGATTGTTAGAAGTAAAACAGAAAAGCAAAGAATGTTATGATAAAAAAATTAGACCCGTCAATTTTTAACCAAATGATTTATTAATGCTGAAAAATGAGGCACGTTCTAATAATTTATCAGCTTTATGGAATGGTCCTTATAAAATTATCGAAACTCCAACCCCAGAGAATTCCATAATAAAAGTCAATAGACAAGTACATAATAATCGATTGAAAATGTATTATAATTGAATTCCATTTGAACGAAATTAATTAACTATTCTAAGCAAGGAACCCTTTTGTTCAGGGTTCTTTAGTATGTATATATCGTATTATGTGTAAAATAAAATAAAAAATGTTATAAAATTTTTTTTAAACATATAATGTAACTCTAAAATTAAAATTATTATGCTGTATTGGGAAAAAGAAATATGTATAAATAAACAAATAAATAAAAATATAATGTTAGGCAAATATAATTAAGCTTGAACCATAATTTTTATTTTGATTTAATGAAATATTTACGAAAAATATTTCATTTCTTTAGGAGAGGCGTGTTGTATATTTATCATCTAAACATGGTTCGACATCCCTGTAATTTTTGTAATAAAATTATGAACTAAGAAATTATGATAACTGTAACTGAAATCTCCATAAAATTCAAAGTTGAAAAGTAAATGTAAAAATAAAAAAAAAGGTTAGAGATAATTTGGATTTCAACTAGACAAGTACTGAATAATAAATAATATAAAATTTCTGATAAAAGTGTTTAAATTAAAATTGAACAACTACAAATAAATATTTAATCGGCATAAACCACACCACAATCGCACAAAGTAGTCCCATCATAATCGCATTCATTCTTGCTCACTCGTCGTCACTTCAGACTCTCGCACCACGTGTCAAGTTTGTGCTAGAAATTACACCGTGTTCCAGTGCTATCAATTCAAACCTCTTACATTCGAAGCATGGTCAAACCTCGTCCGAGTAAAGAGGTTGTGCTTTCATTGCCTCCTTCAAGACCGCACCAGTTTGAATTGCAAATCCAGTTTGTACCGAGTTAGCGACAATAGACACCACACGCTCTTACATAACTCGAAGACCGGATACCGAATGATCATCCGTCGAATCATCAGTCATCACCAATTTAGGTCGTTACGAATCACGCACATCCCCATTCATGTTTGATCTGCTAACACCAGCAATTGTCATCGTATCACAATCAAATCAAAACTTCATCATTTGAGCTTGGATTCGGGTCACAGGTCAGCTTCATATTGGAAAGAGGTGCCCACATAGTGTTAAATTTACGAATTCGTATTACACTTTCGGTCCATCTTGGTCACAGCTCTCGTTGTCGAGAAGATCGCACATGCACACCATCATACCAACCAATTGGCACGCGTCAATGGCCACACATCTCGTCAACGGATGTTCGTGTACTAGCCAACCAAACAATATTGTCGCAGACATCAAAGATATTCGACGGGGGGACGAAGCAGTCGCAAAATCAATAGCTCAATGATAGCTCACTTAACGGGAGAGAATAAAATCATTGGGGGTTCTCAGAATCGATCACCGGATACATAATTCGACAAATTACACTTGTCTTTAAGAGCATACGGATCGGCGGTGTATGCTAGTACAACGTTAGTAGATAGATTCGCCAGGAGCGTTGTGCCAGTGCACCCCTCGTCAAACTCAAGTACAATATTATGCAGTCACTCGACGTGCCACAGGTTAAAATGTGTGCATGTACGGGATCGCAAGTGGTACTTGGTTGGCTACGAAGCTCGCCTAATCACTAGTCGGGTTTCGCAAATCTTATACTACGCTCAACCTGACCTACGTCACCGCATCTAGCGGCGTTGATCCTTCATTGCTAAACAAACAACCGCTGTGGTTGGACCTACACCAACATCAATAAACTCGCCCAAAACTCATCGCTTGAAAAATTACTACGTGTCACAGCATACAGCCGACGTTTCATCCAAAATAAATATTTTAGTACAACAACACATTCGCAAGACTTCGTCACTATGCCTGTTCAAGGTGACAAACCAGAGAACTTGTATTGGACAAGACCTCACTTCGATGGTAGCTCAACGAATCGAACTTGCCATACACACGGAAGCATCAGACCATTCTTCCCAAACAGGCTTGAAACATACACATCTCGCAAGCACATTACACAACGCTATATCTGATTATAGTCCACTACTGATGCTAGTACATCCTAACTTATACGTAAGCACTAGTAGATTTTTTTTTGTATATATGTGTGAGCTCACACGTCAATCTCCCATCACATCGCGTTACATTTTCGAGATCATTTCTACACAGTGGCGTGGACTACGCAGGCTCAACACTCATTAAGCAACAAAAAGGTTGTGGTGGTGCATCAACCAAGCACTATATTTGTATTTTCGTGTGCTACGAAGCCACTACATTTTGAGCTGGTGTTCGTTTAAAGGTTCACCTTGCAAGAGTCCAAATTCGCAGCATATACAGTTATTTCGCAAACAATTTCGTTGGGGCTACTTGCCAACTAGCATTCCTGCATCAGCAGAGTACGAGAGATGTCACTTCGGAAATTGCTACATCATTGTCTCAATATGGCACGACCTGAAACTTTATTGCCCATGCTTCTCCGCATTTTGGCGGTTTGTGGGAAGCAGGCGTAAAACCGGTTACGCATCATTTACGGTGTATCACGGGCGATACCTTACTCACAGTCGCAGAGTTAACTCTGCTATGACAGATCGAAGCGTGCCTAAACTCGTAGCCATTGTGTCCGATGACGAACCATCTTGATGATTATACCATCTTCACTGCAGCGCATTTTTTAATCGGACAGGCACCAATCACGACACCAGAACCAACACTATTCGATGTGCAAATGAACCGTCTTAATTGCTACCAGCAACTTCAAATAATGTATCACTACTTTTGGAAAACTTGGTCCACAGAATACGTATCTCGCTTACAGCAACGGCCGAACTAGATGAAAGTCAACAACAACCTTACAATCGGTGCGCATCAAGGAAGAAAGCATCCCACCTTCGAAATGGTTATTAGGAAGGATAATCGGGACGCTTTCGAGATCTAACGGTTGAATTCAAGTCATCGGAAAACCAAATTCAACTGGCCGGCAATGTTAGAGATGACAGCAAAGTCTCAACGACAGTCGGAGGTGACACCTATCGGTCAGCACAATATACAACAATCACACCGAGGTAACTCTATTTATATTTTTTGATCTATTTCACCCAGATTTGTATCTTCTTTAACAAAAATGTTCCAGCCTCCTGATTTGACCAATAACCTTAACCAATATGTGCGTCTAGGTTCTGATGACGGATACCAGCTGGCTCTTAGCGCCAATCACACTGAAAATGGTGATCATAGAATTTTAGTTTCGCAAATGGCCCTTAAATTCCAAAATAATACCTATAGCAAACAATCATCAACTAAAATTTCAAGAGGCATTCTAGGGCTCAGATTAAGTGGAAAATGGATAAATTGTGAATTAATCTTCCAGAAAAACTACCAAGAAGAAGTTAAAAAATTCTGAACGAAACTGATCAGATTTTTAATTTTATGCGGCGTATTGGTTCGTATTAAAATCAGGTTCCAGCGTTTGTGGCTTTTAAACATTGACTGGAATTAGGAATTACGATACGAGGTAAAAATCCAATGACTGCAAATTACAAAATGTCTGCCGCTATCAATTTATTTATATTCTTCGTTCGCTTAAAACTAAATATCTCTACACGTGTCAAATTCTTCACATTGCATAAACTTGAGAAGTTCGAAGCAGTATTACTTACCAAATGAATTATGCTAGTGACCAAACACTTCAATGGGGTGAACGCAGAGTAGTCAAACGTAGTCATGGAAGCATATCCGAATTTGGCTGATCAAATAGTGCAAGCGATTCTCAAATTTTGACAAAAATTTGAATTATTTTGTCTTTAATTTGGCGATTCGATATCGTTAATTGTCGCTTGTGAGACCTATATGAAGTTGGCCCAAAATTCTAACCCAAAAAATGGCAATTTTAAAAGCTGGCCACATACTAATGCAAGTGTCGTGAAAAAATGAAACTATCGTGATAGAAAATATTAAGATACAAAAATTATAAATCTTTAAAAAAGTTATTGTGGCTCCTTATGTTCATGAAGTTGAGTCAAAAATGTTAACCCCAAAACAATCAAGGATCTGTAAAATATACGAACATTTACTGCATCAAGTATCTGCCAAATATTTTGTATTTTTGATATGTTAAATCAAACCCTATTCTGCTACCACAGCAAAACCGCCATATATTAATGTCAGCTCAAAAATAAATATGTCGTAAAACTATCAAACCCGCCCGCATGATAGATAAATCAATTTATGTTAAAGTATTCATCAGAGAATTAAACGACATAAACACTTGTTGGGGAATCGGAAGTTTAAGGGCTGCCCACAGTCATTTTTGCGATGATAGTACCATTCAACGAAATATGTGATAGATTTTAATTCTGTATCGGACTAATATGAGTATGGCCCCTGAATATGAATAGCTTTTAAGTCATAGGATACATCAGATTTTTAAACGACATAAACACTTGTTGTGGAATCGGAGGTTTAAGAGCTTCGCATAGTCATTATTACACTTCTGTGGTTTAGATGCGAAAAATCAAGACATCTCATTTTCGCAGACCTCTTTTGAATTTAATTTAAAACCATTTAGATAGTAGGTAGTCTGATGGTGCAAGATCAGGACTATATTGTGGGCGTATCAAAACTAAACACAAATGTTTATTTTGATGTGACATTTGGCACAGACGCAATATGCAATGCCGACGGAATTCCATTTACATTCGCGTTCTAAAGCCACACTGCTTCTATGGAAAGAACCATGTGAAGCACACGGAAATTCGTACCACCAGCCAAAGAAAAGTGTCACAAAAATTCCGGTGTCGGTGTGAATCCCAACTAAAAAGAGAAAAACAATCTCAGAAACAAAAGGCACGTGTTATTTTCCAATTGGAATAAATAATAATTCTTATCCGAAATAAAACAAAATTTTCCATTTATAATAAAATAAATATTGATTTTTTATTCACATTATTTTTTATTTGTGTACAAAAAAACATAGAAAATTTATTTACATATTTAAATTTCATAAATTGAGTTTTGTATTGCATCCGCCACGTTGTATTGCATCCGCCACGTTGTATTTCATCCGCCAGCATATTGAGATCTTGAAAAAAAAATCATTGAAAATTCAGTACGTAAATGTATTTCGCGACGACGCCATTGTGAGACAGATCTATGTTACCTTTTTAGTCCAAATTTGTACATCGCGATCACTAAATAAGTTAATAATTATTATTATATATTTAAATTTAAAATTATTTACTTTAACAAATCGAAAAACATTATAATGAAACACAACACTTTAGAGTAAAAAAAACTAATTACGAGTATGTAGTGCAACCATTTACGTCGACTTGTCAGAAGAAACTGAAAAGTGAAAATAAAAGATACAATCGAAACTTATAAAACGAAAATAATATTACCGCGAAATAGAAAGAGAAAGACAATTATTTTTCTCCAAAATAGATATTTTTGTGTCTTTGATGTTTTGTAGTACGGAATTTAGAATGGAATTAAAACAGTTTTTTCCACACAGTGGAAAAATTTCATACTGGGGATGTTACTGACAGTCATACCAACATAGAATATTTCGACGAATGGTTTTCCGCGCGAAATTTAAACTAAAAAGTCTACTACTTTTTGCCCACAGTAGTATATATGAAATGTGGAAGAATCTGAACCATGTTTCCATCAAAAAGTGTTTAGTGACGTAGAGTAATTATTAATAGTTAAATGGTAGAGAAACATAAATTTCTCTTAAAAAAAGGAAAAAAAAAAAGTTAAAAAATGAATCCATCGGTATCATTCGTGTCAGCAACTTGAAGGACACCCTGTAGATGGGCGTCGAATAACAGTATATGATATTTGATGCACATCTACAGGGTGTCCCTAAAGTTGCTGACACGAATTATCATTCAATTGGATTCAATTTATAATTTTTATTTCATTTTTTTAAAAAAAATTTATGTTTCTGTACCATTTAACTTTAAGAGTTATTTTACTTTTCTCCTACCCTTCGGTTGTAGCTTGTAGCCGATGAGCTTTCCACTATCCACCACCTGGGTACGCGCCCGGTGGGGGTAACAAGTTCTCCTCACGGGTTATAGTAATTAATAATTATTAATTAGTTAGTTGCGCACACCGTTTCAACTCACCTTCACGTCATTTGCAAATAATTATCCCACAATACGTGTCTATCATATGGAGAGCCCGTTTTAAAGGGATTCCATGGCATTCAATTGAGAACTCGATCCATTCACACTGGAGAGCTATTCATATTCAGGGGCCATACTCAAACTAATTCTGTACAGAATTAAAACTAAATTGCATATTTCGTTTTATTTTACTTTTTTGGGTTGACAGTAATATTTTTCTTTGATGATAGTATCACGACAGATTTATTTTGGGCTGACATTAAAACATGGCGGTTTTTCTTGTGTTGACAGAATAATTTTTGGGTTGGTATATAGAAAATAGAGTATTTTTAAACAGTTTTCGGTTGACACTTGCCTATAGTCTTAGTCTGTATATTTTAGTATTGCCATCGATTTTTTTTGGGTTAGAATTTGGGCCAACTTCATATACATGCTTGGGAGTCAAAAATTAAATTTTTTTGTGATACGACGAAGCTGGTGTTTAAATAATAAGCCTATATTACAGAAGGTGGTAACTTTATGTCTGCTTATCAAATACACTTAACACTTTTGTAATCACTTAAAAGCGATATGGCCAGAAGTGAAATAATCTAATAAGTTACAAAAGCACGATTCTCACAAAGGTTGTATTTCCGTCGTTAGACATCGAGTATTCGCTAATTTTTTTTTAATCATTCCATGTTGATATATTGTTTTAGATTAGGTTTTTATATCTTCTATTCTCAGCAATTTACTTATTTTTTTGTTGCAAACTTTATTCTGTTAACTTGCAGGTTAATTGTAATTAAAAAAACGAACCAGAAAGCGGCTATGGGTAAGAAATTACAAACCACACAAACAATTCAAAAAAGTACAAAGCCTAAGGCTTCTTCAAATTAAATCATTATCAGAAAGGATTCGAGAAGACCAAGTGTGTTTTCAAAATTTTCTAGGCTGAGATTGGGAACATTGACTTGGTACAAATATTGTAACCCTGCGATTGGGAAAAATAACCGTTAAGGTAGAGTTTTTTATTTTGCTCCCCAGTTAAAAAAGAAAAGTAATAAGAATATCGAATAACATATGCGCATATAATATGAAATACGACTTTCTCGTCGGTTTTAAATCGTAGTACAATATATACCTAGGCATAACCTTTAACATTTGGTGGCGAAAAAGAATGTTGTTTCTATTTTTCAAATCAAAATATCAAATTTCCATTTAAATGCCAAAATAAGTCCTTTCTAATTAAACACCAATGAAATTAATAAATAAAATATTAGTCCTTTCTAAAATGTAAGCAGAAATTTATTGATTAGCTCGACTAAATCGTATATAGTGTGAGATAAACTCGTAGTCACCACCACGTATAGCCATCCTACAAAACACACCCAAATAAACAAGTTAATTATTCACGTAATAGAAATCACGCACCAATTTTATTTAAATTTCCACCATGACCACATAACCCAGCAACCATCATCACATATGGCACCCCAAAAAAATAAAATATCAAATCTCGTTTAAAACCAACAACATTAATAAAAATGTGCGCCTGCCAACCGCACCAAAGCAACTGCGAGATAAATCAGTTAAAATTTAATTGAGTTTCAAACGCAACAACAACACCATAAAAAATAACATGATTTTCATGAAAAAGCCGCAAAATATTAAAATTAACGGGTTAACACACACATAACACATACATACAGCAATTTAGAATGAACACATAAAGAGCGACACAATAATAAAAATGTGTTACGTCACAGTGAAAAATTTAGGCAATCAAACAAACATACGTATATGTAGAGCTACATACATGTTGCTTTTCAACTGCTGTAATTTTTATGAATCAAAAAAACTGTTTTTTTTTCGTTTTCCACTTCTTCATTATTCCTATTCCGTTTTGAGTTCGGTGAGTTTTTTTTCGGTCCAAAAATTTTCAATAAAAAATGAAAAAGTGGAAATTTTTTTTTATCGTATACTTTCAAATATTATAATGATGACGACAGCTACCTAAAATATCTATATGTACGTGAGATGGCAAACACAGGACATGCGTATTCTGTGCCATATACTGTTTGTTCCTCGTCTGGTGAAAATTACATTTTATTTCGAAATTTCCGTAATTTTTATATGAAGGTATCGAACAAAAAATTTTCACATTTTAGTTTTTCCTGTGAAAAGTTGGTTCTCCTGAAAAATTTTCATATTTTTCTGATGATAGTGCATAAAATTAAGCAAAGAACAATCCCAGGAACCATTCGATATTATAATAAGTAAAGAATCAGCTTTCTCGTCGAATACACATCGGTTGATGACTAAAAATCAAGAGCGGAAAAGTCAACAAAAAATGAATTGGAAATTCCAACAACAAAGTATATTATGAAGTCTTTCCTTTTCTTTCGCCGCTCGTTCTATTGAGGGGCAATTGCAGTGTTGTCGTTTTCCTTATATTGTTTCGAAATAGTAATTGCAATTTATTTTTATTTTTTTAACAGCTGATTTTGATACACTAAGCGATTTTCAATGTAAGATGAAGGGTGGTACGACCTAACCGCATTAGGCCACATAAAACAACAATTCAAACTTATACCAAACCTTAAAAATTTGCTATATAGAGCTTGAAAGCAATAGAGCTTGAAATTGTGGTTGATACAAAAACAAATGTAAAAAATACAGATTAAGAAGAACACGTAATGGTGATTTTGTAATTTAAACTATGTTCTTGAAATATAAAACTAACCGGAAATAGCCATAGATTATTGGTTTTCAAACAACAAGAGTCGACATTAATTTAGTAGAAAAGTTCATCACTTTGAGTCACAATATGACATGCAGTTCGAAGTAGGGTATTCGTCAGAGTTTCCCATCTACTAATTTTTTACTTCGGCTACTCGTAGAAAACATTGATAGCTCGTAGACAATGTCGACTACTTGCACTGACAATACTACCGAAGATTTTAGTTAATGGAAGTTATTATTACTAGAAAATATATTTACAACTACCTTATACTTATGTATATCAACATTCCCGGTGGCCTTGAATCGCTTGATTCAACAAGATGTTCTCGTTTAGGTAACTTCCAGAGTTTATTTACCGGCCGTTGAATAAATTTCCCAGTGCTGCCGATCTTGATAGTTACTACTCTCACTTTCCCATCGTCAGCTAGATGTGCATGAGTAAGTGCATCCACATCTTCCGCCGTATTAATGCATATTGGTCGAGAGTTAATTACAGCTTCTATATGCGTCATCAAAGTTGAAAACTCCTCTTTGGTAAGTATGGCTTCGTTGATGATTCGTTTCAGGCGGACCTTTGCTAATTTTACTGCAGCTTCCTATATACCGCCCATGTGCGGGGCTGCTGGTGGAAAAAATTTCCAATTAATTTTATTTCTAGTAAAAAAGAAAGAGAACTGATTAGTGTTTTGTTCAAAAAATTAAATAATTCCTTAAAGTCGTTCCTCGCTCTTACAAAATTAGTGCCATTATCACTGTATAAGGTATGACACATTCCGCGTCTTGGAATAAAACGCTTGAAAGCTCCCAGGAAGCTCTCTGTAGATAAGCTGCTTACCACTTCTGTATGGATGGCTTTGGTACTTAAACATACGAATATGCAAACATATCCCTTTATAGGTTGTTGTCCTCTTCTTCTTGTTATATGTATCTTAAAGGGTCCACAATAATCACAACGCACACTTAAAGGGTCCGCAATAATCGACCCCAACTTGATTGAACGGATGATTAAATGTATCTCGCGCTTCAGGTAAGTTGCCCATTATCTGATTTTCTCGTTTTGGGTTGTGTCGAAAACATTTAGTGCATTTATATATTGTAGTCCTGAACAAATCTTTGAACCTGATGATCCAGAATTTTCGTCGAACCAAACTGCGTAATGTACTAATCCCAGCATGGTGATGAAATTGATGTTAATCCAGAATAATTAATTTGGTCAAGTATCCGTTTGGAAGAATTATGGGGTGTGTAACATTGAAAGGAGCGATTGACTTTTGAATTCTCTCACACTTGATGATAAGTTTTCTAACATTACGCCTCTTGATGCTATGTCAGCCGGGTTTTCTTTTGACGGAACATGTCTCCAATGAAACGTGGAAATTTGGATAAAATTTCGCTTGTTCGGTTTCCTACAAACGTTGTCCATTTCCTAGGATGTTCCGAAAACCATTCAAGAACAATTTGTGAATCTGTTCACAACACGATATTTTCTACGTTCACCGTAAACGAATTCTTGACTAGTGTATCCAATTGGATAACTAAGAGTGCGCCCATCAGCTCCAACCTCAGTATACTTAACTGTTTTATGGGTGCAGGGACTCGTGTCTTGGCTATGATTAAATTACAATTGCTTTTATTTTCACCGTCTTCCACTGCATACACCACTGCACCATAAGCCTTTTCACGTCTATCTCTCGCGTGTATCCATCTCGGTATTTAGGAAATATAGGATGCCTACATTTCTAAATTCCTTTTCTAACGCATACCAACTCTGCTGAACATGTACTGGTAAAAAATTGTCCCAATCATCCCTATTTCTTCCCACAAACTTTGAAATGAATCTTCACCCTCACCGTCATAAGTGATAGCCACCCAAGTCGATCAAAAATTTTGCTTGTCTTAGATAGTAATTCCCGTTTTGTTTTAGCTTGCTTTTTATGTAGATTAGAGATGAATATGAAACTGTCTTCTGCTGCATTCCACGTAAGGCCTAAAACATTTGTAACATCGTCATCACTGGATATCTCCTGGGTTTTATTAGTCTTATCGTTGAATTCTTTGAAGCTATTTTGCACTTGTTCGTTGTTTGACTGAAGCTTCCTCAAATTAAATCCAGCTTGCTGGAAAGAACTCAAAATATGACCCATTGTTTCTTGTAGTTTTAGTCTGTTGCTAGCTCCGGCCATTAAATCGTCGACATAAACATCATTTTTAATAGTGTTGGTTGCTGCGGGATACTTGTTTGTATATCGCATCCGATTTGAACGATTGCTCTCGTCGCTAGAAAAGATACTATATACGGATCCGATTCCGTATATCTCCAAAGAATCTGCCGATAACGACAAATTCATGTTGTCTGAAACGTAACAAAATATTGATTAGCGGAGACTGCACCACAGGACCAACCATCTGCACATCGTACAACGATAATCCCGTACTAGATTTGGTGGATGCATCATGCATCGAACACCACTAGAAGCTTCGTTGTGGTACTGGATGCCTTCAAACCTCCATGATGTGGAAGATAATATTCTCTAACTTTGGGATATTCTTTAACCAACTGCATGTGTCCTAAATCTTCGTATTCCTTCATGAACTTCTTGTAGAGCTGTGAGAATTTTACGTCCCGATGAAATAGTTTCTCCATAGCACGTAACCGATTCAATGCTGTGTTATAGGAAGCACCTAAGTTCACGGGTGCTTGGCGAAATGGCAGTTTTCCTCACATTTATTATTTATCTTCTTCCATGGACCTTTGTATCATTTGGCATTTCCTGGACTTCCCAGAATCATCGGAAGACTATGATCAATATCAAAAAAAATATTAAAATTCTAGATTGTGTCTTTATTTACCCTTGAGTGACCAGCCAGCACCCAACCAAAACTAGTGTTTAACGCTACTAGACCGTTGGATAATGATACTTTTCCACCTTAAATTATTTTTAAGCAGATGTCAATTCCCAGTAGGACATCAATTGCCTCAGCTTTATTAAAAAGAGGCTCGGCTAATTCCAGCTTTTTCAACAGTTCGCAATCAACCGGAGATATTTCACATTTCGAAAACTGATAACCTACACGAGACATGATAAATGCTTTCGTTGTTATTTCCGTTTTAGTATTATTAGATTCGATCGACAATTCTAGGCAACCTCGTGCGTGTCCCAGACCAGCATGTCCCATTCCTTGAACCAATATGCAACTATTTTCTCGTGGTAGTTTCAGAATTTGTGGACAGCTTTTGGAAATGAATGAGGCTCTGAATTTATTCGATTCTCCGTATGCATCCTTTATTTTAATTCCTGAAATAGGTAGTACAACTGATGTTGCATTTGTTTCCGATTTTAAACATATTTATGATTCTCTAATAACGTTGGTGGCTATATATAACCTGTAGAATCTTCTCTGGATCACCGTCCATTTGCTCCGTATTATCTTGTTTGGTCACTTCATGAAGGAGAGTGTGATAGTCTTCACTAATGTAACTTGCTAGGATGGTGGTATTTCCTTGAACTGCTCGCATTTATATATCCCGTGAGCAGATTTCTTGCAAATTGAACATTTTTCCCTTATAGCCATGGTGGCAAGTGCTTGCGTTTGATATCGATTTTCATGCACAACCTTGGCACTACCTTTGATAGATTCTAGAACATCTACTTGTTTTCCAAAAAAATGTAAAAAACCATCGAATGTCGGAAAGTCCTGATCAATGACCTCTCCAGCCCATTATGTTTCATTATCTAGTTTGTTTACTAGAATATTTATTAACCATGGATCTCTCTCAGTTGCCTCTGTGCCAAGCGCTTTCAATCCTCGAATTTCTTCGTCTGATGTGTCCATCAACTTGCAAACGATCTGTGCATTGGCTTGGGATATGCTTGGTTGATCCATGAATGTCCTAATAAAAACATTGACAGTATTTCTTTTCCTGCTGTAACTTGAACATAATTTTTGGAATGCCTCAAAATAATTCGCCTCCGTGATGTTGAAGTGCCTAATTAGTGCTGTGGCTTCACCTTTCAAAAACACTATTAGATATTGGAATTTTTGTGCAGGACTTGTGAATCCTTATCATGTATGGCGGTGGTACATACATATCTGCCACATATCTGCCTCCATTTGAGACGCATTAATATTTGACTCATTCAATCCCAATAAACCCACGCCAGATACACTTCGTTGACGCACCCGTGCACTTAAATCTGCGATTGCAGTGTAGTAGCTATCCTCGAATTCATCCATGTGTGATTCTTCCGTTGGCTCTCGTAATATTTTACCATCGATCGGTTCGAACTGATCCATAAGATCATGTGGTCGATTTAATCGTATCTTTAATTCGTCTACTGGTGCTTCACTACATGTTTTCGCATAATTTACCAATTTAGTCATAGAGCCTTTAATAACGCCCTGAAGTCGTTTTAGCGAATTAATATCTTCCATATTGTCGTATATTTGCCGTAAAGTAACTTTTCTCTACTCCCGCATGTCCCCGGATCCTCAATTTGATTTTTTTGATCATTTGAATCGTGTAAAGTTGAAAATGCAACAGCGTTTTATTAAACGAAAAATTTAGAATTATCGAACAATTTTGTAAAGGGGCAAGTGTTCTAAATTTATTGGGAAAATTGCCGTAGACAGCACCTTTATGGTACCTGTTAATAGAAGATCCCTTAAACCGTCAGAATGTCCTAAAATGGAGAAGTTCCTATATCGTTGGTTTCATCAGCAACACTACAAAAATATTAGTGCAATGGCGATTTGCTTAAAAAAAGACAAAACTTTTAGTCAAATAAAATAAAATCAAAGCACTTTCCATGCAAGTCATAAGTGGCTACAATGCTTCAGAAATCGTTTTCGCGTGCAATAACTTAAAATTACTGACAAGAAGTGGTGTTCTTAAGCAGAGCTTGCGGAGCCATTAAAAAAATTGGAGTTTAAAAATTGATCTTTGTTCAACGACCATTGGTATTTGGAAAAGCGAAAAATCTACAATAATTTAAAAAATTTAACAGCCTGTGGCCCTATTCTGTCTTGCCCTGGGAATAGGGAATTGGGAAAAATATTTTCATAGCATTTTTGTCTAAATTGTATTTTTCTGGCCTACTGAGGGAACATGTTTGGTGTTAATATTTTTGAAACAAAGTGAAATGGGAAAATATTTTTCCCAATAAAAATTTTGTGGAACAAAAGTTTCCCAATTCACTTTGTTTTGAAAATTTTTGCACTAAACTTATTCCTTTAGTATAGGCCAGAAAAATGCAATTTAGACAAAAATGCTATGAAAATATTTTTCCCAATTCCCTATTCCCAGGGAATGCCAGAATAGGGCCACTGCGTTGACTAAAAACAATCTAAAACTGCATGAGTGACAGCTGCAATATTTAATGATTGGTTCAATAAATCATTTGTACTGCAGGCGCGTAAAATTCCTTTAAACTTATAAATTTAAACAAACATTTATCAATTTAGGTACGAACGTTTTCGAAAAAGCAAGATATGTTAATAGAAGCTCTCTACTTGTTGGATCCATGCGAGTTAATGGCAAACGTTGGATGCATAATAACAATCTTTATGCCACCAAATATCACATCGCTCACTCAGCCAATGGACCAAAATGTAATAAGAAGTATGTAGCTTATGACCATGAACTCTAGCTGGTATGATATGTTGGTGTCGCTAAATAATTTAAACCTTAAAGATGCTATTCTTTGATACCGCAATATGTTGGAAAAACAAACTTAATTGTGTTGAAGTTAAGAATATCTGGACCATCCGTCAGAGATGTTACTTTAAGTATTTTTAAAAATCAGTGGAATACTGAAAATAACTAAGCAATCGGACATACAAAGGTTCTTCATAAATACCATTTGTAATACCGTCACTAAATTATGCTTACACAATTTAATAGGATAAGTGAACCATTGATAAAGTCATGCATGTAATGCTGATATGCAAATTGAAAGAAACGACAGTAACTTTGATATTATTCCCGAACCGAAAGAACAAATTTGACCGACTGGAGCAATTGAAATTTTCAAAGATGAGTTACAATGGGCTGAAGAAGACTCAAAGTGAAGAGTAAATTTAAATGAAATAATTATTTTACGAAATATGAGAAATAACAGTTTATAAAAGCTTGGAAAAACGACAAGCTATAAAATCACTGATATTATAATTAAATAATGTAGTAACCAATTTATTTATTTCACAATATGATTAAATCGTAAAAGTTAGGCTTAAACTATAGTACAAACTTGATTTGGAATACAAATATAATAAATAAATAGATATGTAACTTTGAATTTGTCACCTTTACGAGGTCTATTGAATAATTTGTATTGCCATCTTTATTGATGATGACTTCTTATAAATACTGTGCCATACGATTTATAAGTTTTTAAATTCTATCCTATTGGCCCATTCGGTCTTCCCAACTCGTTTTAGATGTAATATATATGATTCTCGATCGGGTTTAAATCTGGACTATTATAGGCGACAATCTGATAAAGGGATATTATTAGACTTTGAAATCTGCTGAATTCGAATGAATAAGGGTGACGTCTTATTGAAAAATATAATTAGTTTCGCCAATTTCGTCTCCATAAATCATTAGTAAGACGTCTAACAATTCACTTGGTTGAATTTATTTTCATTGAGAAAATGCATATAGGGGTTGTAGCGGCTCAAACAGAAAAACCCTTTTCACTTCGTGGCACTCCTCGTAGCAAAACTATTAATACACCGCGCCGCTTAATTACGAGGCATTGCTCGTTTTGCTGAATATAGCTATTTCGCCAACTACATTCGCGAATCTCGATAGTAATCGATTATCGACTAATATCGAGAGTTTTACCAAGCCGCGAAAAACGAAACCAAGAAACGAAAAAGAATTAGTCGCGTTTTAGTAGTCAAATGAGACACAGTCTCTTGCATATAATATAAAGTGAAAAGTGCCGAACAATCGTTCACACTCAACAACCATTTTGTGAACTAGTAAATCAAAAATAATATTTTATAGTGAAAATTTATAACTATATTTAGAAACAAATAAATAAATAAATATAGTTTACAAAAATAATATAGTGAGTGTTAATTATTTAAATAAAATAAAACTACGGTATAACACCACTATAACTGGTGACCCCGACGTGATCTGGACTCGATCTGGACTCTGCTACTTCCACCGTCGTTTCGGCTCACGCGCACGCAACTGCAATCAGCCGTGCAGTTTCCGACCGGTAGCTCATGGACAAGCTACTTACGTTCACACATCCCTTTATCATCGCAGCAATAGACAGGCCTATTATAGGTGCTGACTTTCTGTCTAAATATGGTCTCGTGGTCGATTTGAAGAACAGAAGACTTTCTGATTCATTTACTACTCTCACTGTGAACGCAATCATCGCCCAAGTTGATACGCCATCTCCAATACATTTCAGCGTCAACAACGATTACGGCGCTCTTTTAAAGAAATACCCCTCGCTCACTGAGGCTCCAAATTACAATCTCCCAGTGAAGCATAACGTAGTCCACTACGTCGTCACGCAAGGTAGGTTACCTTGTGCTAAACCGCGACAACTCGACGCAACTAAACTAAAAGCTGCTAAAACTGAATTTCAGTTTATGACAGACATCGGAATCTGCCGCCCCTCATCATCACCAGTCTCCTCACCATTACATATGGTGCAAAAGAAAGACAAGGACTGGCGCCCTTGTGGAGACTATCGACAGTTGAACACTGTCACTGTCCCAGATAGATATCCTCTTCCCCACATACACAGTTTCTCGTTGAAATTCGCCGGCGCCACTATTTTCTCGAAAATAGATTTGGTGAGGGCATATCATCAAATTCCCATGGCTCTCGAGGATATTCACAAAACGGCGATAACTACTCCTTTCGGGCTTTTTGAGTTTACCCGAATGCCATACGGCCTTCGTAACTCAGCCCAGACATTCCAGCGATTCCTTAACGAAGAGTTAAAAGGGCTGGACTTCGTCTACTCTTATATCGACGATATCCTCGTTGCAAGCCGTTCCGAGATGGAACACAGTGAACATCTCGAGTCAGTAGTCAAACGTCTCTCCGCATATGGAATTAATATTAAAGCTTCGAAATGTATTTTCGGCGTGAAGTCACTCGACTTCTTGAGCCACACAATTTCGAAAGATGGCATCCTCCCGTCGCAAGACAGAGTTGATGTCATTTCAAACTTTCCAGAACCAACATCAATCCGCCAAATACAGCAGTTCGTCGGTATGGTGAACTATTACCAGCGCTTTATACCTCGGTTAGCCGAACTGTTATCGCCCATTCACAGGCATTTGGCCACATTACTTAAGAAAGGCAAAAACAAAATAAACTTCTCTTGGCCCGAAGATTGCACAGAATCTTTCGAAAAGGTCAAGCGTTCTCTTGCCGCTGTCACTCTTTTGGCACACCCGTTGAATGACGCGCAGTTCAACATAACTACCGACGCTTCCAATGTAGCAGTTGGAGCTGTCTTACAACAACGCAACAAAGGATGTTGGCAACCATTAGCGTTCTTTTCAAAGAAGCTCTCCCCTGCGGAAATTAAATACTCTACTTTCGATAGAGAACTTCTTGCTATGTATTTAGCAATCAAACACTTTCGCCATTTCGTCGAAGGCCGAAATTTCTCTTTATTTACCGACCATGAGCCTCTTACCACAGCTATTGCGTCAAAGTCTGAACGTAGTCCCCGGCAATTACGACATCTCGATTACATTGCCCAGTTCACTACCGACATTCATCACATAAAAGGAAAACACAATGTGGTGAGCGACTGTTTGTCTCGTTCTGGTGAAACACTTCTCACAGAACTCAGCGTCTTCTCCTTCGACACGAAGGAAATACTTGCACAACAACAACGCGACGACGAATTGCAGAAATTGATTTCAGCACACACACCGAAATCAAGCGTAAACCTGCAACGGATCGACTTACCAGACAAGCAGCAAATTTGGTGTGAGACTTCAACAGGTAAAAATCGACCCTACGTTCCTCTCAACATGCGACGGACAATCTTCGATAGTCTACATGGATTATCACATCCCGGCATCCGGGCTACGCGAAAACTTATTGCTTCAAAATACTTCTGGCCAAGAATGAATACTGATACAAGCAATTGGGCGAAATCTTGTATCCCATGTCAAAAGTCCAAAGTTCACCGCCACACGAAATCAGAACTTGGTAAATTCGAGCTAGCAAGTGGCAGGTTTGAACACATCCACATGGACCTGGTTGGTCCACTGCCCCAATCGAATGGCTATCATTACATTTTAACGATAGTCGACCGATTTACCCGTTGGCCAGAAGCTTATCCAATCCGAGAAATGACCGCAAAAACCGTAAGTTAGATCTTCTACAATGAGTATATCTGTAGATATGGTGTCCCACTCTTCATCACGACAGATCAAGGAACACAATTCGAGTCAACGTTGTTCACCGAGCTCACGAAGCTCCTAGGTTCCCATCGCATTCGGACAACTGCATACAACCCGAAAGCGAATGGTCTTGTCGAACGGTTCCACAGGCAACTAAAATCCGCCTTAACAGCTCGATGTAATACATCTCATTGGAGTTCAGAACTTCCTACAATCCTATTGGGTATTCGAACCTCCGTCAAGGAAGACCTCAACTGCACACCAGCAGAGCTAGTATATGGTCAAAACATTAAGGTTTCCGGTGAGTTCTTCATCAACGATCAAAATTCGAACCCAAACACAGATACTTCGGATTTCGTGAATCAGCTTCGTACCACCATGAGAACTTTAGTTCCTACGGACACAAGACATCCACCTGAACAGGCAACGTACATGCCCAAAAATCTGGAAACCTGTTCACACGTATTCGTACGTGTGGATAGAGTCAGAGGTCCATTGAGTACACCCTATTCTGGACCGTATCCAGTGACCCGCAAATTGCGCAAATTCTTTGTTGTGGATGTAAATGGAAAATCCACAACAATTGGCATCGACAGGCTTAAACCAGCGTACGGAATACTTTTGGTAAACCCAGTCGAAAAACGTAGTGTTCCAAAAACTGTTACATTTAATTTAAAACACTACGGTTTTCGATCCAGGAGGGGAGTGATGTAGCGGCTCAAACAGAAAAACCCTTTTCACTTCGTGGCACTCCTCGTAGCAAAACTATTTATATAGCGCCGCTTAATTTCGAGGCATTGCTCGTTTTGCTGAATATAGCTATTTCGCCAACTACATTCGCGAATCTCGATAGTAATCGATTATCGATTAATATCGAGAGTTTTACCAAGCCGCGAAAAACGAAACCAAGAAACGAAAAAGAATTAGTCGCGTTTTAGTAGTCAAATGAGACACAGTCTCTTACATATAATATAAAGTGAAAAGTGCCGAACAATCGTTCACACTCAACAACCATTTTGTGAACTAGTAAATCAATTATAATATTTTATAGTGAAAATGTATAACTATATTTAGAAACAAATAAATAAATAAATATAGTTTACAAAAATAATATAGTGAGTGTTAATTATTTAAATAAAATAAAACTACGGTATAACACCACTATAGGGTTTTACCATAAATCCAATGGCTTCTATTCGAAAAATATAATGGCATTGCAGGCCAATACTAAAACTTAAAAGTTACAGAGTACAAATTGATGAGTATTTATTGGGGTCGATTCCGAGATTTAAAATTGTATGCTATGTTATTTTTGTTTTTTCAATACAAATTCCAATAGGAAGCGGGGAAATAAAATAACATAACAGCAATTTTATGCCATGAGAATCGGGCCGGTTGATTTCGTATTTATTTTGTTTGTAGTACGTATCAATCATTTATGTTATTAACATCGAATATTTTATTATTGGAAAAACTTCAAATTTTAAATTTTTGAATGTATACTCACTTGTTACAACGAAATGTATTTTAGGGTGGTCCACGTTTGTATGGGGGAAAAAAAGTGTTAAGATATCTAACGGGACACCCCCTAGAAATGTGAGGTTATGCTTAAAACTAAAACAGAAAAAATATTGGGTTGATCGAAGGTCGTTTAGAGGTCGCAACTTGAGCGCAAAGTTCGATAAAAACGGTATTTTTTCAATTTTTCACTTTCAAACGAACAGAAAAATTACTTAAAATTTTTTCTCTGACTAAATAAAAATTATAGTCAATACAGGAGATAATTGCCTTTCCAAAATATTAAAGATAATGAATATCGGTTAACAAATAGCGAGATTATTGCCAATTTTCGAAACTAAGAAAATCCCAAAAAAAAAATGGTTTTTTTTAAATCCTGGAATTTATATTTAAAATTACAGAAAAAATAAATAAATAAATAAATAAAAATGAGGTATAACGAATTAACAATGGAATGTTTTATGATGGCATAACCAACCGTATGAGTCATTAGCAGTTAACATAGTTTTGTTTTATGATGCCATTATCATAAAACACAACTATGTTAAGTCCTTATGATTCGTTCGACATTAGTTATTGTATTTAAAATTTAAATCCGCCTACCGCATTAATTATGACCTGCTATTGCCAATATATTTCATTGTATCATAAAATATATCAACAAAATAAATGCAAATTAATTTCAGTTTAAATCCAAATCTCTCGAGAAATTGATTGATTGATTCTGAATGTACAACCAAGTTCTTACACAGGAGCTCCCGGGTGACGCCGGGCCCACCGCACACTCTTTTTTACATATAACAAAACCGGAGGATTGGATAAGTTAGTTAAGTGGGACAGAATCGGCCCGGTTACAGACACCTAGGTATAGCCGATAGTTAGTAACAC
Organism: Nephrotoma appendiculata; assembly: GCA_947310385.1. Lineage (NCBI taxonomy): Eukaryota > Metazoa > Arthropoda > Insecta > Diptera > Tipulidae > Nephrotoma > Nephrotoma appendiculata. The sequence continues at coordinate 104,381,435 of OX371223.1, forward strand.
AAAGACAACACAATACTAATCTACTAGAGGAAGGATATAGGCTTAATAGGTTTAATGGATAACGATGGTATTGGTCTTCAACAATTGCTTCTCTAAATCAGCAACCTGTGGAAAATTTTTATTATTTCACGTACATCTGGAAATTTCCTGAAATGTAATTGTAAATTAATGCTTTCCGGCTTCCTAAACAAAATTGATTGATTAAATAGGCCCAGTTACAGACCCCTAAAAAGTCGATAGTTATTAATTCAATGACAACACAGTTCTAATCTACACAATCAACAATTAATATTTCAAAGAAATATTATTTCACGCCAATCTGTAGATTTCCTGAAATTTAATTCTAAATTAATATTTTCTGGCTTTCTGAATAATATAAACATTTATTAATTTAATCCTTCTGCAATTCCACAACTTACAATAGAATTTCGTGAAACCATAATTTTTTAAATTATATTAAAATTACTCTAAAATCCATTAGTATTTAACCCTTGAATCGGGCAACCACAAGAGCAAGAGAAAAAAAAAGAAAGAAAAACAACATCTGTAACATCCCAAAGGCAATGGTTAAAGGAAAACTTTCAATGTTATTCAATGTCAGATTAACTACCGGATTGGATATTTCTGATAAATTTAGTTTATTTCGCAAAAATTTCAAACATTTTATTAATTTTGTTCACCAAAGAATATTCGATTAATTACCAAGTATAATTATAGTGCACAGGATATTTATATCATGCTCAATGGAACTTTACTATTCCTCAACCAATAACTGTTAAATATGGTACGCAGAATTGGATTGGCACTCTAGCATGTTCAATGGAACTAAGCCAACTCAAAACAAATGATAATCAAATTCGGGGTGCAAAGCCGAATTTGACGAAATTTTGGGATTCAGCTATAATGAATGGAACCAGGGCGTTTCGCAACCGAAATTATTCCAGTTCAACTTGTAGAGCTGGGCTAAGATTCTAATAAACTAAAATCAACTTGTATTGGGATTTAGACGTGTCTTTTTGCTAAAGTTCCAAAATTTGACCATTCTGCAGGGAACTTGGCCATATCACGACCAATTATTGCCACATCAGGTAAGCTGAATTACACGTGAATTGAAAAATAGATTTTAGAGAAGTTCTGGGTTCGGCCGTGCTAAGCAATTTCTCAACTAATCATGTTTGGATCTGGTATGTTGAGCTGAACCGGGATTTCAACATAAATCCCAGTTGAAGTGCTGGATGTTTCTACAAAATAAATCCGAGAACAATCGGCCAAGGAATTATCCTATTCCTCTACTTACTCGTCAATACAACCCGTTGAGAGATGACTCAGCCAAACTCAGTCTCACCAAAACTAATGCTAATTGCTAGAATTGCTATTTACTAGAATTCCAATTAAGCTCAAAAGTTATTTTATGCATCTTCCGCAGTATCTGTCTAGAAACAGATTACGCAACAATTCCGCACATTTCAATCAAACAAAAATATCATAATTTACGTGGGGTGATGGCACGAACGGAAGTATTAGGACCACGCGAAAGGCTTTTACATAATTGATGCATGAGCAAGTCGTTGATCTAGAACTCAAATCAATCGATATTCGTATATCGTCAGCGAGAAACTCAGAATGAGCAAGTCCAAAACCGCAAACCCCCAAGACACAGCCAAAACGTTCCCACTCCCATCCCCACAACCAAACAATCTACCCCCTTGATAGAAATCCCCTCAAAACTTAGCCTGTTTTAAGAAAATATCCACCAAAAAAACAAACTATCCAATTGCAAAGATGAGAGCAAGGACGCTCCAACTGCGTCCCGAAAATCCACGATCCCACCCACCCATTCCGAATCTCTCGCCACGATACGTCATTCCCATGCAATTGCGAACCTGTTTCGAGAAATATTGTTGCGCCAGATAAATTATTTTAGAGAAAATAGTGCCAGCAGTAATCAATATAAAAAACAGTTAACATTAAAAGGCCGAACGATATCACATCAAAGATTTAATTGTGATTACAAATGGAAATAAAAAATTAAAAACCAATTTTCCTTTGCCATGCCGTAACACATATGAGGTCTCATCTCTTTAAATCAAACTACAAAAAAGTCTTGAATATTTACACATACACCCAAACCTGTTCCTCCACGGTGTTTTTTGCACGATTTTGAAATAATACGGTCAACAAAAATAAAATAGTCGTTCTAGTTCATTGGATGGCAAATAAGAAACCCTGGATTACGGAGTCAGTATTCAATGAGTGATTCAACAAATACTTTATTCTGGAGGTCATAAAAAGGCATGCCTTTTAAATGTAAAAGTCGTCTTCTTGCCACCCAATACAGCTTCTCTTCTGTAGCCACTCGACTAGGGAATAATTGCAACTTTTAAGTATATTATGTAAGACGATCATTTAAATATATTTAAAAAAAATGGATGAGAAAGAATCGCTAACTGTTGTTGGCGTGTGGAAAAAAAAATTCAATCCTGGACTGTATAAAACATGCATTTTTCTCCGTGCCTGAAATAGAGCCATCTACTTTGAATGCTTGCTGGAAGAACATTTGTCCCGATTGTGTTAAAATTGTAGATACTGTTCAATCAAATGTGGTAAATGAAGTGTACACGGAAATAATCAACCTACGAGGGCAAATCAAAAAGTCTTGCAATATCATATGAAAAAAAAGAGTGAGTGAGACAGCCATATTTTTATTTTTCGACATCATCTCCTTTAAGGTTTATACATTTGTCATATCGATCAATTAACTTGCCTAAACCCTCTAAAAAAAAAGATTTCTTTTGCTCCATAAAATATTAATTTACAACAGACTGTACTTCATAGTCACTGGAAAATTTCCGGCCCCCTAGTATTTTTTTCAAATTGGGAAACAGAAACTAGTCACTGGGTGCCAAGTCTAGATTGTACGGTGGATGCGGAATTTCCACGAAGCCGCAGTCTTTTAATGTAGCTTGAGCAATATTAACCTTGTGCACTGGTGCATTGTCGTGAAGAAGCAAGATTTTTTTCCTAACTTTCCTTGGCCGTTTTTCCCGGATCGCTTTTTTCAATTTTCGGAAAACCTCTGCGTAATATATGCCTATGATTGTGGTTTTCGGTGGCATATAATCGATTATCAAAATTCCTTCAGAATCCCAAAAAATTGTTGCCAAAACCTTAACAGCAGACGGTTGAGTTCTGAATTTCTTTGGTGGTGGTTCACTACGTTTAATCCATTGCATCGATTCTTGTTTGGATTCCGGATCCCAGTGATGAAGCCATGTTTCATCGCCTGTTATTATGTTATCCAAGAAATTTTCTGGATCTTCTTTGTACATATCTAAAATCGCCTTTGAAGTTTGAACACGCATTTTTTTTTGTTCTGCATTCAACAAACGGGGAACCCATCGCGCACTTACTTTCGACATGTGAAGGTGGCCATGTAATATAGTATATGTGGTACCGTTTGAAAGGGAAAGTCTCCACGCTAACCCTGGAACAGAAATACGCCGGTCCTCCAATACAATAGATTCGGCCAAAATTACGTTTTCATGGCTAATAGCATCTGCTGGCCGACCCGAGGGGTTGTCGTCTACTAATGACTCCCGACCACTTTTGAATAATTTTACCCACCTTGTTACTGTGGCATATGATGGTGCAGATTCGCCGTAAACTTTTGATATATAGTTGAATATATAAATTGCATTTCGTCCATCTTTACAGAAAAATTTAATAATGGCGCGATATTCAATTTCATTCATTTTAAGAAAAATTCAAAACACGTGTTACTAAATTGACAAAAACAAACGAACTGTAAAATTTACATCGAAATGTTCTTCTAGAAGTTTCATCGCGACAAAAAATGGTTTTGAAAAATATATTGTTGTCTCACTCACTCTTTTTTTTCATATGATATTGCAAGACTTTTTGATATACCCTCGTAGCACAAGCAGCTGGCTGTGAGGGATTTTGCAATCGAATAGTGAGATTGCAAAATCGTTCACAGCCAACTGTTGACGCTAAAAATGAAGTAATTGCCGACAGATTGCTTAATGATATAGAGTTACTAAAAATAGGATAATAAACAATCAACGTAAACTACAGCAGCGACGAGCATGAACCAATAACTCCATCTACCAGTTTAATTCTTGAAGGTCTCCGTTGGTAAATAAATTAGGAAATCATTTTATGCTGGGTGATCCAATGACTGAAACATCCACCAAATTTAAATTCTTGTATGAATCGCTACAAAGAACTTTATAATTAGCTATGAAAAACAGGTACACAGCGAAATATTACAGAATTTGATGTAAAAGTAAATCAATCTGTTACGAGTAAAATTGTCAATCTTACACAAACTCGGCACAAACGAATGTACGTATTATCCGAAAATGAATCGGATTAAAATGAAATAAAAATTAAATCTTATATTTCCCAGTTTCTGAATTTGTGATCTTTTTTGTTCATTGTTTATTTTTTATACTTTTGTTAAAAGACTGAAGACGTGCTATTATCAAATCTATATGTATATGAGTTGTTGATGAATTAAAAATTTATCGTTTTTGGTAAATTTATTAATCTAATAAGATCCAACAATTACGTTATTTCGATTTTTATATACGGGTTTTTAACACAATATTATTTGGAATAATCTACCGTGTAAACACAGGCTTGGGTGTATTACAAATTAAAACAATTAATCATAAACATAACCATTAAATAATGTTAATATAATAATATATCAAATTAATTTTTAAAATATTAAAATGATTATTAATAGGTGAAAACAATCAAACATACACACATGCATTTGCACACATTACACACATTCATATATACCAGGGTTTAAAAATCACTTCACTGTACACCGATCGAACAGTGTTATTTGTAATACTGCAGACCTATTTCTGAACACGATACGAAAACAAAAATGGAAAATTCATATTTGAATTGAATCAGATTCGTACGATTCTTATTGGAAATTGAATATGAATCCTGTACACCCGCCTTCGCATCACACATAGGAACAGGGCCCTTGATCAAGAAGAATAATGAAAAGAAACAAAAATATTTTGTTTTACTATTCACTGCAGGAAGAAATTATATTCGCTATTCGATCGTTCAATACAATAGCAGTAGATCCCGTTCGCTAACACAAAAATAACATGAATAATAAGAGTTTCGCTCACTATTCACTTTTTACTGCATTTGCATATCGTTTTTGAAAATTCATTTTACTATTCAAGAGCGAAGATAAATTAGCATAAAAAACATACATATAAAATGAACGGAAAATGAATAGTAAGCAGCAACTGAAGAGAAGAGTATTTTTATATTTTATTTTCATCTTTCATCCACGTAAACCATACCACACCACTACTACAACAACATATTACAAATGCGCATATTTGCTTAATTCAAGCAAATCTACTAAAAACACATTTATATATATAATTAATATTAACATGGACATTTTATAGAAAAATATAATTGAAACAAAACATAAATATGTAAAAAAATGAATTAACACAAAAAAGAACACTTAGCTTGTGATGCGTTCACCATTGCTGCGTCAGTGCGTCACACAAACTCAAATCCAAATCTCTCGAGAAATGACACAAATTTGTAATAATTAAATCTAGTCCGTTTAACAGTTTTATTAATCTTTTTAAGAAAGTGCTACTACAGTTGATAAAATGGCAGCTAGTTTATGGTCCACTACAGAAATTTATTTTCTTCGGCATGAGTACTGTCAAATTATTGGTGCTAAGTTACCATCAAAAAAGCAAATGTTGTGTCTCTTTTAACAATCACCGTACTGTAATATTAACTATTCGTGAAAGTGCAGCTTTGACAATCCAGGAAGTGCAAGAAATGTCTATTTTTTGGTCAAAAACACGAATTCCAGTGAAAAAGGAACAACATTCCATTGAAAAATTGCATAATGAGTGGAAAGATCTTCTAAAGAATAAAAATAAACCTTCAAAACTTAACCATGAAAGCAAAATTGCCTTTAATAGAAAACTGGATGATATTTTCGATATCGCACACACTAATGCCTTGTCCATGATGATCAGTGAAGGTGATAAGCGATTCCTCTTGTCCCCGCGTGAGAAAGGGAGTTCCGGATATTTGGCTGGAGCCAGTCGATATGAAATTGAAAACGAAAAACGGAAATCGGAAGGTATGAAGACAGAAAAAATCGTAAACGAAAATATCTTGAAGAAAAAGTAAATCAATGCCAATAGACTCACAAGCATTATTTTCGTCATCGGAGAGTGACAGCGAAAGGATATATATAAGTTCACGACTTTGGACATTCTATTGATGAACTCGTTTTGAATCGAACAAAAGCATCAGTTACATCGAATTTCAAGTTTACAACAGGTGTAGTACATTGGGATGGAAAATTACTTCCGGAGTTGTCTCAAGATGATAATTTCAAGAACGGAAGGAAGATTATCAGTCAAATAGCAGTCACAAATGATATCGCAGAACGTGGTATTAAGTTAATACAAGATCAAAATAAGAAATAAACAAGAAATAAAGATGACAAGCAATATTTTACAACAAGTCGTAAATGACTACACACAGAAGTTTGCAACATATAACAAAACATCCTTAATGAGTAGAAGGTCATTCTAGATTGATTATTTTTATCATAAAAATAATTCGTAATTGTATAGAAGAAACATTATGCATTAATAATAAAAAAAAATTACAGTAAATAATTGGTCTTGTTTTTGTATTTTGGAAATTAAGCAATATTCTCGCTATTTGTTAACCGATTTTCGTTATCTTTGATGTTTTGGAAAGGTAATTATATCCTCTATTGATCACAATTTTTATTACGTCTAAGAAAAAATTTTAAATAATTTTTCTGTTCGTTTGAAAGTGAAAAATTGAAAAAATACCGTTTTTATCGAACTTTGCGCTCAAGTCGCGACATCTAAACGATCTTCGATCGACCCAATATTTTTTCTGTTTTAGTTTTTAGCATAACCTCACATTTCTGGGGGGTGTCTCGTTAGAAATTGGAACTTTCAAAATTTTGGTCCACCCTATGTACATAGGTTAATGAAACTTACATAGTAATGACAACTGTTAAATAATAATTATACAATAATAATTAATTCTATAATTAAAAGTGTCGATAGTTCTTGGTTTGTATAAATAAATTGTCTATACTCAAATTCCTTCTGGGTCGCTTTGTATTATAATAGAAAATGATAATATAATTCACGATATAAAATAAACAATTGCGATGTACAATTGTACTTGTATACTACTATTACAGTATATAAGTATGTACAATTGTAGATCGCGATAGTTTATTCTATATCGTGATAGTTTGAAAGTGTTGCCAGTGTTGAAAAAAAACAATAATGGGATAGAATTTTGGGCCAAATTCATATAGCTTAAAATGTGTAGCTACACTTTTTATTAACGTTTCCACATCGGTGGAAAAAGTCTAAAGGTGTGATATGACTTGATCTAGGTGGCCAATTCACTGGTCCGAAGCACGAAATTAACTGTTCACCGAATTGTTCTCGCAATAAAGCCATGGTTTAACGGGCTAGGTGGCACCGTCTTGTTGGAACCAAACATCGTCGAAATCATGGACTTCAATTTCAGGTAGAAAACAGTCCGTTATCATAGCGCGATAACGAGCGCCATTCACAGTTACGTTCCGGCCGGCCTCATTATTGATAAAAATATTTACCGATGATTTCACCAGCCCATAAACCACACCAAATTGTAATTTTGCCTCGATATAATGGTAGCTCTTGTATATCTTTTCGTATTGCTCTTCAGCCCAAATACGGCAATGTTGGTTTATTAACGTAGCCATTAAGCCAGAAATGGGCCTCATCGCTGAACAAAATTTTGTAGACACTGTGCCGGGCTAACTCTTTCCATGATGAAATATCAAACAGTACTGAACAAAAATACCATAAGTGTTTGACACGATTCACACGTGATCTGTCATAAAATCACAACTGAAAAAAGTACCAGTAAATGCATCACCCGTTATAAAACTTACTTTTCTTATTGACACAGGACTTCATGTAAGACGGGTGTTTGGAGCGCACTAAACTTTAATTTGAACTAAAAATGAACTTGCCCGTTAAAAAAGGTATACTATAATTTCGAATTTGGGTGTATACGATTTGCGCACAAGCAATAGCCTTTCAAGTGCAAATGTCAAACGATTATCTTGTCTTTCTTTTGTTTTTATATAAAATCAAATCAGTTGTGAGTTGACCATGTACTGTTGTGTATAGTATAAAAAATTATACATCAAATAAAAATTATAAATTTTGCTTAAATATAAAATAAAGTACACCGCGCCTAATCCGTTACATTTTTTGGTCCTTCGAGCCCGGATTCGAAGCATACAAACCAGCCATCATGAAAAAACAAAATAATGGGTCGCCATTTTAAAAACTTAAGTATAAAGTTTTTTTTCGATTTTTGTTGTTGTTTTTTATTAAATAAACCCATACCAACATAAACATAATCATTTTTCGTGAGGGTTTTTGAGCGGGATCAAACGAAACAAAACTACCTCGTATCAATATACCAATATACGAGTGTGATTTTCTAGAGTGGCAAAGTTTTATCGATCTCTTTAATAGTGCCGTGCATGAAAAATTATCTTTAACCTCAGCTCAAAATTTGCAATATTTAAAAGGACTGTTAAGTGGTAAACCATTAGGTCTTATCAAGCATCTAAGTGATACGGATGTAAACTACGTAGTAGCATAAGCGTTATATTCGTGAAATGATACGACAAAATGAAGTAAACTATAAACCGATACATCGAAAGCAATTAGTTTCCAAGGAGAATTCCGAGATGTGTGGTTAGTGTTATTATAATCATTAAATTAGATGATAATAGCACGCAAATCTGGCAGCATGAATCATCATAAATCGAATATCCATCCCTCCAAAAACTAATCGAATGTCTCCAAACCCGAGCAGACACATTAGAAGGAATTCCAGAAACTACACACAAACCTATTGGGATTTAGATAGATGGACGTAATGGAGAAGCGATCGCTTATTAATGTGAAGTCGCGATGCTATAACTGTTTGGTGATTCAATACAGTACGTACCTGTAAATCAAAACGATCATGCCACATTTGCCGAAATGTTGTTAGAGATATCATCAAGATTTGCTACTAAACCGAAATTGAAAACAAACGCTCTAATACTCCCACCCATAACCTGTCCAATATCATCCACAAATGTGAATCCGAAACTATGGGAATATCCCAACGATTTTTCATTCGCAGACCCCACGTTTCATCAAACTGACACGATTGCAATTCTAATCGGCGCCCAGTATTTCTTTGAAATACTGACAGAGGCCAAAATCCCTGGTAATCAAGAAGAACCAGTTGCCCAAAACTTATAGTATACACTTAAAGTCGTGCACAGAACCTGACATCGATCATCTCATTCAAAATTTCTGGGACTCCGAAGAGTTGGCAACAACAAAATATTTCACCGTCGAGGAAAAATTATATGAAACACATTTTGAGGAGGCACACCAACGCTGAAGGACGGTTCATTGTAAAAATCCCATTTAAGAAGGAAATCCAGCCATTAGCAGATTTCAGAGATAAAGCAATTAAACGACTTTCTGCTGTTGAAAACATGTTGGCGAGAGACCCAGATCTGAGGCGCGAATGGTATTTGATGATTCGGTTAAATGCACGACGTATGTTTCGCTGAAGGACAACCTAATGGTAGGATAAACCGTTCAATATAGCTTGTTCTCCATCCTCGAACGGTCCCAAGTGTGACGTATTTCATTTCAAAATTATTTCAAATTTGGCACTTACCAAGACAAAGCGGGAGCTGTTATCAGAGGCGTCCAAGATATTTGATCCACTGGGATGGCTGTTACCACCCAACATAATGATTAACATCCTATTTTAGTCATTATGGATGCTAAATTTTCAGTGGGATGATCCATTGCCCACGAACCTATCAACGAAATAGCGTGAGCTCAAGGAAGAATTAAACTACATCAACCAAATATCTATTCCGTGATGGTTATTTACGAGAGATAAAAGTTTTCAGTTGCATAGCTTTTCCGTGGCTTCCGAGTTCGCGTGTGCCGCAGTCATTTATACCAGAACAGAGACTAATATCGTGTGCACAAAAACCAGAGTTAATTTTTAACTGGACCGACTGAACAAATGTTATATGGTGGTTATCGTCTCACTCAAGATGCTGAAAATCTTACGAGGTCAACCGTACGTCCGAAAATCCATCTGATTGAGCCTCACGCGGACTTCGCGGACTTATACAACGTGACTTCCGTGGTGTAAAGGCCCCAATTGGCTTCATCTAAGATGGAAAATTCTGGCCTAGTCAAATGAAGCTGTTCCAAACTAGGCCGTATACACCAATGAAAAAAGGTCAAATAATGCCAAACGACGTTCTGGATGATTTGCCACAGAAATATTCGACGTTCTCTAATCTCATTCGGATCATCTCACGATGTTATATGTTCTATACACCTCGGACCTGCCAACGATAGAGGAGACTAAAATAGCGACTTTTGCGGATGATACAACCATCTTAGTAGTCAATGATAGCATAGAAGAAGCCACAAGGAAATTGCAAAGAGCTACTAATATTGTCAGCACCTCGACGAAGAGATGGCGAATAAAACCTAATGAAACAAAATCTGTTCACGTAAACTTTACCAACAAAAAGGTCAACTGGATACCAGTAGAACTGAACTCTCAGCAAATTCCCTATGCAAACACGTCTAGGCTCTAGATATCGACTAGGCTCAATTTTTTTTGTTGTATTGTACAGAAACATATAAAACATATATTTCATAAATTTCTTTTGGGAATTTTTATTTCTGTATTAATTATGAACTAAAATATGCATGTTTTTTTAATGTATTTCAATATATGTATTATTAAATTTTGGGTACTCGTATACATAACATGTATGCATTTGTTATTTGCAATAAATTCAATTAACTGATGTATAAAAAAAATTTCTGGTACATAATTTGAAAATAAATAAACAAGAATCTTAAAAAGTAATGAAATGATGTGAAATTCTTGAAAAATTTCTAGTTTTAATGAAACATTCAATTATCCGGAATTTTCGATTACTCGGGATGCTCTCAACCTCAAGCATTCGATACAACAGGGCTTTTACTGTAATATACACTACAGTGAAAGCCGCCTGTTGTCCGGATTGCTAGGGGATGCGACAAAAATGTATGGAAGGCTACTGTCGCCAGGTGTGAATCTTATGTTGCTCATGTATATGGATTATGATACCAGGTACCATAAAAACATACACCCAGGGTAGTTACAGGGGTTTTGTAACATTTTTGTTAAAAAACTAAAAACATTTCACATTAAAATGACTTCAGAAATGTATGGAGTACTTTCACCGATGGCCATTTTTTTGATGTTGCCCTGTGTTTGCATAATGATGATTATGATAATTTTAGTATGTTTTGAGAGTGCTTACATTATACATATGCAAAGCGTTTCTTAAAGAAAATTAACTTCCATCGCTTCAAAACGTTTAAACATACATTTTCTCTTCTTTTTCATAAATTCTCTGATTTTTCATAAAACTTTCTGCTGCGAGTTTTTAATTTGTATAAAAATATCAAAAATTTTCTGCTGGTGTAAAAAAATATCAGCAGAAAAAATTTCATTTTTCTGATAGTGATGCCTCTAGTGGTGAATAGCAAAAAAAATTCTGCTGGAAATTTTCTGCTATGTTATACAGCATCCATTCCGGGAAATCAGAAATTGCGGATAATTGAATGTTTCATTAAAACTAGAAATTTTATGAGAATTTCGCTTGATTTCATTATTTTTTAGGATTCTCGTTTATTTATTTTCAAATTATGTACCAGATTTTTTTTTATACATCAGTTAATTGAATTTATTGCAAATAACAAATCGCTCATTTGCTGGAACAGTGACACAACTCAAATTTCACTCATTTCTAAGATATGCGAATCAAACGATACCTAATAATTCATATTTTTATTATGTTGTATCAAATCATACTCACTTGTGTAGTTATTTGTAGCAAATTAGGTAAACTTCCATATAAAAAATCACTCAATTCGCAAAAGAAATTAACATTTTAAGATACTGAAAACTACTACCCTAAGAAAATTTGCAAAATATTAAAGAATTATAAAAATTAAGATCCGATAGAGGATGTAGGAACAGAAAAAAAAATTATTTTACTAATCAGAATGTATTTATATTTACTTTTGAAAAGCGCCGTTTTTACACTCAATTTTGAGTGATTTTTTCAAATCGCTCTACCGAAAAATTAAAAATTTTGTGTTGTGTCAGTATTGCACCAAACCGACGATGTGAAAGAGAAAAAAGCAAAAAAAATCCTAAAAATTATAATTCCGGTTAACTGATGAGTGTCCCGGTTTATTGGATGCCGGATAATTGGGCTTTTACTGTAGTACATTTTAACATTTTATTTCGATTCATTTTATTTCATTTTCAAAATGACTTAAAAAGGCACATGTTATGTCATTTAAAAACACACTTCTTAAATCATTTTCAAAATGACTCATGATATGCATAAATAAAGTTAGCTTTTTTATTTCATTTTCATTTCAGATTGTAAGTCAATTTTAAAATGAAATAAAAACGCTGGTTTTAAGTCCAAAATAACATCACTTTTAAGTTAACCTTTTTTAATTCGGGGAACTGTAGAAAATATTTAATTTTTGTGAGTGAATTGTATAAAATGAAATTTGTTAAACTACGAATCGCACAGAGGTGATCGAAGTGGTTCCGAACTAGTATTTGATATAAAAATTCAATCTTATTTGTCCACATGCTCGAAAATCTCTGATAAATTGTTATTCGAGAGAGAATGAGTGTCATACAAAAATTAATCATTGATTGTAATACGAAAATTATTAAACATTTGAAATTATTTAACTCGGTCCGGAGTATTTGATGTAAGAGTGAAATTTTATATATCCACATGCTAGGAAATCTCTGAGAATTGAGAAAGAATATTATTGAGTTAAATGCCAAAATTTTGAAATTTTATAAATTATTTAACTCAATCCCTAAGAATTATTCTTGCCTAATCACATGATCGGAAATTTCTAATATTTTTGTTAGTTAAAAGAGAACATTATTGAGAGTAATAAGAAAATTCTTATATATTTGAAATTTTTTTTCTCGGCCGCTATGAATCGCGCTGAGGTAATCGAAGTGGTTCTGAACCAGTACTTGAGGTAAGAAACCCATTTTATCTCTCTACAACCTCGAAAAACTCTGGAACTTTTGTTATTTGAGAGAGAACATCATTGAGTGTAATACGAAGAGTATTTATTACACTCAACAATGTTCTCCGTCAAATAGCGAAAATCGCAGAGATTTCCTAGCATGTGGTTAGGTAAGATTTGTTTCTTACATCATATAGTAGTTCATAATTACTTCGAGTACCTCCGTTCAAATCGTACTGAGTTTTGATGCAAAAAAGTTCACACTATAAAATTCATTAAAAACTATTCAAAAAATGTAAATGTTATCTATTTATAGTGCAGAAATATTTGTGTTTATTAAAAGTTCAATTTTCGAGTGATTTTTTCAATGCTAAGTACTTATTGGTCACAGTGTATATTTTGTTTTTCGGCATCAACATCACTCCGACCCTATTTTCTCAAAAGCTCTTATCCAGTTTTATTGAGATTGCGACTAAATCGTAAATTAACAAATCCAGACTTTTATAAATTCACCTTTCCAGACGTGATGCCGTCCAAAATGCAATGCTATACAACTAGACATTTAGGATTGTCGTCAATGAAGTACCAAATAAATTTTATTTATTGTATAATATTTTAATATAAAATGTAAGTACAGCGTTCAAGGCTACATCTTGATGATGCATTCGATACTGTGTATTATTAACACATATATACAAAATCTACCTACACACTATGCGGTATAAATTTTTCCCCGCGACAAATTTATATTTTTCTAAATGTGTATCGGCAACATGGCGCAACGAAAAAACCTATAACAAGGAAAAACTGATTATTTCAAATTTTGTATTCATTCCATTCAGTCGACGTTGTATACATACATGCCGGGAATTTCGATATGCTCGGGCTTATTTAGTTTCTATTAAATATTATAATTTTTTCGTTTTTTGATTCTCTCATTTCGGTGCTTACGTCACTATTTTTATAGAATGCGTAGGTGTCTGCTGGCGCACCCACAGGGATAAATAATTTTGAATGTCAGTATTGAATTTGTATCATTCGTTTTATTTAAAATACCATAACGTAAAATTACAAATTATACGAATTCGGCACTGCCCGAAATATTTATTTACTTACATTTTTTTTTTGTTCAATGGAGACCGCCTTATACAATACTCAAATCATGCGCCTTAATTCATACTACACATTTCCTTTTGAAAAAATATGTAACAAAAAAATATAAAGTAAAAGCAACGAAGAATCAAATATCTACTTCTCTTTTCACATCGTATACCGAATTTTCATTGATACTTTTTTATGTATCGCACAATATACCGAAAAGTGAAAGAGAAAAGCTCTCCTCGGTTCGTTCGTATTTTATAAAAAAAAAAAAAAATTATTTTGTACAAAAATTTTCTAAGTTCGAGATCTTTTCGTATTTTTCCTTTTCCCAGTTTTGTTTTGTGCTTTTTTATTTTGTTATCCATTTTCACACATAACAAAAAAAAATTTATATTTTTATATTTTCGAAACGGAAAATCTATTTCATTCGCGTTTTTCATCCTTAACGAGAAACGTATAAGTTATCGGTTAACAGCCACGTTATGGCCAAAACGGCCTCCAAGGGTGGTCATATTTACCCCCTAAATTATTTTATTTAGAATAATTAATAATAAAAACAAAACGAAAAAAATTTAATATATAAAAACGCAACCAAATAATTTTTTTAATATTTATATTTCTTTGAAACAAAACCTTTAACAAAACTTACAAAAAAAAGCTCTAAAAAATTTTTATTTTATATACCGAAAATCGCGAATAACTCTAGTGAAAAAAATATTTTATTTAGTACTCAGTGGCTTTTAAGTTATTTAATTTTTATTTTTAATTTATTTCTAATACTGTGTGTGAAGTGACAGCAATAAAATATTAAAGCCCAGGAAAAGCTTTTATATATATAATAATTTGTACAAGGCGTGAAAATATTATTGCAGTGTTTCAAAATAAATAAAATATAATAAAATAAAAAAGCTCAAAGTGTTTTAATTTTTGGTTCTGTGAAAAATTATTTTGAGTTTTAAAGTTTAAATTTGGAAAATATTATAAAAATTTTTGTGGAAAATTGAGCAAATCTAAAATTTATACAGAAAAAGTAAAAAAAATTCAAGTGGAAAACTTTCAACAAGTGTTTCTTCGGTTTTATATACACCACAGTTAATTTTTTGGTTATTTTCTTTTTCGGTAAAATTTCATATTTTTTTTTTGTTCTGTGTCCGTGTGCGTGTGTAAATGTGTGTTTGGAAAATTGCGAAAAACACTAAATTAAATATATAAAAATAACGTGTAATCCTATATACAAAATCTAATAATAGACGGCGACCACATAGACGGAGTGGATTAGATAGAATTTTTTTATTTTATTTTAGTTTATTATTTTTTGTTAAATATAATTTTTTATTTTTCTGTTTACTAATAGTAATAATAATAATAATAATAATAATAATACAGTTTAATAAATATAAAATTATATAATGTTTCGTGAAACACTTCAAACCCTAGCATGTTTGAGTGTGCTGGTTAGCACGTACTCATTACATATAGCACGAGATGCATATCGACATCAACCACCACCAGATTTAAATGATCTAGATGTTCTAAACGAATTAACAATAAACAATATAAATCATAACATTAATAATAACAATAAAAATACAGTAAAACCACAAAAATATAATTATGAATATAATAATAATAAATTTATATTAGACGATGACAATGATTTGAATGACGATGACACAATGTACGAAAGTATAATCGATCAGCAGCATACACAGCAGAAATCAATGTTACCGCTAATACCATCGTTGTCGTCATTGTCGCAGCATACCGCAACAAATCAAATGCAATCACATGGACTACAAGAATTATTCGATAATTTGGATAATAAACAGAAATTAAATGTTAATACAAATAATTTAAATAATAAAAATATTTTAATTAATAGTAATAATAAAAATAATTTAAATAATATTAATAATAATAATAATAATAATGGTGGTACATTAGATATAAGATTACAACAACAACAGCAGCAAAAACAACAAAAATTTAATTTAAATCAACAACAGAAACAGCTAGAACAGCAGCAGCAACATCACCATCAACAACAGCCACAGCATCAACATTCGCTACAAACCACACTACAACAACATAAACGTTCATCATCGCATGATATGCTCGTCGATCATGATGATCTGGATCGTCATGATCTAATCCAAAACACAAATAACGGACAATCAGATATACCAACAATACCGCACGGTATTGCCAGTCCAATTATGTTACGAAATGCTCGTGCACCTCGGGCATACGATGTACCACAAATAGGTAAGCGCTATTTATATAAATTATATACATACTTGTTGATTGTTGACGCCATTTTATATACATACATACCAACATATATACAAAAAAGGAAAAATAATTTTCATATTTGGAAAGTTAATAAAAAAAAAAATAATAAAAATATAAAAAACGCTGTCGACAAGTCTAAAAATGCGCAATATACAAAAAATTGATATTTATGGTATGTGATAAACTGTACACTGTGCTCCTCATACTACTTCCTTAGGTAAATAAGTGACAGTGAAGAAAACTAAACATTAAATAAACCAGAATATGATTATCAATAAAATTTAGAATTTTATATCAAGAAATCATATTATGGTTTCTCTAAAGGTATCGCTCACCGAACTATACAAAAAAAAAATCGAGTTGGGTATGTCAGGGGGTGCATATAAAATATCCCAGGCAAGCATTTTTTTGTGTATATGATTTATTTTTAATTTTAGTTCGGAGCTTTTATACTGTATAGAAAAAAAAAGTAATTTTGTTTTAAACAAGTAAATTCGTAGTAATTTTTGGGTATATCAAATTAGGCGAAATATGATACATTTACGCTGTGTTCATGAAATATAGTGTTTGCAAAATAAAACACGAAAAGCTTTTTGGAAAAATGTTAATAATTTAAAAAACTTCCTAAAAATGCTACAGTCTTAAAATAAAACCTTTTAATATTTCTAAAAATCGAATACTACGAAAAGCTTCTCGGGAGCTTTTCCTAACATTCTCTGAAGTAAATTGTATTTTGATTTTACAAAGTTCACAGATGTAATGCTTTTACATGATAACAACTTAAAATCGTAAATGTCAACTTAGTGTTTCCAAAAAGCTCTTTCACAATTGAATACTTTACTAAATGAGTTTCATACAAAATAGTTACTTTCTATATTGCTTAAAATTTGACAAGGAATATTAGGAATCAAAAAATGTTAAAGAACCGCTTGAATTTAAATTCAAAATTTAAATATTAAATAAATCTCTAAATAAAAAATTATTGTAGGTGTCGGAAAGCATTTTATTTTTGTATATGATTTATTTTTAATTTAGTTCGGTGCTTTTTTTTACTATATACCGTGGCAAACTAAAACCGCTATATTTTTGGGGAATTTTGTTTTTAAAATTTAGGAACAAAAATAATTTTGTTTTTTAAAAGGTAAATTCGTAATAATTTTGGGTATAACAAATTAGGTGAAATATGAGACATATATGCGGCATTCATAGCATATAGTGTTTGTAAAATACAACATCAAAAACTTTGTAAAAGGGTAGCTCGAGTTACAGATTTTACTCACAACAATTAATCAAATTTAAAATATTAAGTCACTCAAATATAAAAGTTCGAAGCTTTTTTACTATATCCGTTATTCTTACGACCCGATGCGTATTCTTACAGAATTGAAAAAACTTTGAAAAGCTTTCTTAACATATTACTATTTTAAAGTATAAGCTTTTATAGTAAATATAGAAGATCAGTATTGGGTAAAGCTACTCGGGAGCTTTTGCTAATATTCTCTGAAATGTACATTTTTTTTTATTAAAGTTCACAGATGTAGAACCTCTAAATGATAACACCTTAAAACCATAAATTTCCAATTAGTGTTTCCAAAAAGCTTTCAAATAATTAAATAATTTAGTAAATGAGCTTCGTACAAAACTGTTCTTTCTTTTAAAAGAAATTTTACGACATTAGAATCTTTAAATTCTGACAAGGAATTTATAGAACTAAAATTTTTAAACAAAGCTCAGGATTTTAAATTCAAAATTTAAAGGTTAATCAAAGCCCAACTTAAAGAATTTCTTACAAGTACAGGCGAGCATTTTTTGATATGATTTTTTTTGGTTTGGAGCTTTTTAACTATATACCGTTGCAAATACTATCCGATATATTTTTGTAGATTTAAGTTTTTTAAAACTTGGGAATAAAAATCATTTTATTTTTAAACAAGCAAACTTGTTAAAGTTTTTGGGATATCTAAATACCCGAAATATGAGTCATTTACACTGTGTGTTCATGGAATAAACTGTTTTGCAAAATAAAACATGAAATTTTTTTGAGATGGTAGTATTTAAAAGTTTGAAGCTTTTTCTGTATCCGAAATAATTTACAAAGCTTCCCTAAATGTTCGTCTTCATGTATACCATTTTATAATATGAATTATATGAAAAGCTTCTCGGGAGCTTTCTATAATATACTATGAAGTGAACCGTTTTTTTTCTCTAAAGTTCACAGATGCAGTACGTCTTTACATGATAACAACTTAAAATTATAAAATTTGACTTTAAGTTTCCAAAATGTTGTTACACAATTGAATACTTTCAGCAATTGAGTTTCAGACCAAATACTTGTTTCCTTCAAAAATGTTGGTACTTTGTCAAGTTTTCCGACAATTTTCTGTTTAAAGTCTGACAAGGAAGATATAGAATCAGAAAAATTTTAAACAATAATAGTCTATTAAACAAAGCTCTACTTGAAAAATTTATGGTTTTTATTTTAGTCAAGAACTTTTTTACAAATACAATCATGTATAATTTTGTACAATTTTGTTTTATGAAATTTGGAATAATTTTGATTATTGATGGAGAGGTAAAATAAGTCGAAATATGAAACATTTATGTTCATGGCCGTATAATTTTAACGAGCCTAATTGTACAAAAAGCGATTTAATTAATTAAATTATTCATAAATTTAATAAACCCATCCGGGAGTATCTGGATTTAATTTGACTCCGCAAAAATTAGGAGAAATTACGTAAAATAATAAAGTAAATAGGACCTTTGTAAAAGCTTTTCATGACATTTGGAACTTTCACTTATTGGACTCGTACCTCACTTTAAGCAGTACTTTTGCAAGAACCACTTCATTTTGCAACAGACATTTCAGAAGTCATTTCTACAATTTCAACAGGACTATGTTGAGTTGACCATCTTAATTGATTAATTGGTTGATATCCCGCCACACCTTCCATTTCATTCACACCATCATTAGCAATTCAAACACGTTATGTGATATGCGCAGTCTAAATTGTCAAATACAACATTCGATTTCAGATTTTCAAACAGTACTTAGTAATGATTTTTAATACCCAGAAAAACAAAAAAATATAAAAATGTGCCGTTAAAGTTATTACAGGAAAGTGCTGTAATGCTGTAGTTTAATAATTTTGTACCATATATTAATAAATAAAACGCAAAATTGATTTAATTTTATGTCACAATTTTTTTTTATAAAATAGCCGTTTTGGTACCCATATTGAAAGCTCGATGAATTTGTACCAGATCTATATTCATTGAACATAGTGTTTGCAAAACACAATATGAAAAGCTCACATACACACCACAATTAATGAAATTTAAAATTTTGAATTAAGATAATTTAAAAGTTCAAAGCTGTTTTCACTATATAACGTGATTATTACACCAGATTTTAGGAGAAATATGAGTACTTTAAAAAACTTCCCTAAAATGTAACAACCTTAAAATAAAACTTTTTATTTCTAAAAAATAAGTACCGTGTAAATCTCCTCTGGAGCTTTTTGTAATATTCTCTGAAGTGAACCGTATTTTAATTTTTCAAAGTTCACGAATATAGTTCTTTTACATGATAACAAATTATTCTAGAGTTTCCAAAAAGCTCTTTCCAAAAAGCGAAAAAAAATTTATACAATAGAAGTTTTTTGTAAAAATTATCTAACATACAATTACAAAGTTCCACAATTTCCATTGAAATTACTATTCAAATTTTAAATATTAATAAAAGCTTTACTTGAAAAACGACTTGTAGGTGTGTTTGCAAGCTTTTTTTGTAAATGATTTATTTTTAATTTTACTTTAGAGCTTGTTTAATTCAATCATAAATACAACATGGAAAGCTTTTTGGAAGGGTAGCTCTAGGTACAGATATTACACACAACAATCATTCAAATTTAATATATTAAATCACTCCAATAAAAAAGTTCGAAGCTTTTTTACTGTATCCGTAAATTTTACGACTCAATGCGTATTCTTAAAGAAATGGAAATACTTTGAAAAGCTTACTTAAAATGTTACTGTCATAACGTATAATCTTTTATAATATGTATAAAAATGAGTAGTATAGGGTTGTACGAAAAGTTCGTCGAGAAAAAATTTGAACTAAATTTATTTTTCTAGAATGTTCTTGAAAATCTAAAATATTCATGAATATTCTAGAACGTTCTTAGCCCTTTCATACCAGCCCTATTGACCCGCGCGTATTTTAGGGCAGTTATGGAGAATTTGTCGAAACGTAATTTGCGAGTAATTTTTTATTATGAATGGCTGCGCGGCTCCAACGGGAGTACAACCACAACAAATATCAACCGCACATTTCGGGAGTCACGTTTTCACAGTGCACAAATGGTTTGCTCGATTTAAGTCTGGAGATATTACATTTGATGACGAGCATCGTACTGGACGACCTTCCAGTACAAATAATGACGAGCTCGAGAGCGTTATTAAAGAAAATCCGAAGGCTAATGTACGTGATTTAGCAAAGATCCTTGGCTGACATTTTACTACCGTTGCCGATCATCTTAATCAATTAAAATATCGGAAAATAAAAAGCCAATGGGTACCTCACCGACTGACCGATGCTAATCGCATGGTCCGCTTGTCTATTTGCCAGTCGCTTTTTCTAAGGCCTAAAAGAAAAGAATTTCTGGAAGATTTGGTAACTGGAGATGAATTGTGGGTTTTATACGATAAACGCCATGGAGTTTGGCTGCCTCACGGAGAAGAGCCGCCAATTCAGCCTAAAAAAGACCCTCATTCATCGAAAATTTTACTGTTGATCTTCTCGGATTCCAAAGGATTGCTATTAATGGAGTTACTACCGCAAAGAAGGACCATTGATGCTTCTACTTACATAGATCAACTACAAAAATTAACTGAATCTATTAAATAAAAGAGGGGTAGACGAGCCACAGTTCATTTCCTTCAGGTCAATGCTTGATCACACGTTGCCAAGATCACTCAAAAAAAATTACAGGAACTTGGTTGGGAAATCGTACCACACCCTAATTATTCTCCAGACTTAGAACCTTCAGACTACCATAAGTTTAAAGTTTTAAAGTTTTATATAAGTAAAAAAATATTTAAAGATTTCGATAGTTTAAAATTAGAACTGACCACTTTTTTAATGTTAAACCTCCAAACTATTGGGCTAAAGGTATCAACAACCTCCCTAACACTGTAATACGTACTGATGGTGACTATATTGTAAATTAAAGTTTAAATTAAATTAAAAAAATTAATAAAAAATTGTGGACTTTTTTTCTACGTAGTTTTCCTACAACCTAATACATAAAGCTTCTCGGGAGCTTTTTCTAATATTCTTTGAAATGCACCTTATTTTTTGTCAAAGATCACAGATGTATTACCTGTACATAATAACAACTTAAAATTATCAATTTCAACTTAGAGTTTCCAAAAAGCTCTCATATTAAATAATTTTAGTAAATGAGTTTCATACCAAACTGTTCTTTCCATTGTAACTTGGTCAAGTTTTCCAACATTAGAATCTTTAAAATCTGATAAAAAAACCAAAGATTTTTTTTTAAAGCTCATGAATTTAAATTCAAAATTTAAATATTAATCAAAGGCCAACTTGAAAAATTTCTTGTGGGAGCAGGCGATCATTTTTATATATTTTTTTTTAGTTTGGAGCTTACTTTATACGGTAGTAAATACGATTGGCAATGTTTATGTGGAAATTTGGCTCTTTTGAATTCGGGGATAAAAATAATTTTGTTTTCAAACCAAAATTTTCGTAATAACTTTGTGAGTATTAAATTAGTCGAGATATGAAATATTTAAGCTGTATTTATGGGATATAGTGTTTGCAAAATAAACATGAAAAGCTTTAGAAAAGGGTAGCTCTTGTTATAGGTTTTAGTGGTATACACAACAATTAATCAAATTTTAAATACTTTATCAAGCTAATTTCGAACTTCGAAGCTTTATTACTGAAAGCCGTAGTTCGTATGACCCAACGTAAGCTTATCCTTAAAATGTTACAGCCATAAAGTATAATCTATTTTAATATTTCTAAAAAAATTAATACTATGTTAAGCTTTTCGAGAGCTTTTTCTAATGTCCTCTGAAGTGGATTGTATTTTATTCCAAAGTTGACAGATGTAGTACTTTTACAACTTAAGATTATAAAAGTCAACTTAAAATTTAAATGTTGTAACTTTTTCTGGACTGTTTAAAGTCTGAAAACCGGCAAAATTTTAAACTTTGGGGAATCAAATTAGCCAAAATATGAAACATATATGCTGTACTCCAGGAATATTGTGTTTGTAAAATAAATCTTAAAATATTTTAAAAGTTCGAAGCTGTTCTACTATATACGGTAGTTTTTGCGGTCCAATGCATTTCTGAAATAATGTTTGTAAATACTTAAAAGGCTTCGTAGAAATGTTACAATAAAGTGTAACCTTTTAAAATGGTTCTAAAATTTGAATTCTTTAAAGAGCTTTTGAAAGCTTTTTATAATATTGTCTGAAGTGAACCGTGTTTTATTTTTCAAACTTTACAGATCTAGTACCTTAACATGGTAACAACTTTAAATCATAAGGGTATAAGTATTTAAATATTAAACAAAGCTTTCCTTGAAAAATTTCATATTAATGGTGAAAAATTCAATAATGTTCAGATTTTTAAATCATATTGGTGTGAGTTTACAAACTTCGGGAATTATCCTATTTTAGGCTTAAAAAATATCATTGCGTAACTTTAATAATTATAGAGATTTCAACATGGTTAAAAAATCTATCTGTTTATAAAGCTTTAAGTTTAATATAACTATGTATAACCAAAAATTTATCGTTTTAGAATTTCAATAAAAAATGATTTTAAAGCTTTTATATTTGGTGGCTATTAAGATCGAGTTAAATTTCAAAGTATTAGTAAAATTGAAAATACTTATTCAAACCCATCTTTTATGTCTATGAAAAAGCTTTCTTACTATAATATACAAACAGCACTTCTTTTTACTTTATAAAAGTTCACGATAAATTAAAAAAACAAATTTTTTAAAACTGAATTTAAAAATTTATGTTTTGATTGAAAATTGATACTTTTTCAAGCGTCCCTAAATATACACTGCTTAAGTATTGGTAAAACACATTTTTGAAATTTTCAATTTTGAAATTGATTCAGATTTTTTCTTAAACTTTCTTGAAGTAAACCGTAATGAAAAGTTCCGTAAAAGCACAAAAAAATTTCAAAAAATTGTAAGTTCCTTTTTTTAATTTATGTTACAAGCGTATTCAAAATATACATAGTCATCTTTCTTCTCAGTTTGGTATCTATATGGCATGATAGGTATTTTTCTGAATTAGCTTGTAGTAATGGGACATTATTTAGTACCACGGGTAATTGGTCTACTTTTCTGTGGGTGGGTCTGTTTTTTCGCCATTTATTCATTCGTTGCTGGTTCTTTTTAAATAATCAACGAATAAAATGCCTTACGCTTCTCAAAATACGTAGGTCAAAAACTTACAACATTAGCATATTGTTCGTTTTAGACGGATTTCACCGGCTGTTGTCAACTCAGCTGACTTATGTTTGAATTTCAATATAGCGGTGAGTCCATGTTTTATCAATTATCGCACACTGATACAAAAAATTCAATTAAGTATGGTTAAACAGCTCATACAGCACTCTTAATCATCGATAGGTAGTTGATTTTGGACCAGTGGGAACATTCACATTGAACACAACTTTCTCATAGACAAATGTTCATGCAAAATAGTGTAGGTATACAATGTATTCGGTTCTATCTAAGTTGTCGGCGGTGTCATTCATCTCCAACTTCAACTACTTTTATCTCTTTTGGAATAACTCCCAAATTCGTGTTCAGTATCTTCGCTGTTTCTGACGATTGCTTTCGATGGAGCAGATTCCGTATAACACTCATAAAGCCATTACTTATTTTGAATGGTACTTTTCTCCATCAAAATTCTGTGTTTAATCAAGACATGCAGACTGCCTAACTTAGAAAAAAGCAAAACTCTAATATTGGCTTCTCTACATTAATACTAAGTTTAGCTGAAGGTCGTTAGAAAATCGGCCTCATTTGGAAGTGAAAAAATTCCTTTTTGTCAAGAAATTAGCGCAAACTTTGGTAGTTAACATGAAAAAAATTCTCGAATTGCAGTATCATTTCATTCAGGCAACCCACTTAATTTATTCCCAAGTTTCGGTTCTCAGCGACTATTTTTTATCAAACGAGCAGAACACAAAGCTCAAACTACTACTTGGACGGGTGAAAAATTGAAACAGAATGGAAAAAGTGAGTCGACTTAAAAGGAAAAAAAATATGAAATAACACTGAATTTAGCACTAAACCTACTTGTTACTATGTTAAGATCAAAACATATCAGACCGCCCCTCTTATTTTCTCACAAATATTTTCAAACTCATAACTAATTTATGTGTACGAGTTTGTCTAAATTTAGTAATATTATTGAGTTTTATGTCGCAGTTTTCCATAAAAATTGAAGCACTGGTTTGAATAATTTTAATATTTCATGACGTATAATATCAAACAAAATTCGGCTGCAGTCAATAAATACTCAATATTATTATATTCCATTCAACTATTATAACAAATTTTGCCTACAGCAATGATTGTCATACGAAATGTATAAACGTACAATTGTACATCGGTCGCCTGTTATCGATGTGAAATTATGCCGCAGGACGAGGAAATTATAAAGTTACAATTTATAAAATAAAATATTAAACAAAGCTTTATTTTGAAGCTTTTCTCCCCAATGTGGGTATTGTTGGAATATCATACTATTTAAAAAAAAAATTAATGTTGAGCTTTCTAAACCATGCTAAATTGGAATATAGTATACTTGTTCATAAAGCTTCCATGAACGGTGCTTCACATAATTTTTTGAAATGTGATTGGGAAACATTTTATTTACCAGAATTTGTTAAAGCTTTTTTTGGAATTAGGTAATATAGTTTCAATAAGTTATAAACTCAATGAGAAAAACCGAAAGCTTTTCAAAATATACGCTCTCGTTACCTTTCCTTGGGTTATTACAAATTTTGGTGATCACATGGGAATAGAATAAAAGTAATTGTAAAAATGGAAGAAAACGAGTTAAACCTTTCTATTAACCTAATTTATGGAATGCTTTTAAGCAAAACTTTTTTTTACCCTCAAAAGCTGTACCCGTTTGTCAAAGTAGTTCCTTATCTTAAAAATTTTTGTAATTTGGTCAATCTTCTTAACATTGACCTAATTAAGATCTATTAAAATTTCTTTTTTGGGTTAATAACTTATATTTAATTAAAAAGTTACTAGTTTAAAAGCAACTATTCTTCATAACTAAAATATTAGTTAAAGCTCTTCTACATTTATGGGTAAAATGTTGTAGGAGGTGGGATTAAAATTCTACGAAACTGGAAACTTAATATGTAGTTGTATAATGCTAAGCTTTCTAAAAAAAATTAAAATGTTATTGCGAAATTTTTTTACTATAAGAATGTACAAAAGTTTTTGTTTTAATAACGTAATATTTGAGTTTTCAAAAAGCTCGGAAAAACTAAAATAATTTTTCATTGAACACTTTTTCTTTTAAAATAAGAAAAAAATTTCAGAAACATTGCGTGTCAAGCTTTTAAAATTTTCAAAAATTTGTAAATTTGTCGTGCTTTTCTACAGTGCGCAACTTAAAAACTGATTAAAAGTAATAATGAAAATTTTGTACTTGCTCAAAAAGCAGTTAAAAAGTGTATTCTTTATAAAGCTTCTATAAAATTCACGTAATGAAATCCCATTGAAACTATTTTATTGGAAGGAAATATAAAAGCTGTAAGGTTTAAATTGCCTTTAAACTTAACATAGTAATTAATACATATTCAAATCGACAGTTACAAATTAAAAGTGTATAAAGTAGATATTTTCTAAATCATTCCAAAATTGCAATACCTAAGATTTAGTAAAATGTTATGGTGAAACATTATGTTTTGAAATTTGTCGAAAGCTTTTCGTAACATTTCCTCAAATAAACCGAACTAAAAATTTTAAAATTTTATGAATGCGCACTACCTTAACCCTGATAAAACCAATAAAATTGTAGAACTAAATAAATATTTTAAACTAAAAATAGAGTTACAAATAATTATTATTTACCGTTTTCAAATAATAATAAGGCATTTGACTACCACAAATTATTGAAATTGAAGCTTTTCAACCCAATAATATATTTTATAAAAAAGGACTAACGATTTTAAAAGATAATGGCCTTATTTAAAAGTAACAATTTCACAACTTGATTTAATAAGAATTTTTTGTAGTAAAGAAGCTTTTGTAGGAATTTTTAGTAGTAAAAACTAATATTTATTTACGATGTAACTATTTACAATGAAAAATTTACGATGTAACTATTTAAGAAGCTAAAGAATATATCTACCTTTGTCTAAAATGTAAATATAAAAAGCTGTTGACATAGTAGTTGGTATTAGAGCTTTTAACTTTTTCAAACGCCGATACTGCGGAGTCCAGAACTCATGAGCCAACCCATCTCCCAAGTCAGAACAAGTGAACCGCGAAAGAGTTCGTAGTACTTCGGCCTGAGAACAGATACGTTAAGATACAAAGTTGAAAAGTATGAAAGCTTTTATGTTTTAATAAAAACAAAAGCACTAACACTGTTTAATCTTTAAAATAAAAAAATTATTAACTTTGCTTTTAGAGCTTTATTTTATAATATTTAACAGACATAGGAAAGGTGAAGAATTTATTTATTAAAATTTGATAAAATATCTTTGCAAAGTTTACATTTGAGAAAAATAAAACTATTAAAGGGTTCTTAAAAACCATTTGTTTGTTTGTTTTAAAACTTTAAGGTAATATCTATTCAGATTTAACACAATAAATCAAACTCTGACATTAGTAATAAAAGATACATTAAACAAAATTTAGTTTTGGTATTCATCCAGATCTTTTCGGAATATTTTCTAAGGAAATCCGTACTTATTACCTTCAAATTCCACTAATGTTTAGAAAAAGCCCGTACGAAAAAATTCTTCAATTTAACTTACTTAAGAACAGTTTTATGGATTTCAAGTTTAATGTTACCATAATAACTAAGAGATCAATAAGGTATAATCTAGAATTCATAATTTCAAATTTCAGAAATAATAAAGCTTTTTCCAAACATTATGGAAAGATCTTAAAAACAAACGCTTTTATTTATAGAGAGTATACAATATTTTCTACCATTTAAAAGAACCAATAATCGTTTAATAAAATAGTTGAATGTCTTTAAACTTTTCATAACTTGGTCCAGCTTTTTCGGATCGAAACTATTAAAATAACCGGAATTTTTTTAAATGTAAACTTAAAGTTTTTAGAAAGCTCGGACCAACTAAAATTAGAGTTTTAATTTCAAAATATCTCTAAGCCAAATTCAAATGCTTAGTTTTTATGCTTTTTAAAAAGCCTTACTAATTTCACAAAATAGTTGTTTGCGCTTTTGTAGTAATCAATTAATATACTAAGTTTATGATGTGGTCTGAAGCTTTTGGACTATATACTTTATGATCAACTGTATTTTATGTAACATACAAAGTAGGTATTTCGGCGAAATTGCGAAATACATGAAATATAAACATATTTAAAAATTTGAAATGAGTAGTGCTTCCATATTTTGCTTTATTTACAAAAAATTAAAAAGCTTTTGACTAACCTAAATTACTGGAAGTTTTTAAGCTTCTCAACCCAAAAACGTAATATATTCTAAAAATTTAAACAATTTTGAAAAAAAATGATGCTGAAGAATTATTTTGTAAAAAGTTTTTGGTAGTGGTGAAAAATAGTATCTACTTTTTTAATTGCAAAAGTTACGAATCGAAAATTATTCTAATAATTTGAATAAAACATGATCAAAAAGCTTTTACATTTGTCAAAAATATAAACAAATACTTCATTACTAAAGATTTGTTAAAATGTCTTAGCAAAGTTTGGACTTGTAGAAAATAACAAAAAAAATATTAATTTTCAATGTAACTATATATTTAAAACTAAAAGAATTAGGAAAGCTCTAGTTCGGAGGATTTTTTATTTTACCATGAGCACTATGGCCCGTTATATTTTATGGAAACTTATTATAGGTGGTAAAGTTAAAATAGGCAAATTATATATTAAATATTTCGTAAAGTCTTTGCAAATTTCACCAGATTTTTAATAAACTTAATTACGAATTAGTTTTATTGCTAGAAATTATAGAACAAAGTTTTAAAAAACAAACATTTTTTAAAGCTTTTTCCAGTAATTTATTATGAATATGAATTTACAAAGTTATCAGATAAAACAAATAATCGAAGCAACCGAAAATTTCTTAAATGGAAAATTTAAAGTTTTTAGAGAGAGATCGAACTACCTAAAATTCTGCTAGTAAAATAATTTTTTAGAAATCTGAATAAAAAAAATTTAATACTTTTAGCAAACTTTTTTTTTAAACCAAAGCCAATTACATCTCTAACCCGAAATTCATATGCTTCATAAAACTAGTTCAATTTTTGTGATAAAAGATATCATAACAAACAATATGTAAAGTCATTTAGGAATGAACGGTAATAAATTATAGGAAGCTTTTATATTTTTCAAACCGAATAACAAATATCCCAAAGCACTTGAATAAAGTTTATAATTTGGTTACCATTTCTAAGGCATTAGTGAGAAAAACATCCATATTTTGCTCGATTTACGATTTGATTAAAACATCATTGTGAAGCTTTTCAATTAGAGTTCGTTGCTTTGGAATAAGCTTTTAGTAGTGATTAATTAATATCGGAATAAAAATAACAACTTTCAAATAATGAAGCTTATAATTTAGTTTAGAGCTTTTAAAAGTCGATAAATGTTATCTACCAGTGGCACAATTCTGGCTGTCTCTATAGGAAAAAAATTAGGAAATAATTTACCTAGTATTTACGTCAAAATATCATTTTCTGACCTACTGAAAAATCATGTTTTTTTGAATTGGTTATTTCCTATCTAAATTGGAAAGGAATATTCCCAATTTAATTTTGTTTTTGAAAAAAAATTTCACTAACTGTTTAATTTATTTTGACAAAAATACTAGCTGGTGTTCTTCGATTAAACGAGTGGTTTGTAATCCGTTCCAAAACTGATTTGAATACTTTTAATACAGATAACTCATTTAGCCGACAAATTTCCCGTTAGCAAAACTAAATTTAGGCCTTTTTCACTATAAGTTGAGCGTGTTGAACCGATGTATGTAATGTTAGCCCAGAAAGTTATCCCAGCAAAAATAAATAATTGGATCATTAAATAATAAAATTATATTACTATTTAAGCCCACGATTTTAATAATTTTACATAAACTGACATAAATTTACTTAATTCAACCCAAAAAATATTCAAAGCCCAGACAATAATATTTGACCAAATACTTGTGAATTTGTAATGCCAATCACAACGGTACGACTGGCTAGAAAAGTTTATGATCGGTGGGCATGATGATAGTAGGTTATTACCAGGTTTGGTTTCCGGAACTTGCGGTTTCTGGGAACCATAAAGTAAAACAGTTTATTTATTGGGACAAACAAATTATAATAATTTAAAGTCAATCGTACCGTTCTGATTAACGCTACCGGCTCATATGTGTTTGGTCAAAAACATGAACTGTTGTATATAACCACCACCCAGAATTTAAAGATAGTCCTATCGTTGTGATTGGCGCTACAGGCTCATATTTGAATGTAACAATACATTTGACATCGATTTGATTTAATAACTAATGGAAAAATAGTTCCGAAAACCAAACCTGGTAGAAACAACTCATCATTATGCTCCCTCTATACCCAAAAAGCTTCAAATAAATCGTTTTGTTCTGATTTACATTTCAGGCTCATACAAGTTACGTGACCGAATATATCAACTGTTTTACTTCAAACATTCCAGAAACCGCTAGTTAGAGAAACCATTAATATTTCCTGAGCTGGAATGAAAATATAACTTTTGGATTGCCTAGAGAGATCATTTGCCCGATACGCATTAGATCTTTCTGCAATCAACACCCACCAGTGCGAAAGGAACAATTTCTTTGATATGCGCTATATTTCACAAAAAATTAACCACACCAAGAATGCTCATTGCATTAACTAAATAGGGGCCAACAGAAATCCGTTTTGAAACCCGATTTTTTCATCTTACAATAATTACCATTTCTAGCATTACTTGGTCACTTTAGAGATGTAAACATATTTTCAAATTACTTCGTCATATTTTGATGAATTTCTGCATCGATCTTGTACCTACCTCTGACGTCAAAACTTAGCAGATTTTATTTGATTCCAAGACTATCGGATTTGTTTTTATTCTATAAATCAATTTTTAGTATCAACTGCTCACAGGTATCTGCCATTGATTATAAATCAACGTTACCAATTTCGACTTTCAAAATTTCAAAATCACAATTTGCATAAGTATTTAGCCCAATTTGTGCTAATTAGTGCTCACAAGGAAAAATTACATAGTGTTAGTTCAGGAGCCGATAAATGGAGAAAAAAATTTTCATATTCCTCCCTTAAAAACGATAAAAATAAAACCCGATTTCTAGAAAAATACCAGTAATTATTCAAACCAAATTTTAATAGTTTCCGAAGGCGGCTAAAAAATATAATTTTATGAAATTTTCATTCATAAATTGAGGAAAAACAAACTGGCGCCTAAAAGATACTATACCGTTCAATAATATTTATGTTGAACAACAAATTAAACAATGGAAATAAAATATTCTAGAATCCACGAAATTTGGCAATTCAGATTGTATATCCTACCACCATGTTCATTGCTTTCCGAAAAATATAGTGATTGAATTTTCTAGACTTGGCCCAACTCCATTGGACTTGGTACTTCTGGTTGCAAATTCGTATCAGGCACATTCTCTGCTATCCATCCATTATTGGAACATATCTGAGTAGAATATGCAATCTGTATTGCTAAGTTTCATTTATTGTTCAACACAAATGTTATTGAACGATGCAGTATCCACATGTATTTTTTGTTTACTATAGTATCTTCTAGGGGCTAGTTTGTTTTTCCTCAATTTATCAGGAAAATAATATTTATATGATAAACACAAATTTTGTCAGTTTAGTCGCTTATAATATATTTAAAAAAAAAACAATTTGAAATTATTTTGAAATAATGAAATTTACCCTGTTTAACCTGTTTGGTGGTTTATAAATATATTTTTTTTTCTTATAAGGCGTAGCATCTCCCATCACTTTTAGGGGGGGGGGGTGGGCAGTTAAAGACGAGTATCACTACCAAAAATAGTTTCTAATTATTAAAAATAGACGAAAATCTATTATTTTTAACAAAACAGTGATTTGTAAACAAATTATGATCCTTTCAAGTTTCGGTCTTATGTTATTTATATACCAAGCATATTAAAACTATGGCAAATTACCATAAATAACGAAAATCAAAATACCTGTGTGCTACTCGCGCAACAAAATCAAAATCAAGGAGTGTGATATTCATATGCGGCTAGTGGATAACCAAAAACAATAATAACGGTAATATATTTTTAGGAAAACAAAAATAAAATAAACCGAATGTGAATAAGGTGTTAACATGAAAAATGAGTTTTTTGTACTTTTGATGAAATAAAATAAAATAAAATAAAATAAAAAGGTTTGGTTCAAGCATTTTCCATTTTATTAGTATTTTTTGAATGACCATTTTACGAAACAAAATAGAAAGGAAAATTCCACTACTTTAACCATTCTAAGAAGTTGGAAGCATGAACACAAAAAAAAAATATTTACATTATTTGTGTTATTAAACTACTCTTGTTATAGCTAAGAACAAGGATCGTACAGACGGATACGGTAAAAGACAAGAAGGCAAACTAACAACACAAAAAATACACAAAGTTTCCACGTAGATGAAAATCTTGTAATGGTTCTTCGTTAGTTAGTTAAATAAAAAAGGATTCGTTATACATATACTTGATCTGTGCTCCTCTCGCCCCGTATAACTTTAACGAATCTGCATTTACAAGATTTTTGAATTGGAAATATTAAGTGGTGAACAGTTTTAAGAGCAAACTTATTTTTATATCATATGTATATAACAATCTCGTGTATTTCGATTTTGTACTTGCGTTTATAAAATTTTATTGTTCGTGTACACGGTTGATGTAGTTTTACAGTTCCTAACCTTCCAGTACTTATGATTAATAGATAAAAGAGTTCCCTATTTTTTTAAAGAAAAGAAAAAGAGTTTCCCTATTTGGACTGCAGAAGTCAGCGCCTGGCCCACCATCCATATCAGTGTACAAGTTGACATGGAGCTTGCAATGTGCAGGTGCTGTACTGTAAAGGGGTGAATGAGTTAAATAAAAAAAATGAAAAAGATGGGTGTTAGTTGATCTTCAAAGGACATTAAATTCACTAGACAAATAATACTTAAAAAAGGATCGTGGTACAGCGACAAAACATGTAAAAATATGACTGCCCAATATGGGTTATAGATTTAAATTTTAAATTCTAATTAAAACTGTAAGGGAGAAATCAGAATAAATTGTGAGGATCTGTAATATTCAGACAGTTCCAGAATTTTGTAACGACCTTCCTTGGAATGTACGTAGGGGCACAAGTGTTAAAAACCCATCCCAGACTTTTTACACATATTTACTATACCACGATTTATTTCATTCCATATTTTTCTGATTTTCTCATCCCAAACTTTTTGGTTTTATTCAAAACTAGCTGACCCGACGAACTTCGTACCGCCTCAAAATCAATAAATGATGTTTAAAGTTAGTAAAGCTTAATTAAATTGAGTTTTTTTTTGAGATAAAGTGAATTTTTCTCTCTCTCTCTGGCACTATATCCCATCAAGGGATTTGGCCGCCTCAAATGAGGTTTCATAAACATATTTTCATTTCGGATAATGAGTGATTAATTCATTGATTCTAAACCAGCCGTGCAATTTTTTCCTTGTCACTACCGGGAATCGAACCCGATACCTCCGGGACGGATAAAATTAATACTCCAAATTAATTAAAGTCAATCAAAATGAAATATATTTTAATTACATTGAAATGAATGTAATTCACGTTGGCGCAAGGCTTTCGTTTTATTGAGTTGATTGGAAATGATTCGCACTACTTTCTTTTAAACTATTTGATGGGTGGGTTGCAATAGGGTCGATTCCCTTCAGTAAAGCATCTTGTGATATACGACATTTTTTGTTTTATTGTCAGGTGCGAGAACGAACACAGCGGATGGTTTGCCGACACGTGAACATGCTACGTACAATTGGCCGTGAGAGAAACATTCATTTTCTAGATTCAGGCCACAAACACTCAAGGATGAGCCTTGTGATTTGTTGATCGTCATGGCGAACGCAAGACGAATCGGAAATTGTATTCGTTTAAACTCGAATGGCATATCGGTTGGGCTCATCAGAATTCTCGGAATGAGAACTTCTTCAGCTTTGAACTTTCCTTGAGTTTTCTCAAAACAAAACGCGTTCCGTAACATAGTTACGTATATAAATTGTGCGGTGGCAAGCCAGGCAGATCCAATGAGTTTAAAAATTAAGTTGGATAATTGGTTGTTTCGTTTTTGTTTGTCACACAGTCGATAGATTTGAAGGGATGAAGTGGATTGACGATTAGATTTTGAATTGTGAAATTTAAGTGATATTTGTTCTTTGCCGCAAGAATTACTCGTTCGCTCACCCAATTGTGATTTTTGTGGTTAGTAATGATGTTCGGGAGCACTTTGTTGATGAGCTTGTCCTTCGTTGAGACAAAATTGCAAAAGTTCTGAGGAAACGAAATCAATCGAGACACGGCCATTACCGATAGTCAGCAATTGCTAGGAGAAATCTTCTAAAAAATGAAAACAAAATATATTTCTGATAATTCCAAAGTCATCGTTGTATCTGTCATTTTTCGTTAAACTGCGTATACATATACGCAAAAAAACAAAATATTTTTGGTTGTATGCGGCTATTTACAGAAAATGAACTCGCAGTTTAAATTTTTACGTAGGATGAAATATCTCTTTTAAGTTGTCTCTGGTTTAAC
Organism: Nephrotoma appendiculata; assembly: GCA_947310385.1. NCBI lineage: Eukaryota > Metazoa > Arthropoda > Insecta > Diptera > Tipulidae > Nephrotoma > Nephrotoma appendiculata. The sequence continues at coordinate 104,416,200 of OX371223.1, forward strand.
AAAGCACCTTGCATGTTTGTCGTCAAGCGTTTATTTCATCGGCAGCTATCGATCTTGGAATCACTGGTATTTTTTTACGGAAATCGCCGAGCAGTAGAATCATTGCGCCTCCAAAATATCTTGAGTCATTGCGTAGATTTTTCATAGTTCGATTGAGTGCTTACCAATGCGCATTTGTGAGCCATTGTACATTCATAATCGATGATGATTTTACTTTACTTTTATTTTACCAAAACTTTCGCCATTGCTGAGTGTTTCGCAATGTTGCCAGTCGAGTTTTCAACCGATTGAAGGTTTAACGATAATTTCAACACTGAGCAACTGCTACAGCAATATCGGATCTCGCACAAAAGTTGCCAAAATCTATGACATAAGGAATGCCTTCCCAGTTCCACCAGGCGCATCGAAGAAAAATAAAAATACTAATTTGCATGCAGCCTCCAGTCGGATTCGAATCCAGTACCTTACGGCCCAAGCGCCGAAGCTCTAACCACTGCACCACACGTCATATACAAACTACACATACAAAATTCATATAAAAAAGGTTTTTTATTAGATTTTTGGGTTTTCCTTTTAAGTTTTTCCGACTTTTCTTTTTTTCCTAAGCCACCACTGTATTGAAACGAACAATATAAAACAAAACAAAATGTATAATATGTATGAGAAAATGAATTTTCTTGATATTTTTTTTTGGTGATTTTTTCCGATGTTTTAATAGTTATTATGCTATTCGGAACGAAGACAAATCCAACAAAACAAAGATCATAAAAATCAGTCAAGGCTTCTTGAGTTATAAATGGTGTAACTAACCCGACTTTGTTTTATATATATAGATACTATTTTACTTGAAAGTTGAATTTTTATATTTGAAATCCTTAAAAGAAGCAAATTGTACAATTAAATCTGAAAAGACTCGACCAATTTCACAACAAGATTTTGTGCGCTTTTTGGTTGGCTTGAGCCCACGTGATAAATTCCGTAAATCGAGGGTATCAACATTGTTGAAGTTCCGTTGAAAAGAAGAAAAATACTCAAGCTTTAAGATTTGAAAGGTCCCCAAGCTGTTAATTTATGTAAGTTCTAGACTCCTATGATCATCTCCTGTTTGAGTATGAGAACCCGCTTATCATATGAATTCCCGCTATGTAAATTTGAGTGTACGTTTGATGTTATTTTTCAAATTTGAGTAACAAAATGTAGCCTGAATATAGAATGTTGAAATTTCCGCTATTCCAATATACATGGCACGGAAAATGTATCGGTTCCGTTCAAAATTACCAAAATTTTCCAGCCTAAGGGTTTAAAAATTCACAAATTTGTTATCCTATGGCTATTTACTGTGCAATTATGACAACCCGCTGATATTGGGAATTCCCGCTAATAGCGAGAACTCCTACGAGCAGGAGATTTTATGTTTCGGCATAGATTGGCCAACAGGGTACAGAAAATATTGGCAAAAACCAGGTTAATAGAAGTATTCATCCCAAACTAATTTTTGTTGCTTAAATTCGTAAAACACTCATACTCGAACAGGAGATGGCAATAGGAGCCAAGGACTTATCTAAATCAATAAATTAGCGGAGCTTCAAATCCTAACGCTAGAGAATTTTTCTACTTTTCAACAGAACTGATACGTTTCCCGTTTCACATATTTTCGAAATGTGTTGATTCAATCGATTTATGGTATTTAGCACATACGGGATCGGGACAACCAGAAAGCACACGCAATCATTTTGTAAAATCGGTCGATCCTCTTCAGGTTTAAATAAAGAGTTGTGCTGCTAGTGGTATTTAAAAAAAAAGTCTTGGGATTAACGTGTGGGATAACTTCAAGGCGGTCTACTAGTTGGGCTGGCTGGAAATGGAGTCAAACGCTTTATGCAAATTATCTTTACGGTTTTTTTATAATTGGCAGAAATATTTTGTATGTCTGCGCCACTTAATATTGGTTAGGTCGAATGGTCAAATGGTCGTCACCTTTCCAGTGCAATAATGGATATTGTAATGCATCATAGGTGCGGTGAAGCTCTGAAACACGACGTAATTCTTCATTTCTTCAATGTAGCACAATATCGCGAGATTGAAACTGGTGCACCAATTTTTGGTGCATTAAATCGTCTCGCATGCTCTCCAAAGAGCGTTTTGTCAGCCCTGATAACGATTCTGTGATCATCAGATGGCATACGATCGAGAGCGGTTTTAAACAATCGAATTAATTCATTGTGCTGATGTAAGAATGTTTGCAGTTCAGAAACAATTTGTCGCCTTGCACGCGCAGCAATTGTACAACGCCGATCCTATTCACGATTTGCATCTCCGATAAAAAAGATTTGCAAAAAAAGATAATCAGCATCAGGATATGGCAATAAGGAACCAGTTCGATGATAAATCTGACCTTGAATCTGTAATATTTGTAAAATGTAATTAGATGCTGGGTCAGAATTCTTGAACACATCAAAAAAATTGCTGCTTAGATCGCATTCTGCATATGATATTCCGCATGAAGTAATAACCTTAAACGTCGGCATGAAATTGTCTTTTACAATTTTGGTCGCATCAAAAGAAGTCATATGAAATGCCGCATTGTATTCTGGAATGTGAGACACAAAATGCTTAGACATTTGCGACGTTCCAAAAAATAATGAATGAAGTGGATCGGGGGGAGATTCAAATGCGGCAGGTTCCATTTGCCATTACCACAACACATGCCAGGCGTTTCACTTTGAAATTTGGCTGCATCACAATGTCATTCCACCAATATTGGCATGTTCAGTATAATCATTTTCGCTATTGAAAGCGAAAGCAGCATATTCCATCTCTTGCACAGCACGACGTAAAAGTCGTGTCGTTCGTCTCGATGCTTGATTAAATGGATTTGGATCTGACGATCTATGACGACGTGCGTTTCGTAATTGTTGTACTTGATTTGTTGTGAGTGTTCCTCTACATTTTCCGCTTTCCTTTGATAAATCTTTAGGTAGAATTACACGTACGTCGACCTATAGTTGATCGTCTTGTTGGTGGCATTTTTTCTAAATCAATGAAATTAATTCACCGTGAATTAAGGAATGTTTATTAAACAATAATTAAAAAAGTATTGTTGTTGTGTATTCTCTATAGCATTTGTATGGACTTTATTTTCGTGTTTACCTTTTCTGGGTATTTTCTGCATACATATACACTCAAAACTTTGTTAGTTTGAATCGATTTTTTTCGTTACTTCGGACCGAAATATAAACTTTTTTTGTTTCAAATGTTGAATTAAAATTTGTTCAAAAAGGGGGGAGGCTGGGACCATACCGAAATATTTCCCATTTTTCGATTTTACGTGTAAATAAAAAAAAAAAAAAAAGAATTTTAGTTTTTAATAATTTGACTTGTTATGATTTTTCTGAACTTTCAACAGGAAGTTTTACTAATCGTCTAAAGGTCGTTTCAGAATATAGTTTACCATTTGGTTTACATTTTGTCTTTACCAGGATGTACATTTATAATTGTGCCCAATGGCCAGTGAAGCTGTGTAGTGGCTTCATCTGTGATGTATATGTATGTATGATATCACCGATTGGAAAATTTATTGGTTGCTGTTGCCATTTTCTTCTTTGCTGAAGTAGATGTAAATATTTCCTGGAGAATCTTCGCCAATAACCTTGGACTCGTTTTTGTATATTTTGCCAACGATTTAACCGGTATTCTGCCGCCTCGTAAAATCTTCATCAGCTAACGATTGTAGTGGGACCGTAAATAACAAATGTGCGGGTGTTAGGGATAGTTCGTCGTTCGGATCGATTGCTAATGGGGTCAATGGGTGAGAATTTAGAACCGCTTAAATTTGGCTGTGTAACGTTGAAAATTCATAATAACTGAACAATGTATTTTTAGTGATTCTTAGCAGGTGGTGCTTCATGCTTTTGACTCCTGCTTCCCGGAGGCCTCCCATTGATGGACTGGCTGGAGGGATGAAATGCCATTAAGTTCCTTGCTCGGTAAAATATTTCGATATTTGATCGTTACGTGCCGATTGTAATAATACCTGCTCCAACTCAGTTAGTTTTTTGCGGGCACACTTAAAGTTGGTTCCATTATCGGAATATATGTCGCGTGGCATATTTCGCCGTCATACAAAACTCTGCAATGCCACAATGAAAGCTGCAGTCGATAAATCCAGGACTGGTTCTAAATGGATCGTCGTGAGTATAGCTGCTCTGAGGCGATGCGATTTTAGTAAAACTACCTGATGTTTTAAATTAATATTGCTGTCAGCGTTTTTTAGACGTCCACCCATACGAAGCACGGTTTGATTATCAAGAAATGGTGATAATGATAATATGGAACTATTTGCAATCAGTTTACCTGATTTTATAATTGTTTAGTAGATCGTACGTTCCACCATTATGAACCATCATTAGCAAAATAGTCCATATAGAACGGAGAACATTTAATGATGATCATCCAATTCTGTGATCCAGTTTTAAGTAGCTACGTATGGCAGCAGATCGGTTGATCCGCTCTGAGGCAATAGATTTGAGTGAATATACGGGCGTGTGCTCGTGCTTGATTTCGTGTTTTTTAAAAAACATTTTGAATGCAGTGTAAGTTGGTTTAACTTATTGTCTGAAAGAATTATTTGTTAGCATCCAAATAAATAATCGTAGATAACCTTCAGCATCCGTGGTCTATAGAAAAATCTACGTATACGTCTAATTGTTTTCGTGTTGCCACAATGAGCAATCGGAAGATCTGGTTATGATTTGATTACATTTTGAACTAAAGATTTAAATTTGATTCTAATATACAGCCTGTTATTCAGAGCTCGTAAGTTGGGGTACTCGGTAGGACTATTGCAATAAGCTGGTGGTAGTTGGAATCATTAAATAATGTATTCTTACCAATCAAAGTTCTATGTTACCATGATTAATCTAAAGTCAGTTCGTTAATACAATCACTTCCTATACTAGAAAGTGTATCAGGCACTGCATATATCATCTTTACATTTTTTATGAATATTTCGAAAGTCTGAAGGTATAAACATCAGCGCGTTATAGTCTTGAGGTCAAGTCCCAAATAGCCATCAACCAATTAAGGACTGGCATGCTTTTTAATAACTGTGACCCTGTATCGCTTAACATATTGGAGAATCGTTTTGATAGAGAGAACAGCAGCCAAACATCTAAACTCATTCATTATAGAAATATTTCGAGTAGTCAGTATTCGATAGTAGAGGACCAGCTGTCAACAAAATCTTAGGCCTCTCAAAAGCCCCATGTCCTTCTGGTGTTTACATATACTTACTTGCATTTTTAAGGTAATTCGAGATATGAGCACTGAGCTGAGATTTCGGCACAGGCGTGCATAAATAGCCGATACCAACCAGCCATCTCAAAGAAGCGTCGCACCTGTTTTACGGAAATTAACCTCAGGTATCGAACCTCGTTCATACAAAAGTGGGAAGCTGGGATATGGGGTTTCTCATCAAGTGATGCTCATTTTTCAACGACAATACCCAAACAAATTTTCAGAATGATTGGAGCATCAATTCCACCTTTGCAAGCTGAACTCGTCGAATCTGTCAAATGAAAAATTTAAAAAACAAAATTTTACTCTCGATGAAATGGTATATTGTCTCAAAAGACCAGGGAGTAATGCCCGAGCGGTAATGATCGTTGGCAATGGCCGGTGGGGTACTGTTCGTGGCTTAATACTCGAGGAGATGATGGCTGGGGGTGAACGGCCGGGGATAATTGGCCAGAAATGGCGGGGGTTATAGACCCAGATTACTTGATGATCAGCATATTTTTCTGAGTATCCTCGTCAGGTTTTAACCCATTTCTAAATAAATAAATATTGCACCTCATGACAGTAATTCGCTTTAATATCTACTTAATATCGATATGATTATTCATCATGACCTTGAGGTAATGCGGCGATTGTGAGGCGATTGTGACCGGTGGATAGTGAGCTCGGGTTAATGCCCGGAACAAAAAGGCCAAGCCGTAATGAGCGGCGGTAATGTTAACTTCTGAACTAGTTGAACCAGTTACTCAACGAGTTACCTCCCAGTGCATTAATGTGTTCCTGATCACAACTTTGCTGTTGATTTTTCAGATTCTATGAAATCTGTTTGGAAGTTGCCGTTCAAGTTCAAATTTATGGTATCAAGATTATTATTGAAAAGCCGTCTGCGGAATGTTTTGTGGACAAATAATTCTCAATTCGGAAACGTGACCAACCGGTGTATTTGTTAGACCATTTCATAACCAACATTTTCGGACAGGAGCCTCAAATGTAAAACTCCGGCTGTAGCAGTGAACTCTACCAAAATTTAAGTAATGCAGCTTCTATGAATTATCACAACGCCTCTAGTATTCGAGGCAAAGCAAAATTATTCTTGTGTGACGATGTGATTATTATTTCTCAAACATGGCAAAAGGTTGAATTCGGAGGAATAATTTCCACCCAACTACGTGGTCCACAGAAAAGATCGACATGATTTTTCTACCAGCCTTAAGGAAGTTGGTGTGTTGATTACTGTTAAGAGTTCTATTTCAAATGAGCTCATTGCTTGTCGTCCAATTTATGATGCAATTTCTGTTCGGATTAATGTTACCGGGTCATCTATCCTCGTGGTTACGCTATATGCTTCCTGTAGATCTACTTTGGAATATTAAATTGGAATCATTTATTTCATCAGTTCTGCTGTTACGCCTTTTATTCGTGTTAATGAACAACTATAGTGATTACAGGGGATTTCAATCTTCCTGATCTCGTTGGTTTGATGTTGATGGAGTATTTACATCCTCTTCTTCTGACAAAAAAGTATTAGCGCCGTTTCTGATTATTTTGCTAGCTTAGCAATGATCCAGTTGAACCGCATAAGCAATAGCCAATGTAAATTTCTCGATTTGGTTTTTTCAACTGATATTATGTATTCAGATTTTTCATCTTGTGATAAAATATTCACTCTGGATGGTCGAGCGTTTATCATACTCCAATAACGATTTGTATCTATCAAGAAAATTGCAACACTACGTGTATTTCTAGTAATTCTTTTCATTCGATTTTAGACACGCTGACTACGTTTCTTTAAACAAATTTCGTGTCGATTCTACTTGAGGCTTTCTCAAACGTGATGATACTATGAACGATACTATTTTATTGAAAATGCATGGTAATATCTTTCACCAGGAAGGTTAACAATTTTGTTGTTGATTATAATATTACCGGTCTGTCGTTATCAGGATCAACTTAGTGAAGGATCTTGGTGTGATTTTTGATGAGAAATTAAAATATGATGCTCATGTTGATACTATTTGTAGTAAATCGTATATAGAGCTCTGGGTTTTGTATTTAGACGAGGTAGGGAATTTAGGTCACCTACTTTATTGATCGTGTTATTTAATCATTTAGTGCAAAGTATTTTAGAGTACGGGTGTCAAATTTGGAATCCTTACTCTGATCTACGGGCAATGAAAATTGAAAGATTCAAAAGAAATTCACTAGATTTTTATGTTTCAATTTTGTACCGTTTACTGATAAATTTAATTGTAATGTAAGGCTTGCTATATTTAATATGGAAGCGTTTGAAATTAGACGGCTGCCTTTAGACGAATATCTGCTATTTAAAATTCTTAACAATATGTTTGATTCCAATATAGTATCCAAGGTCAATTTTCAAGCTCCAGCTTATTTTACTAGGCCAACTAAACTATTTTATAATCCTACTCCGCGCACTAATCTTGGCTTTTCAACCCCGTGTTTCAGAATGCAATACAACCATGACATTGTTTTTAGTGTTGTTGATTTAATCGCATCTTCTTATTTTTCATTTAAATTTGCGTGTCGCAAATCTGGATAAATAATGTTCTGTTTTGGGTCTGATACATATTTGTAAATCCCATCTGAGAGTGTTTCTTGCTTTTGTTTTGGTTTTTGAATCTGTATACTAATTTTTATTATTATTTCTGTGGCAATTCAACATAACCACTCCCAAGACTTTGGGGCGTCACATTTGTCTGTAAAAAAGTGATGAGGCTGTAGACTGTATCTCATCAGTTATTTTTACCCTAAAGTGACTATTGAATAACCATCATTTACAAGTTTTTATTACGTCATGTTTGTTTTTATCCACATGTAAAATTGAAGCTGTTTTTACGGTCAAATCACCTGAAAAATTATTAATTTTGTAAACCTATTATACCATTTACGACTGTAATTTTTCGTCCAACAAATCTAGTTCTTCACCGACAATCAATCGGAATTTTTATCATAAATTGTTCACATTCGACGATTGTTTAACTACGATGTAAACAATTAAAATAAAGTCACTTTATTGACTTATGTAGTGCCATTAACCGGCGTTTGCTGATAACTAAATTTTGCTGCGACTTGATCAAGAACGGTTTTATTTTTATATTACAGTGAATGACGCAAATGGGATCTTTACCCTCCTCACAAGCAATTAAAAGATTTTGGGGTATATTTCAATAAATATTATATTTCACCGTCTACATTATACTTAATCTTATAATTAAAATATATTTATATAAAAACAAAATTTCATAATATTTCAATTACACATAAAATATAAATTTATCAAAAAAAATAAAATAAAAATTTCCAAAAAATTCTATGAATTTTAGAATTGAAAATTAAAGTTACTACATATTAACATAATAAAGTACATATTTTTTATTTTAGTTTTTTGTTTTGAAAGTTAATACGTTTTAAACACGTTTGAACTGCGAGTTTTACGGCCTCGAATGGTTCCAAAATGTCCTTTTGATAATTATGTGTTTGTTTAATTAACTCCATAATATTTAAATTTTCCGCAAAAACCAATTTGGTTTTATCTGAAATACATAACCAGTTCAATTGTGATTAAATAATTTATATAATAACTTATGTATAATGGAACACCAGCCAAGAACTTCAAGCACGAATGGAGAATAAAAATATGAAGTAACAAAACACATGTACCACGAAGCAGAATAATTATCGATGTTTTATTGTAAGAATTTATATTTTGAATTTTACTGGTAACTGGAAAATGTTAGTCCCACTTAAAATTAGCCATTATTTATTATTTGAAAACAATTTTTTAAAAGAACAGTCAATCAAGCCGTTTGTATGCTCAAATGTGGTCAAAATAAGTAATCGAACTCAACACGATTTTTAACTCAGTTAAAAAAACAAGCCGATCGAGAATTCAGTTATATAGTTAAATAGATAAGATAATTATTTTTTGAGCAAGCGAACAAAATTATTTTGAATGGTTTGGTTTTGAGAAACAGAAAACTAGTATAAAGACCAGGTCTTAGTTTTTACTTGTAATTTGTATTTCGTAATACTACTTGATCATGAAATTAAATAAAAATTCAATGTTAATCTCAAATCTTCGTTACAAAAAGTATTTAATTTTGAAATTTTTGGTTTGGTTAAGAATTTTGGTCTCATTAGGTTTTGAAATAGGATAACTGACCATCATTCGGTTACAAACACAATTAATTTATATTTACTAATTGTAGGTTAATGACTTTAACTTATGCATTGTGATTTGAAAATTTCCAGTTACGATAAAAAATTCAAAATATTTAATTTGTAAAGTAAAGTTTCAATAACACATGCACCGTGGTTTATAAACATACAATGTGATGGTACTTATTGTTCAGAATTATTTATGGTCTTGCGATTTAAAGTCCTGAGAGTTACACTAAATTTGAAGTCTACCTATTGAAATCCAAAATCAACTCGCCTATAAATTACATTCATAGCAGTAAGTATGCAAAAATTGCCAGTAATACCGATAAAATATTTAAATCATTTAATATGTGAATTTACTATTACCACTTAGGAGGTGCAGCCAATTAAATTAAATGGTTCAATTTAATTTGTAAGAAGTTGACTATGGTTCGCAAAAAGTATTATTTCTAATGCAGAATCTGTTTAAAATAAATAGTTGATAAAATATGTTATATGATACTTACGTTTCGCAAGTGACGTTTGACCAGACCAAGAACTTTTTGAAATCACAATTGAATTGGCCAAATACAATATCTATAAAAATATTCAAATAATTAACACTTATTCAAAAATGATACTATGTATTTAAATATTACCAATTGCTCTATGTATTCCTTCTGTGACAATTTATTATTAAATATAATGACCTGCTCGACTTCTTCTAAGGGGAATTTTGGAATTATGATTGACTTGTCTTTAGTAATGGAATCGGTTTTTTTTGGCATCGCATTGACAAGAAGATGCAAGCACTCCTGCATCTGTTTTATTTGCTGGTCAATCGAGGTAAACTTTAAAAGCATTTGCTCCTGGCTTTTTTCAATTCTATTAATGGAATCTGTATGTACTTTTAAAGTTGATTTTATTTTATGGAGTTGATGATCTCTATTGGCATACTGGTTGTCATCGATAAAACAGTTTTGCCTGAAGACTGGTGTCGCAGCTGATGAATTAATTTGAATTGGCGTTAACGGTGGCGGAATATTTCGAAAATCATGACTAAGTACCACTATATTAGTATCAACCTTGTCTAGCCGTATGGTATTTAGATCGTTTTCTTTATTTTGTTGACTATCGATGTTACTTAAAGGTGAGGCACTAACATTTTCATTTTCTTTGTTGTTTTCCGTTTTTTTGCAGCATCAAAATTGATAAACGAAGTGATTTCAAAAGTATCTCCAGAAATATTATTGTTTATACATTGTTGGTTGTTATTTTCTGAGACCGAATTGATAAATTCGTTATTCAAATTTGGCATATTTAATTTAATTATTTTCGATCTTTTGTTTGATAGTTCCTCTGCTTCAGAGTTAGAAAATTTTTCTCTCTGCTTTTTTGACAGTTAGAATATCCTCTATCCCTGTCTTAAGCAAAGTACAATGGTTCGTTGACCAATCAGCTTCAATATCCAATAATTTTTTTAACGCTTTTTTATAATTTGGCGGCCAATAAACGATGTCTCCGATAATCCATTTAGATAACACAATCGAAACTTCTTTGGTTTCGTTGTTACTGGAGGTTTCAACTATCGAGTACATGATCTAGATAAGATTTGATTGTTTCAAAAATACAACAATTAGTAAAAATAATATTAAATGATTTGATGAAATCTTATAAACTTCTTATTCAAATTTTTTATTTTTTATTAATGTACTAGTGCAACTTTATTAAATTTATGTATTATTGTAATAGCCGAATTACGCACGAAGATCAACCATATTTTCCTATCATATTTCACAAAAACAACAGTTTTTACAAAATTTACATTGTTGAATGAAGAATAGGAAAATACGCATATGTGCTGTGCTGGAGGAAATTTGACTTTTCATTCCGAAAAGTTTTTTTGCAACCAAGTTTAAATTCCATTTTTCGAAATCTAAAAGACATTCATCATTAAAAGTAGCTTCATATATGTCAAATTTACTTGATGCAATAGGCAACTCGTACAAATTTCTGCGATTCTTTTCCCCAAATAAAAAAATCTTCTCCTATTTTTTCAATGAAGTTAAATTTTATAATAATTTGGTTGCTTGTTAATAGCCAACAATTTTTTTCGTCATTTTTTAAATCAAAATTTTGGAAGCATACCCTAGTAAATATGATTTTGCCGTTTCTTAAAGTTTTGCCTTTGAAAATTGGATATGTTTTGTTATCTTCATGATTTTCTTCATACAACTTTGCGTTTCCCAATTCAAATAATCTATTACATATCTGGGCTAAAGGTTCGCCAGGTTTCTTTAACAAAGCTTTTACAATTTGCACAAACTCTCAAATGGGAATGCTGAAAAGTTATCTAACTGCCCAAATTGTATAACGTCCTGAACTAAATGTGGTAAGCAATGCATATTATATGTTAAATGGTGGGATCCGTAAATAAGAGCCGTGCCTTGAACAAATTTGAATAAGATTTTTTCCGCAATGGCCGCTTTACTTTTATAATATTCTTTATGGCACAACAACAGAAGCCCAACATGTAGAAGAATAAAATGGTTATATTTTTCAGTTGATAAAATTTGTTTTAGGGCAATTGGGCCAGTATACAGTACAAATACTCTGAATTCCGTTACTTTAAAATAAGGCACTTCATTCAATACTCTAATTTTTCTCTGAAAATCAGACGGTTGAGTGGTAGAAATTATACGTAATTTATTTGAAATTTGCATCACTTCTGCACTCGATAATCGTGATTTAGAGTCCCCACCGATCCACATTTGTATCATTTTTTTTACTACGCCAAGGCATACTAAATGTAAATATTCCAAAAGAAAAGTCTTGACCAAGTCGATATCAAGTTCTTCCAGAATTGAATTGAATTTATGGTGTTCTTCCTGTATTCTGTGTCTAAAAGTTTCATTGGTTCTCAGACCTGGATTTTCGCTAACTGAAAAAGTCATTTGGTTTTGAATAAATTCGCCCTCTGCGGTGCACTTTAGGCAACCAAAATATCCTGTATGAGATTTCGTTCCTAGTAAACTGGATCTAGCAGGGGCGTCACAAATAAAAGATCGAATGCTAATAGATATTTTAGAACCATTATACAAATATCCAGTAGATAGTAAGTTTTTTAACTCGTCGACCAGTGGCCTTAAATACTGATTAAAATCATTTGGTTTATTTAATCCGTGGTAGATTCCCACGACAAAGATTTTTCTGTAGTTCACATTATAAATTCGTGCTAAAATTGGCCAAAAGCAGCTTTGATTGCTTCTAGAAATTGGAATGCCATCTATATTAATGTCTATATCAATTAATGACGGAGGATTTTTTACGTAGTTTAAGACAGATTCCATAAGCCGGTTTTGAACTCAATATGGACATATTGGCCACACCGAAAGAAAAAATGATGGTAAATTGTACGTAAAATAACATTTTCGGTTTACGAAATTCGTCCAACAATGAAAATTACGAATTGCTGACATTGTAAATGTTAAATCTTATTTTTCAACATTTGGCGATGCTGTAGGTACAATTTAAATTGTTGATTTAACATTTTCATCTAAATGAAACTGTTGACATGATTATTGACATGTCAACATTGAAAACGATAATTTGTATTTTAACAATACTAAATGAAGGTAAAAAATGTTATTTTTGTCGTCTCCGATAATCAAATTTATGGACAATATTATTGCCATTATAACATCAAACATGTTGAATGAACATTAAAAAAATGTTAAAATTAATAATTTTGCCTATCGAAAAATGATTAAAAAATGTTAGGATGTCAACTTCAATGTTAAATTATATTAACATTTTAAATGTTGAATTGATATTTAAAATGTTGAAGTTGAAATATATTTTATAGGTATAGCAATAGAAATATTAAAAAACTGGTTTCATACTTTAAATTTTCAGTTTTATTTAAATAATAATATCTCAGTTTTATATAAATAATAATTCAGTTTTATTTAAATAATAATAACAAAATAACAAATTTTTAATATTAATACTATATGAAAAAATTTTAATAGAACTCTAAAAAAATTTTATTCTTAATAGTTTAAGACCAAAAAAATCATATAAATGCATTGGTGGTCCACAAAATTTATCGATATGATAAACTTCAAAAAAATCTAGTTCATCTTTAATACGATATGACTGGTAGTGCTCTAAAAACTTAATCAAATTTAATTTTTTTCCAATTCCAAGGCAACTATCAGTTTTAAAATCTAATATAAATGTTTCAATTTTATAAAAGTTTATTGGCTGTTGATCTACAGCCAGTATGTATCCATTTTTATAGACTGTTCCTTTATACTCTATAGAGTTAGCTACATTACAATTATTTAAATTTAAATTCAAGTTATTTTTATTACTAATTTTGGGAAATACCTCTAATTGAGTGAGGTCTATTGAAACAAATTTATCGCAATTTAGGTTTTTTGGGAAGCCTAGCTCTTTATCTAACAGAAACTTAAAAAATTTTAACGATGATTTCATGCTTATCGAATATGCGATATTTAATAACTTTGATTCAAAACGATATGTCCATAAATTTTTAACAGGGCCGCTTTGTCTAATAATTCTAGGATAATGGAGAAGAAAATGAAACTTTGGTTTTAAATTTTCATTAAACAAAAGTTGATATTGCCTATTATGCTGTTCTATGAGATTTTGTAGATTTGTTAACAAATTTTCATCAAATTTTGATTTCATTAAAATATTTACTATTTTTAATAATATAATAAAAAATTTCCATATTTTATCACTAGTTGGAACTAAGTCTCCAATAATTAATGGTAAGAAATGTATTAAATTCTGCATTTCACTTGCCGAAAGCTTTAAATTGGAGTTTTGACTACTTAAATTTTTCATATTGATTGGAGGTGATAAATTACCTATTTCAATTTCGCCATAGTCAAACATTTGTTTGCGATAGTTAAAAATATCAATATTAAAATATTTTTTTTCTACTATAAAATATAGCAAAATTTCACGGACGTCGTATTTACACACACCTTCAAACAAATCATGAACAAGATCTGCTGAATAGTTTGATGTTACGTGAAATGTTCCTAAATCATTCAACGCACAACCTCTAACAATTCCAGTAAGACTAAAGTCATTTATAATCAAATCATCTTCATAATTTTCTTTTGTCCTAAGATTTTCTTCTCTTTCTCTATTATCGCAGTTCATAAAATTTTTCTCTGTTTTACAAAATCGGCAATAAAATCTACTATTAAAACTAGTGGTAAGCCCCAAAATATCATTTAATCCTAAATTATCCCCTATCAATCGACATACAACTGGATAAATAGTCGTGATTTTGTTATCAATTTCTATATCAATACCTTTATTTTCGATGGTTTTAAAAACTTCTGTTAGCTTGCGAAAGTAAAAATCATTACCGTATAACTTTTTTTCTTTGGACTTAAAATAGGCAGCGATGAAAATGAAATCTAAATTTGATAGAAAATGTTGAGGAATTGTTGGAAAAATATAATACACACCACACACTGCATCTACACCACAATGACTACCTAAGGGGTTATTAACTTCAAAATCATCTGCAAAAAGGAATATAGGAATAAACGTTTTATTTGGAGTATCGATAATTAATTTTTTAAAACTTTCACTGTTAACAAAATGGGTTATGGATGTGCTTTTAAATAATTCTGAAGTATTTTTAATAGTAACATCAAGTACATTAGGTAATTCAAAGAATTTTTTAATTTGGAATTCGATATCCATTATACAAGCATTAACATTTGCTTCATCTAAAGTAGCCTTATGTCTTACTACAACTTCTGTTATTTCATTATTTACATTAAACACTATTGGCTTTCTAAATAATTCTTTGTGTTTCAAATGTTCTATTAATTTATATTCAGTATTAATTTCTTTAAAAGGTTGAGCACTATAATTCAGAAGACTTTGAATATAATTAAATTGTGGGGTAGATGAATAAGGTAAAATTAATTCTTTAATACTATTTGTAATACAAAGTGTGATATTGGATATACTATTTTGTACGTCTATTACATCCTTTCTACTAAAATTATTTTTATTATGAAGATCTATTAAAAATTTGCAACATCTATTGTTTATATTGTTTATTAAATGATTAATATTAAAATTAGAGGATCCATTGACTGGCAAAGGCAATAATTCACTTTCAACAGTTTCTTCTGTCAAACTATTTTGTAATGATTCTCCTAAATTTAATGGTGGTAGATCTCGTAAGTTTGTTTCATTTTCAAAAGAGTTATAATAAATTTCATTACTGTTTACATTGGTTAAATGATTTTTTACATGCTTTCTTAAACTACTACTATTTGTAAAGCTTTGAATGCATTTTTGGTAAGTGCATTTATATATACTATTAGAATTATAATTATGGATTATGCTATAGTGGGAAACTAGGTCTGGCAATGATTCTAAATTTTTTTTACATTCATAACATAATATCATTTTGATTATTTTTTTAATATTAAATAGAGTTCTGCTAAAGCCGAACTTTTTTTATCACTCTCGGTTTTAATTTCATAAATATAATTTTGAATCCATTGCCAAACTAGTTCCGACTCCTTAGGATACGCCAAATTGAATACTTGAAAACACTTAAAACATGTATCAAGTGCTGCTAACAATGAATTAAATCTTAATTTAAATGTATCCAAAATAACGTAAAATTCGTTAATATTAGTAGGGGACGGCCCCACCACTAAATTAAATGGTTGAATTGTTGATTTACTTGATAACGCTTCATTTTGTTTTTCAAATTTGAATCGCTCGAGATCATTAACAGCATAGAGATGTGTAATCATACTATTTACAGCATCCTTGATACTGGTTCTTTTATGATGATGACGTAAAGTTGGCCGTAAAATACAATTTAATGCAGCAATCTGTATATAGTTCGCTGTGTCTATAAAATTGTAATAAGTAATAACATTTATTCTTATATTGTAATACAGCTTAAATTAAATACTTGTTTTATACCTTTATCGAATTTGTTTAGTATTGCATCATTGTACAACAATTTATAATGCTTGTCTTTTATTTTTTCCATAAAAATTGGCCGTAGTTCTCCTAATAAATTATCCCATTTTTGAAACAACAACAGTTGGGATTTTCGATATTCAACGCCAAAATCATATTCTATCTAAAATCAAAAAGGTTTAGGAAAATATTTTACTACTGTGTTAATTAATAATTTTAATTTTAACTACTCGTAGTTTTTAGCACCTTATTTCGATAACAAGTAATCACTTTCAGTTATTGAAACTAAACTCCAAGAACAGTTAAAAGTTAAAATTAAATCATTTTGTTAAGGAAATTAATTATTTTTGGTACATTATTAATTAATTATGTAAAAAGTATATTATACTTACAAATGTATCCCCAATACCGCTCTTAAAATATGGCCAATCTAGCAAAATTTTATTCAAAGAGCTATTGTTGTTTATAATTTCTTTTCTCCGTAAACTATATGATCTGGCCCAAATATCATGAGCGGAATTGTCTTTTTCGGATACAAGTTGGATTTTATTTTTTAAAATTTCTATTTCGGTATCAGATTCGTTGTCATTTGATGCCAATTCTCGCAAGTCTTCTGTGCTTTCGTCATTTTTATAATTTTCGTTTTGATCGGAATGACTATGATCTGTCCTCTGTTTCTTTAATTTTATTTCGACGTTAATGGTGCTCCTTGATTTTCTGTTTAATCTAATAAATTTATTAAATAGTCTCCCCGAAGGATTTCTCGTTTTATTGCGAGGTATATAATAAATATCTAAATGTTCTTTTGGGAAAATATTTATAATTTCCTCGGCCAATTTGTTCATAGTTTTTGGATCTGGCACTTTATAAGTTTTTAGAACGGGATCAAAGAAATGCTCCACAATACAAGAATTTATATCATCACGTTTTTTCTCATCCAGCATTCCATGAGTCTCATAATATTGGATCACGTTACGACCCGTGTCACTTGATTGAAGAATTTCTCGAACGGACTAAAACAAAATTATAATTTTAGTGTCAGTCAATAAAATAATTCATGATCATTGTAAATATGCTGAATATTATAGGAATACCCACTATTATTGATGTAATTTTTATTGGAATGTGGCTGTGTGAATTTGTATTTACAGGATCAGGTTTGAAAAATTCTCGGCATTTTTCTAACCAATCACTTACACCACTATCATTTACGGTACTGCACGGTGAAATACCCTGAAAAATTTCAATAATCTAGTTTCAAACATTTATAATTTATGACAAATATTTTAATTTTACCTGAGACTTTTTCCAGGAAAATAAATTTTCACGGAGTCGTGCTCTTAATCCAATATTTTCGCGACCAGGAAACATTTCTCCAACATCGTTTTGATTCAAATACTAAATATCTGCATATTTTACTCCGCATTCTATACGAATATTAAATTAAATAAGTATATTTTAAATTGAAACCAAAAGTTGCTGTTATAATATAATTTTCATATTTTTATTAAAACCAGAAATGTAACTTTTTATAAAGATTACCATAAAATATAAAATGTAAAATGTTATCCAATACAAATTTTTAAAAAAGCATCAACCCAAAAATTTAATTTTAATTGAGCACGGGACTATGATATAAAATATAAATACTCACCATAAAAAGAAATAAAATGGGATTCTAATCCCCATGATGTTAATAATTCTAGGAGACCATCATCTTCATAAACTGTAACTTTTGATACAGAATTTTCACATGGAAAGCTATCTGATGTTTTTTCATTATGAACTACATTACTATTTGATGAACATGGAATCCATGTTTCTTTCGAACGATTTATCACAATAGCTTCATTTTCACCACTATTTATTTTATTATGAGCACAATTGGAATCTACATTATCAGTATATTGCTGATAACCATCATTATCTTTATTAATTTCTGCTAAACAAACAGATTTTGATAATAAGTTATCATTGCACAATAAATGCGCGTGGTCACGCGACATTTTTAATCCAAAAATTATATGAATTATTGAAATTGATTATTGATTATTCTTATTTATTATCAATAAAAATTGATTTGAATTATGCACTGCACAATATATTGTTTATAAAAAATTCCGTATCAATTAACAAATTTTATTAAAAAAATAATTCATTTTTTGTAAATGTTTATAACTTCTAAACTATTGCAGTAATGAAATGAATATTGCAGTCGATATCCGACAATAATTGAAAAAATGTGTTTCTAAAACGGTAAATATTTAGAAAAACATAATTAAATGTAACAAAACAACAATTTTTGTATACAAAATGTAACGATTTGTTTACAACCTGTACATGAAAATCGGTAAATTGTTACTATAAAGCTATACAATTACACGATAACATTTCGCGTTATACAATTTAAGTGAGATCTAACTTGCACAAAAGTAGCATCGTAAATTAACATTGCAATGTTAAAGATTTTCCAACATTATTAGACACAAATTGTATGAATTTTGAATTTGTGGGGAAAATTGTCATGTTACGATGCTAGTTTGAACATATTAATGACAATATAGCACTTTTTAAAACAACCTGTTTAAAAAATTGTTAAATTAAACCAACTATCTAAAGATTACAATTTATGTACGTATTGTTGTTTTTAATCCAGCAACTTTTTCTCTCGGTGCAGGAAAACAACTCATCACTTCTCTCGTTTTTGGTGTTTGAAGAAGGGTGCGACTATCTAGTGGTACGTTATGCCCTAAATTATGTTTTAAAAAATATAACAATTCGTTAAGCGCATTGGCTTTGATTTTATACTTCGGTGCCCAGCTACGGAGAAATTCACGTAAACTGGAAGAATACACGCAAGCACCGTCCATATTCTCGTCGTCTATGTCCGACAAAGTTTCAACATGTTCACTAACGTTTTCCATTTCCGGGATATTCACAAAATATTCATTTAATTTAGTATCAATAGATAACGTTTGATTTTGGATTTCTAACGTATTAGATTTCTCAACAGGAATTTGAAATAGTCTTCTTTTTATTGATAGTTTAGAGAGCTCTCGAATTGTTTTATATTTTGGCATTTTAGAAAAGTCGATGCTGTTAATTAGTTATGATTTTCTAATGTTTATTGGTTTTATTAAAAATTTATTTTCTATTGCACGTGGATAGACCAAGTATGTTATTAAATAGAAACAGAACAAATAATCTACTTAATTAGACTAATTAATTGTAATATTTATTAAAATCTTACCTTATTTATTAGGTTATTCTTTTCAATTGGATTGTCTTTTGCGCACTATTTAACAATTTTTTTTCTTCTATATATAACACTAATATTTAAAACTCAAAATTGAACTGACGCGGATGTTTTTCAATAACTTACTAATAAGTATCACAATATTTTTCGTCTAATCGGAAATTTTCGGTTTTTTTAAACCAACGAATAGCAGATGGTAAACCAAAAGTTGACAAAGTAAAATCGTCCTTAACATTTACTTATTTTGATACTTTCGATCTTGTTCGTTTTCCATTGTTTCAATTTAACTGAAATATTACAGGTTGAAAACAACAAAAAAACCATTCCTATTCGTATTCGTATGCATCTTAAAAGAGGCGATCGTTTTGTATTTTTTTGGTTAATATGAACCTGAAAAAAACGATCGCCTATTTTAAGATATCTACGAATACGAGAATGTATGGTGGTTTTGTTGTTTTCAATCTGTTATTTTCCGGTTAAATAAAAACGAACATTTCTTCATAATTGGTTTTTTTAATTCGTTTTTTTATTCGTATTTTTAATTGATAAAATACAGACGTAACACCATTAAAATACTGTAAATAGAAAGGTATATTTTTGATTGTACATTTATGCACACTTCTCTGCTTGCTTTGACTGAGCGATTAGAGAAAAATCCAATAAAAAACTGAGTTTGTGATCGAGGTTCAACCGATGTATAATATATTTAAATTTTAGCGAAATCCATTAAGATCAATTTAAGTTTTAACCGAACAAAAATTTGATGAGCACGTGGAATATTTAGCATTTTTTCGGTCAATTCAGTTTTTTTAGTTTTTTGTTGCTATTTTTTATAACTGACATTATTCAGTTATTAAACTATACCCAAGTTTATGGTCATAAATTGTTTTTCGGGACTTAAAATCAGTTAAGGAATTTTGTCGAATTTTATTTCTATCTGTTCCTTTTCGCATCATTTATGACCCAAGCCAAGTTTGGACGAATTTGTTTTATTTTTGACCATGTTGTGGCTATAAAACAAAACCACTTAACTCCACTGAATTGCTATATAATACATAATTATTTTCGAAAAAACACTCTGAATATTCACTGAATTTCAGTTAAGTGATTATGTTGAAATGCCACAGATTTAATTTATATTTTATATTAATTTGTTTTCTTGAATTATTTAATTTGGTTTTTGCTTTGCTTTATATTATTTAATATAATATTATTCTTGATTATTGTATAATTCTTGTTATGTCCATGTTTGTTGTGATAACCAATATAAAGTATTTTGTACTGTGAGTTATCCTAGAAGTGGAGTTAATGAAAGAGGATAATGACCGGGGAAGCAAAGGCGGGGAGAAGTAAAGGACAGAGGGATAGTGTCCGAAACCTCGTAAGGTTTCAATCCATTTTTCGTTTTCGATTCTGTAATATGTAATATCTTGATTTGATTTTGGATTAATATATAATTGGTTCATTGACCGGGTTGCTCCTCATTTTTTTTTTTTTTGACTTTACTTTACAGTCTTTTCCTTCTCAAGTCTGTACTAATCCTAGCAATATAGTGATAAAGATTATTACCAATTTTGTTATAAATTTTCAATCGGAAAAAATATTTAAGCTCGTTCTCAAACCATACTGTCAAGTGTCACACAAGATTATTTCAACAAATTTTATTCAATTAGCTAGCTATATGAAAGAACTGAAACCCCATCAGAGCTTAATTAAATTAATTACAATTACAAATCGTTTTATATATCCAATTCAAATCCATTTTAGATTTTAGTTCTTTTTATATAAAACTAAAAATCTATAATTGGAAAACTACTGCCACTACTACTCATTAGTATAAAGTACATATATGGGATATAATCGAAATGTCATTACGTTTTCATGCCCCATACTCTCCTCCCCATTCACATTAGAATATATAAAAGCATATTGATTGCTCTATAATATATATATTGTCATATACGTTATGTAATGGTATCCGCGTCTAATTAAATCAATTGTCAATTATTTTAATTTACATTACGCGCGGGGGTGGAATGAAGAGCCAAAACTAAACAACAAACCTGTGTCTGTAGTAATTACAATAAGTGGATGTGACGTAATAACAACGGACCCGAACTTTAATCAAATTATGTTTTCGATTAAAAACCATCAATCTACTTGTTGTGTGTATTTATGGTAAGTTGGGTTCAAGTGCCAATAAAATTTTGAAATGTATGGATTAGCCTCCAATTATAATAAATAAATTTCTAAAAATATTACGATAAAAATTTATTTTCAATTTCTAAAATTGTTATGACCTTTACAAAATACGCTTATTATAGTATATGATTGGTAGTTTTCGATAACTGTATACGAGTATATGTCCGTGTACTCGAAACATACACACACATACAAACAAACAAAACAATAGTTAATTGCTTCAGGTTAAATTCAACAAGCCACTATACACAAAAAGATAATTATCGAGAGAATTTTCCTGTTTTTTGCCTTTCCATTTCGAAAGCTTTCATGTGTTGAAAGCTCTATAGTTTTATTAATTACCGGTACGTATTTATACTCTTCAACGGAATAATTTAATAATTTTGTATCATGTAGATAATGCTCTTTGACATTTTAGTATATGTGTGTATCGACCCGTGTGCGTTGTGTAACAGAATCGCGTACATAAATCATCGAATATGACTTTTCAGATAGATATTAAGATTTATGTACGCGTAAACATTAAAAAAATTGTGTTATGTTTCGTTTAATCGGATAAATCCTTACGTACAGGAATACGAGTGTGGAATCGAATGGGGAGGTGCAGATTATATATTTGTATAATGAGTTTACGTTAATAACGCCGCAGACCTTCTTAAATTACGTATCGTTATATAGCGCTGTAGAACGAAAGCACAAAAATAACATTAAAAATTGGTGAAATGGAAATTTTGTGCTTTCGTACTATATCACGGTACCCAAATATACATTTTTCAAAATGACGACGTATTAATGACTTTTGAGGAATGGAAAATGTTTTCTAGAGATATCTTATCTAGAAATGTATGTTGATAAGTTAATTTAATTTGGTATGAGCTAACATATGTACTAAAAATAAACTTTTGGTTCGATTTCTAAATAAATAATGAGTAATTTGTATGAATTTTATATGTGAAAATGTCATCTCATTTTATTCGCAAACATGGGGTGGGGTGATCTCTTCATACAATTTATTTTACGTTTTTAATTTTCTTGACCTAGAACTTAGATTAGCTTAATTATTATTTGATTGGGACAACATTTTACTAAAAATACATTTAAACGTATGTCGTTAAAGTAATGTAATTGAACAATAAGATTGTGGTGCAACATTTTGCGCATACAGTAATAAAATGGGTTTTCCACTTTTGGCACCAAATTTTAAAATAAAATTCTGATTGATGTTTTTACAAGTTAATTGGTTTCAAATAACCATATAATGTAAACATTTTTCTCAAGGTACAACAACGAAGAGCTTTTATTTTATTTTATTTTATTTATTTATTTATTTAAAGAATTCTATTTTGTAATATACATGTATGATTTCAGATTATTTACAGTTATAGTTAAAATTATATTAAAACAACAAAAAACTTTAAAACAGAATAAAAAAAAAAAAAAAAATATAAACCAAATTTTGGTTTAAACAATTAAAAATTTAGAAAAAAGTCTTTAAGGATATTTTTAAAGTTGTCCTTTGATAAGTTGAAGTCAAATAGGTCGTCGATTAAGTTGAAAGATTTAGACATCCTATTAATTGGGTTGTTTTCTCCATAGTTGGTGGAATGGTGTTCAAGTGCTAAAAATTTATGGTTTCGAAATGTTCTGCATGGCACGTGAATTGATATGTTTTCCAAGATGTAAGCTGAATCTACGTGACCAAGCAAAACGTTACCAATAAAAGCTGCTCCCAAGAGAAGTCGTCTATTTTCAAGCGTGCATATTTTGTAATCTGTGCATCTTGTTGTGTATGGAGGTAAGCGAGCCACATTTTCATGGAATGGTAAGTTGTGGTCGTAATCCCAGTCACTTTTCTTTAACAAAAAAATCAGGAACTTCTTTTGAATGCTTTCAATTCTTTTTATGTGTACAGCATAGTATGGATTCCAGACCGTTACAGCGTATTCCAGTTGAGATCGAACATAAGCGAAATAGAGTGAACATAAGGTTTGGATATCCTTAAATTCACCTGTCCATCTTTTAACAAATCCGAACATGGAATTCGCTTTCGCAATACAATTTTCAATATGCCTATTGAAACTGGCGTTTTCGACAAATGTAATACCTAAGTCTATAACCTCATTGACTCTTTGCAGTACTTCGTTGTTGACTTTGTATGAAGTAATTATTGGATTTCGTTTACGATGGAAAGACATGATTTTGCATTTCTTAATATTTAAGTATAGTGAGTTCCGATCACACCACTCACTTAATCTATCTAAGTCTTCTTGAAGTTTCTCCGTATCTAACCATCCATTAATAGTACGAAAAATTTTCACATCATCTGCAAATATGAGCACGTCTGAGTTTTTGATTATCTCGGTTATTCGGTATGAAAACAATAAAAATCCAGGGCCCGAGGTGTGATCCTTGGGGAACACCAGATGTAACTTTAATAACGTTTGATTTCTCATTTCCCATTATTACAAATTGGCACCGGTTTGATAGATATGATTTAAACCAATTTATGTAATCGAGAGAAAACCCAAAATTGAATAAACTCTGGAGTGCTTTATGATGACAGATAGAATCAAATGCTTTACTAAAATCCGTGTACGCTACATCAACTTGACGGTGTTTTTCTATCTCGTTAATTAGTTTACTGGTGAATTCAACCAGATTAGTCGATGTGGATCGGCCAGGCATAAACCCATGCTGGTTTATTGATATATGACGTGCAATTGTGGATTTAAAGCTGTTGCATAATACTAACTTCACCCCAGAGTTGAGCGTTTACACATCATCTAGTCGTGGGCAACGTCAACTACTTGTAGACCACGTAGACCAGTGATCCCTAACAGGGGGCCGCAGCCCCCTGGGGTCCATAGATGTTTTAAGGGGGACCGCCTTGCAAACTTTCCTTCAGAACAAAAATAATAAAATTGATGTATAAAGTAAATGTACCAATTACCGACAGTATAAGAATCTCGTTGACGTTTTGTTAGAATATTTTTTCGGGTCTTGCTTATTCGGGTCTGCTCGTTTCATATATTAATCATAAAAATTAAATAATTTCATTGCATAAAATCTATGTTCTTATTGTGCGAGTCATATGCCAGAAGTTATTTGATTTATTTTTGATACACAGAAAAAAAAAACTTAGTAGTATTGATAAAATATTACTAATATTGATAGAAAAGTGATCCCATAAATAAAATTGAGCGTTTTAATAAAAAAAGTTATCAACTGAAGAGGAATTTTAGAATGAATCTTAAAATATAAAAATGTAAGCTATCGATACAAAATGTATGTAATCAAAACATTAAATTATAATTTTCTTGGTTCTTGTGTGATATTGGTACAATTTTTCAACTGTTTGATTTATTAATTTGTAATACTTACACATAAAATTTTAAATTTGTATAAAATGTATAAATTTAGTTGTGGATAAAATATACGTTTTAACAATTTTATACATACGAATATCAATACAACAAAGCGAATATAAAGAACTAGTTTTTAAATTGAAACAAAATTTATTGAAAACAAACTATATTGTTTCAATTAATAAAAACAAACAACAAACAAACAAGCTTTTATATTTTATTATATTTATTAAGTAAAATGTTGTGAGTGACAAAATATCATCTAAAAAATGTCCATGTGTAAACTTCACGATATCTATAAATGTATTGTGCTGTTTACACAAAATAAATCTAGTTCAATTATTATTAGCGGCTGAATCGGTTTTTTCCTCTGTTTTCAGTGGTATAGAGGATTTAATTATGCTTTGAACAACCGCCACGAGACATTTTTGGTTGTACTTATTGTTCGCCGGATTGGATCTAAGAAACTTTCTTGTTGTTGGAATTATTATACTTGGCATGGTTTGGTAAAACATTTTGTAGGCTTTACTGTCTGTAATACAAATAAAAATAAAATAAAATTAATTTACAACTAATATTTATAATAAATGTACAAAATGGGCATTTAAAATGAAAACTCTAAGTGAATGATATCATCCTGTTTGGTATAAACATTGGTTTTATAACCAGGAAAGAAGTGTAAACTAAGTTCATAGTTAGCACAAAATTATCTAGCTCTTGTCTCTGTTGTGACGTTCAACTAAATCATCAAATAAACGTTAAAGGCCACAATCATTTGAAATCATACCCAACAAAATAATTTTTGTTAAACTTTCCAGTCAAAACGTTATAATTAAAAAAATATTAAAATTTTTGATTCATACATGTTGATTAAACAATTTTAGAATACATATTAAACACATGGAACAAATCAAACACAAATGACCACAAATTATAGCGCAACTAAAATTTGGTTTAACTCCTTATCCTGGGAAAGCTTATATAGAGTCCCTGTGTGATATAATAATTCACTGCAACTTATAATTGAAAATAAAATTTAAATTTGATTGCATGCAGACTGGAAGGAATACGAGTATTAAATTATACGAATAAAATTGTGATATACTTACTGAGCTTTATTTGATCTCAGTTTGACGGCAGCTATTTAAATAATTTTTTGCTAGCGCCATTTTTGATTTTTGAAGTGCGAATTTCCATTAGGATATTTTGTATGTTCGAAAACTCTTCAGCCAACATTGTTGCATTTGGATATATTTGTTTAAAATACATGTCAATCTGAAGTAATTATAAAAACTCAAATATTTTTTTATTTTCTTAAATATTAAAAATATATTTACCAATTCGAATCCCAGCTATCCTGATCCTTATATAGTGGCCGTTTATAAAAAAACGTCTTCTGTATTTGTCTTCTTAAACTGCACTGTTCGGGTTGCACTCGTTGCTTGTCGGTGATTTTCAATTGTTGCCCAATTTAACGCATTTAGATGTTCTTCAAAATCCAGTATTTACTGAATTTAAAATAACAAATTTGTACGAATTAATTTAATCTTTATATTATAATTTTGGATTTATTTAATACATGCGTTTTAATAAAATATAATAATAGAATAAATTTCAATCGAACTGTGAAAAAATTGAATTGAAAATATTAATGTGATAAAACTTTTCTTATCTGGGTTTCTACCGTTTCGACTAATTACATTCCTTTATCGAGTTGAAATAAACAGCGCGGAAAGAAATGAATGTACTCCGAAACAGGTCTTCGACTTATTTTTTTATTTTCAATTCATTTAAAGAGTTCGAATAAACTTTTTTCTAAAATTATATTTTATAAAAGATGTCAGTGTTTTTTTAAAATTAAAAATAGCATACCTAATAATGAACAAAATTACATGAATCGTGATGTTTATCTGCATTGTTTAAAAGACCCTGCCTTTGTTTCGGATTGGTTCTGCAGAGTTTGGACATTTATTTTAAAGATATAAAAATTATTAAATAAAATACCGCCATCTTTTTTATTCATTTTGTTGAAGTATACCTTCTGCAAAAGAAATATTTAACATAAGTAATTTTGTGTTTGTAACAAATTGGAAAAGTCGCTTACCTTAGTTTTGGTTGGAAATAATTCCACAATTTGTTGCGAAAGTGCCTCCGTTAGCGGCAGTTAGCGGCAAACATTCATCAATTTAATTGTATTTTGAACACATTTCGACTGGATCGGCGACTTGTACATTTAACGAAGGGTTTCATAAAGTTCTTTAAGGAAATAAATTGAAATATAACTAAACGCTTTATTTTTCACGTATAATTAAAATCAGCATTCAAATTCATTCTATCGGCATATTTACAAACCAAAACAGGATTGCACGTTGAATTGACATCACTCATATGCCACCTAAGCCCTATACAGAAACAATCAATGCAAGTTATTCTTCGACCGCATTCACACGTCCCAAAAATCATTCTCAATACAATTTATAACACTTGCAATGGCATGAAACCTAACCTTAATAAAGTTTAGCGATAAATCAAATTTACAGACAATGGAGTTGTTACAGATCTATCAGTACGACTCCAGTACTAAAATACAAGGATGAAGGCCCTTTTAAAATAAATTCCAGTCACTATATGTATAATTCTCACAAATACTCAAAACAGCCACACATTTATTAAACACCTTACCTAACCTAACTATAATTTACACAATTTACACCCCAAAAAATTTATTTTTATATTTATGCAAACATTCGTTTTTTTAATTGTATTAATAACTATTTATTAATAACTAATATTCACTTTTTAATTACACTTAATCACTTTTATCACCATTAAATTATAATTAAACAAAAATTTCAATTTCTGCGACTGATTTATATTGTCACTTGTTACAGAAAGAAATAAAAATGTGGCTTACCTAAATTTGTTAATTTTCTTTGTCGATTTTATAAATCGTGTTTGCATATGATAAATTAACTTTGAAAAACCAAAATTTATAAAAATTTGTATCAAATCATAAAATTTGTATGTAAAATTAAACACTTGATTTATGAAACCATCTAAAGATTATATATACTTGTAACAGCTACAATCCTCTTTAATAAAATAAAGGAAGAATGTTTACATTACATAAACAGATTATAAAGAGTATAAAAATATTTTTATCCATTTTCAAAATTGCAGAATTTTGTATAATGAGCCGAGATCTGAAATGCTTGATTTCCAAGTTATTTCTAATGCATTAATAATTTCGATGCGACAATAGTATTTGTACATAATGTATTTCATTTTCTAGTTACAGTAAGAAGCAATTTGGTAGACGAAAGTATATCTTGCACTAGCTGACTTAGTTTTGATCCTTTATTAAAACAGAAATTTTTTAATATTTCATTGATCTTTCCCAAAACGAAAGTATTATTTATGTTCTAGTGTGAATTATGAACGAGTACTATTGAGTTCAAATAAGCGAAGCTAACACCGGCCATATCAAAATTAATATTATATTGGTTAGGTACACAGAGTATGATCGAATGATTCAATATTTAAGAGCATTACACACCCACATCTATTTTTAATATTGGAGAAACAAAGCCCGCATAGCCCCGAAACATATCTCTAGCTTCGTTAAAATATGCAACGGGTCTAAACATTTACGGAGCTAAAATCTATTATAAACAACATAATACATATGACAACAATGGAAACACATAGCAACCACCGTAAAACAAAAACATTTATTATTATTTAAAATTTGATATGAAAGATCAATACGCCTTGTAATTGTTTCTTTGAACAAGCTTCAACCAACATTTTTCCACACGTATTGTGTTAAGGCCTATAATTTCTGCGAGGTATATAGGGCTTGGCTTACGAACATATTTTAACTTGGCATATCCGCATCGAAATGCAACGAGATTGTGCTTTAAATATTAGACGATATTATTCGTAGTTCGATCAGAATATAATTAACCGTAATCTTTTATCCGTCCTGCTGTATCAGTCACTACCCTAGCAAATGTACGGTATTGTAAATTTGTAAGAGCATGAAAAACATGAAAATTCTCTAAAAATACCTTGGTTCAAGAACTAGCATTAGTGGAGCAAGGCTGCAGAAAGCCAAATATTTGTTCAATAAACAGAACTAAGCTTTCTTCCTACAAAACCGTATGAATTAAATTAAAGCTTTTCTTGACACTAAGGACCTATCGTTATTGGGATCTGTTAATGAGCAAAGACGATGATCATGAATTATTAAAGTAGGGCTGGATTTCGTTTGAAGGTTCAGTATAAACACTCTCGTCAAACGAGTTTCCGATATTAGTAATAAAGGAGAATTGGTCAAAATTTGTAGTAGAATTTTTTGAAAATAATCGTTATTAACTAAAATTAGCATCGACCGGGAAATGACAATATGTACATTTATGCTTCGTGATTGTTATGTCATATGCTAGAAAAGTGTAGGTCCAAGTTTTAAAATTACTAGTCGTCGACGAATTTAATTCAACTAAAATGGAGTGTATATGAATTTTTACCGGCTTGATTCTTTAATATATCTTTTGAATTTTCACGACACGAAGAAATACTAAACGGTTGACTTAAACGTTTTACTAAATTTGAATGTTTGATGAAGTTCCATGTTTAGATAAAACCTTTTAACACATTTAGCCGCCTCATTTCAGATTTTTTATGTTCTAAACCATTAAAGCATACAAAGTGAAAATGTTGAATAGAATCAATGCCTTCTAAACTAGAGACCGCTTACACCAAATGATGACGACACGCTAAGTCGACGTTTTTGTTGCTTTCTCTAGTTGTTTTGTTAGTGTAAATATCTTAACATTACTTGCTGTGTTTTAATATTGGAGCACTATCCGGAGCCAAATGGCAATTTTCTATTGAAACTGCAGCTATTATTCACTAGTGTCGCTGTACTATAAAAATTAAAACTAAATTCATCAATAAAACAAACATTTATCACCTGAAATATATTAATTGACATTTATTTTGACATGACGTTATAAACAAGAATTCATTTTGCTGCGCTTTCAATTTTTATTGTAAGATTTAGTTTCTAATGGTTTCAGGGGTTTACAAAATTAAAAGCCTTTTCAAATTTCCCATTGAAATGGATAGCGCTCCCGATAGCGGCTCCCGATAAATAAGTGAGCCGAGATATTTTTTTATCGATTTTTAATTAAAAAGTTGAATGAAAAATCTTAGTTTAGATTTAAATAAATTAATTAAATGCAATAATAGCGCGCTAAATATAAGTTTTCACATAGAAAATTGGCTGCTCCGGATACAGCTATCGGGCGCTAATAAAAAAACACAGCAACTATTGCGCAGTCTCGGATTAGACATAAATTGACGTCATGTGAATGACTATGATTTTGAATTTCTTAAGTTTTTTGATACGTAAACGGATTGGAAATTTTGTGCTTTAGAAACTATTTTTACAGCAAATATCATTTTAATACAGTTTTGTTTAAATCTCAACATACATAATAAATTTAAGTAGCCGATAAATTAATATATCAGAGATAGAAACCGATTTTCAAACTATATGAAAACTTTTATATATATTATAAAAGTTACATCAAATGTTAAATTTTAAAAATTAAATTTTGTTTTGATAAAACATTTATCTAAACCATAACTCCTTTTATAATTTAACTATTTTCCTACAGATCACTTTTCATGCGTATATATTTTTTATCAAATAAATAAAGCTACTTTATAAAGAGGTGATAAATTTGAGTTTATCAATTAAACAAAATTTATTTTTTTCAGTGTATAATTTACGGAAGCTCTTGTTCGTATTATCGGCACTGTAAAGTTTAAGCGGAAGATATTCAAGGCTGAAATAACAAAAACACAATTTTAAAATTTTCAATAAAACAAACTTTTATTTTTCGTATTTTTTATTAATCGTTAAGTGTTATAAACAAATTATGTCCTCCTAATTCACAGCTTGGACCTATTAACTTTAGAAATTCAATCAAAAAATAATAAAACTACACGATACAAAAATAATTCACGTACTAGATAAGTAATAATTTTACTAAAATTAATTAAAATTATTCCGAAGATGTGCTGATAACACTACATACTTCTTCCTCCTTAAACCAAATAGCATCGTCCTTGCTCGGCCATTTCCAGTTTTGACCACTCGCATTGTTTTAATGTATGTTCCATTTTATTTTACTTCCAGCACAGACCGAGGGAAATACTCTCCTTCGTATGCAACTATTACATAATCGCCAGGACATGTTTTTTTAATTTCTTTACACTCGATCCGTCATCTGTTTGAAAATTATTTGTATGATCTTGGTTGAAATTTTATAAACTGTTCCGTTCATTTCTCTTTTGCTTCTTTCAGTTTTTTCTTTTCCTCACATTTCAATTCTCTTTAATGGTTGGTTCACGTACGTGATCAAAAAATGATTCGCGAATCAAGCCAATCAAATCGATGGAATTTCCCCGCCTGAGATGAAATATTTTTCCTTTGGGCAAATTTTTGATCGCAAGCATCAAACATAGAAAAAACAAAAAACAAATTATGAGCAACAATGACGCTCATTATATCCCTTTTTCTACACAAAAAAAATCCTTTATTTAAGTCCAAACCCCACAAATGTGTAAGTAAAAAAACAGTACGTAATGGCTTTTTGATAAAAAATTTCGCTTGATTTGAAGTACGATCAACACAATTGTGTGAGAGGAATGTACAAATGTGTAAGTTGGTTCAAAACACATACAAAAATAAATGTTTGACATGATTCTTTTGTCTTTCCCACACAATTGTGTGGGTATGTGGGAAAAGGGATAAATAATTATGCTGTTTTTCTGACATTTCTATACAACTCAATTTTCATTGTCGACATTTGGTGTTTTAATTTTGTCGTGCGTTTACATAATTAATTAATTTTAATATTTAATAAATGTATTAAAATTGTGAAAACAATTTGTAATTTTGTGCGACGTATTTTCAAAATATCTTGTGCACTAAAATGTTGTGTAATTGCGGAATTATTACATTGAATAAAATTCGCGATAAGGACAGCCGATGCGATCACTAACCATTTCAAGCGATTCTGTGCCACATCGCTAATATTACAGTAAAACAGGATAATCATAAACGTAAGTTAGATGTGCTTGAAAACTTAATTTTATATAAGCGTTTGACAGCTGTAGTCATGTGAGTAGATCGTTTGTTTAAATCACTAAATTATCTCCATTTAACTTTTGAATGAGTATTACAGCAATAAGTTAAGCGATTTGAACGTACTACGAAGGATTCGAAAGGTGCAGATATAGCCGACCAGCTGGTACAAATGAATTTAACTAGCCACCATAAAATGATCACACCGATGCACGGCACCAATTGTAATCCCTTACCACAATAAGCAGAAGAGTGAAGGGTAGAGTAATAAATAATTGGATTGGCTAGATCGGACAAGACTGAATTAAATCAATTTTTTTTCTACTTTTGTCTTTATTTTATGAAAAATGAAATACATATTTTATTTTATATTTATACTATCGCATATTGTTCGTATACTAACTGTACACCCATTCAAACCGTTTTCTATTAAATCGCGAGCAAAAGTCCCAGGCGAGGTACAATTCGTTAGAATAATGCTGTTGTTAGAATTTGAAGCTCGTTGTACAAACAAATCACGTGCTTATCCACATTCAATATTGGAAGTAAAAGCCAACACGATCTTTGGGCTCGGGACTTTACTTAAATCCGCCAAATTGTGACACAACTGCAAATGCCGAAATTGAAACAGATTGTTACGGGCATCTTCAAAACTTTTCATCAATTTATCACTCATTCATTCGATTTGTGATTTAGCAAACTCAACCATGAACGAATGTTGATGAAAAATGAAATGAATGTTTTTATTTTATTTTATTTAATTATCAGTCGTCATCACAGCCACACACAACACACAAATTAAAATGGTTGAAAATGACAAATGATACGTCAAGTAAAATAGCTTAGAGCAATAGCTTTTGTTTCTAACTTCATTTTGTGATCAAATTTTTTTGATCACGTACGTGAACCAACCATAAGTGTTTAAAATATTTATTTGATGTAATTGCATCAGGAGTAATTTCCTTTTGACAATTTTCTTCTTTTCAATTTTGAGACTCCAACCTCCAGATAATAAAAAGATTTTTTGAATGGGGTGGAAAAATCTTCTTTAAACGACAAATAAGAGCAACCCGGTTGCTGCGTTATGTTATATGTTATTGTTTTGATCAGCAATATTTTAAATTGACGTACTCATAACTACTGCACTGGATGTAATTCGGGATTCAGGAACAAAAATCATTATCCACAATGCAATTCAATAGTTGAGTTTCCGGCCATAAATTTACGTTTAGCGTTGTTTCATTGTCAATCAATTATTAAATTTTGCTTGTGCCTCTGCCTGCGAAATCTATTTCTTTTTTCAAATTT
Organism: Nephrotoma appendiculata; assembly: GCA_947310385.1. NCBI lineage: Eukaryota > Metazoa > Arthropoda > Insecta > Diptera > Tipulidae > Nephrotoma > Nephrotoma appendiculata. The sequence continues at coordinate 104,449,951 of OX371223.1, forward strand.
CGAAAAAATAAAAACAGATTATCATCTTTTATATCACCAGCCCACACCTCACGACTTTGCTGATGATGATGACTAAAAGTATTTTATTCAAAGTATTTTTATGCAAAGTATTTATTCAAAGTATTGCAAAGTATACATTTTTCCCATTTTTCTGGCAATGCGTGGATGGCATGCGAAAAAAAACTGTTCTTCTTCTGAGGCAAACCATAGTTATCGAGCCATTTACATAGGAAGTAAAATGCTTCTCAGCAAGCCCGTGCCCCATCGATGCAAATAAGGGATAATTGGACGGAAACAAATCTGGCAAGTAAGCCGCATGTGAAAGTATTTCCCAATTGAGAGGTTCCAACGTTTCCATGACCGGTTTTGCTTTGTATGGGGGGTGCATTATCATGCGAAGCAAAATCACTTTTTGTTGTCTTTTATCATATTCTGATCGTTTTTCATTCAAAGATCAATTTAAATTGATCATTTGTTATAGGTAGGTTTCAATATTTGCAGTTTCGAGAGGTTTTAGCAGCTCAAAATAAATCACACTCTTCTGATCTCACCAAATACAGAGCGTTGTCTTCCGTTGAAGCTTTTTGGCCTAGACATTTTGCCCTTTGAATTCTCAAAATAGATCCATTTTTCATCGCCAGTCACAATTCGATGGAAAAATAACTTTCTTTTGTATCTGGCGAGCAAATTTCGCAAGTGGTTTTTCTTTTTTTCTCTGGCCTTGCATTCAGTTTATGAGGAACGTATTTTCCTGAGACGGCTTCTCGTGACACATTCAAATGATCCGCGAGTTGTTTTTGCGTTTGAGCGTCATTCTCATGCCTAATGCCTTCAAAAATTGTTGGTGGTTTTCCTCGTTCTTCGTTTCTCACGTCAAAATCACCACATTTGAATTTTTTATACTAAGAGGATGCTCACGGTAAGTTTTGACAAGCATTTTATTTGATTCTGCAGTAATTTTCTTCAAATGATAACAAACAATCAATGATGTCCCCAAATCGTAATATGTAGGCGAACAACTCGACATTTTTAACACGAAAAAAACATGCGTTATTGTATGGAACTTGTAATTATATAAATTGGATGTTGTGGACAGATGTCAAAAGAAAATATTGGCACCGATTATGTGGTTTGTCGAAAGCTACATTGAACATTGACAGGTGGCGCCATTTATTGGTAAATTCCTGTTTCATATTTCCACACCTGGTATTATAGATAATTTAACAAATATAAATTGAGGGCCAAACAAATATAAATTGAAAATGAGGGCCACAAAAAAATTATGAATTATTTGGTGGGTCGCGAGTAAAAAAGGTTAAGAACCACTGACGTAAACAACTACTGGTAATTCATGCAAGTAGTGATTGAATGAATTACATATTTTTTTTTATTTTATTATCCCTGCAATATGTTCTCAGGCCAAAGCTCGCACAACTATTTCGTGGTTCGCTTCTCCCATCCTCATTTTACACCGTTGTCAGCCAATTTGAGGTTGTAAGGCTATAGGTTTCATTTTTTGACCATCTGAATATTGCATAGCTCCATGCCAGCCTATACGGGCATGAAAGATGGGTCGGCCCATGTATTTTGCAAACAGACACAGAGTCATAGATGTGGTTCATTTCATTTTGAAAATTTTTGTAATTGAATTTTCATTTGGTGGCAGTAAAATTCCGTTCATGTTAACCTCCTACGAAAAAATTCTGTCGATTTAAAAATCACACTGGAAAATTATAGTTGGTTATAATGATATTTTACTGTGTGAAAATTTTAATTGAGATCTTAATACCCTTAATACGAACACCAAGAAATTGAAAGGCTTATTAAACAAGTTTTGCATCAAAACTTCGAGCCAACATGTTTCCCAAAAAATTCATTCTCTTTGTTTGGACTGGGTAATATCAAATGCATATAAAGTATTTTTTTGAAATCAACTCCGTGGCATTTACTGGCCATGATTTTTATTTTTCTCGTATAGTGCAGAACATACTAAAGCAATTCCCAGTTTTACATTTCGTGACTTCAATAAAATAATTTTATCACTCAGCAAATGCGACAAATTAGATTGAGATTTATTTTATTGTATTCCTGACCTCAATGAAAATGTTAAATGCTTAACGAATTTAAATAAACATTTGTTTGAGGAATCCGTCCTATTAAGAAATATAAACTGACGACCCTGTCGTCCACCATGGTTTAGTAATGATATTATTAACAGGATAAATTAGAGACAGACAAAGAGACAGACAAAAACTAGATAATCATGAACTCTTGATTATCGCGATATTTCCCAGGTCTGTCATATCTAGATTTTGATCAAAACCGGATTATTACGTTTAACAATATAATTACAATCGTGTCGTAGAAAAAAGATTAATGTGAGATAAAAAAAAAATCAGTAGGATTGTATGAGGCTAGGGAACATCCGTCATTTTCATTGAATGTATACTTAAAAATTGTTAGATTGTAAATTAAATTTTAAAATTTTTAAACTGTCACAGAATTTTTTTATATATTTAGTTTATATTAACTTAACTGATTCGATGTAATTCAAAATTGGCAAATTCGCATTGAAATTGTTTTATTTCATTAATTAATTATGAATTTGAAAGTTTTCGGAGTTACAAAATCGGGTTTGTGTCTGTCACCATAATTATAAAATCGCGATTTTATTTGTTTGACATGCAATCGCGATTGAAAGATATCGCGATAATTTTTGTGTTTGTCCACGGTATAAGGCTAAGGACCAAATCGATAGACGATGCTAAAGACGCATCTATGACTAAAGTCACTCTTTTCGTATTTTTAAACGAAGCTAAAATAACAAATTGAAGTGTTGCATTAAGTTGTAGTCATGACTGTAGACGTCGATATTGGTGGGTAAAGTCATTGTTACATTTGACGTTTTATATCGACTTTCTATTTCGAATTTCGAAGATAGATTTTTGTTGTTGTGTTTTTATTTAAAATAGTGTTTTTATCAAATAACATTTTGTTTGGGTGTTATTAGTGTTGCTTTTTATAGTGTGGGTAACTGCAGCAGGGAAACTTTCGAATTTCAAAATGAAACTTGGCATACCGATTAAGCCCAATTTGTGCTAATTAGTGCTCACGGGAAAAAATTAATGCTAGTCCAGGAGCCGAAAAAACGGGAAAAGAAATTTAAATTTCGCCTGAAAGACGAAAAAAATAAAACCCAATTTCTAGAAAAAACCAAAAATAATTTAATCCTGATTTTAAAACTTCACAAAAGCAGCTCCACCGACAAAATTTGTGCTTATCATAGAAATACGATTTTTGTAAATTTTCATTAATAAATTGAGGAAAAACCAAGTAGCCCCTAAAAGATACTATATTGCTTACACAAAATACAGATGTAAACCGTTCAATAATATTTTTGTTAAACAACAAATTAAAAAATAAAATAACTTATTATAAAATCAAAGAATAAGCATTTCAAATAGCATATTCCTGGCACGCATATTTATTGCCATCCGAAAAATATAGTGGCTGAATTTGTGCTAATCCAGAATTGGCCCAGCTCCGTTGAGCAACAAAGACCGTTGAATGAACAATTTTCTGACAAAAAATGTTCTACAAACCAATGAAGTTGGCACTTCTGATTGCATACTCCTATCAGGTATGTTCATTGCCATACGAAAATTATAGTGGCTGAATTTGTGCTTATCCAGAATTGGCCCAATTCCGTTGAACAACAAAGACCGTTGAATGAACAATTTTCTGACAAAAAATGTTCTACAAACCAATGAAGTTGGCACTTCTGATTGCATACTCCTATCAGGTATGTTCATTGCCATACGAAAATATAGTGGCTGAATTTGTGCTAATCCAGAATTGGCCCAATTCCGTTGAACAACAAAGATCGTTGAATGAACAATTTTCTGACAAAAAATGTTCTACAAACCAATGAAGTTGGCACATCTAATTGCATATTCCTATCAGGTATGTTCACATTTTTTGTCACAGAAAAAAGTTCATTCAACTGTCTTTGTTGTTCAACGGAATTGGGCCAATTCTGGATTAGCACAAATTCAGCCACTATATTTTTCGGATGGCAATGGACATGCGTGACAGGAATTTGCTATCTGAAATGCTTATTCTTTGATTTTATAATAAGTTATTTTATTTTTTAATTTGTTGTTCAACAAAAATATTATTGAACGGTTTACATCTGTATTTTGTATGTGCAATATAGTATCTTTTAGGGGCTAATTGGTTTTTCCTCAATTTGTTAATGAAAATTTATAAAAATCATATTTCTATGACAAGCACAAATTTCGTCGGTGGAGCCGCTTTTGTGAAGTTTTAAAATTAGGATTAAATTATTTCTGGTTTTTTCTAGAAAATGGGTTTTATTTTTTTCGTCTTTCAGGCGAAATTTAAATTTTCTTTTCCCGTTTTTTTGGCTCCTGGACTAGCACTAATTTTTTCCCGTGAGCACTAATTAGCACAAATTGGGCTTAATCGGTATGCCAAGTTTCATTTTGAAATTCGAAAGTTTCCCTGCTGCAGTTACCCACACCTTTTTATATAATAAATTTTATTTAATTTAAATAAAATAGTTTTGGTGCTATATCTCTGTCCAATGAACCATTTATTAATTTCATCGTTGTCGTCGTCTATTCGGATTTGTTGAGTTCAAAAGGCGGTTTCGTTTTTCCAAAAACAAATTGGGTTACTTTGGGAACGTTGATAACAGAGGATTTCCATTAACCATATAACAAAAAATTATGTTTGCTTTGCGGTATTATGCTACAGGCTGTAATCAAACAGTGTCGGGAGATTTGTTGGCTGTTGCGCAGTCTATTGCTTGTATCACCATATACACGAGGTTTTAAGAGTGTTCGCAGGATTGTCAAGGCAGTTTATAAAAATGCCAGCAACTCCAGAAGAACGTTTAAAATCATGGATTAAAAAAAAAAAAAATTCTATGGTGCATAGGGCGTAAAGATGGGTGCCACATTCCCATAAAATCACCATAAGGAGATACATCAGCAGAAATATATAGAAACCGGAACTAACATTTTTCTGTTAATGTTCAGGCTGCGTGCGACGCCAATTGTAAATTTAATAACTTAGTTGCTAGGTAGGTTTACATTTACGTAAAACAATAAAACGTCGTTTAGAGACAGGGGTATTGGGAATAGCATATTAATTGGAGATAGTGGATATAGCTGCACCGAATATTTGATTACTCCTTACAGAACACCCTCAACAAGGCAACAGTTGGTTTACAATAAAGCATTATGCTCTATTCGTAAAAAAAAATATGCTTTTCACTATATTTTATAAGTATTTTAATCAATGTTTTGAAGGGATCTTGGTTAACGTTTTCTTGTGCTCGGAAAATTTACTGTGGAATATTCAACATCTGTAGTTGTGGAGTGGTTGCTATTGCTTCTGATGTGGTTTGATTTTGTGAAGTGGTTGGGTTTTATGATGTGGTTCGGTTTTGTAATGTGGTTCGATCTGGTAATGAAGTAGACTTTAGTGATGTGACAGGATTGTGTGAGAAGTTGCGTGCAGTGTCAGTGGAAAGCGTTGTTCCATTTTCATCGTCCAAATATTCCACTTCATATTCACATTCAGACCTCATAATTTCCTAAGTTATTTAAACAATTACGATTAAGGTATTTTTTTATATTTAAAGTTTTTTCTCCTGCATGGTTTGCGTATTAAACTCACTGAATACAGTATCCCAGCATTCATTTTTCTCATGATTTGAGACCGAATCAGTTTTTATTTTGTAACACATTTTTATATTTTGTGATAATATTTAATAGATTATTTTTATCGTCCTCGTTGAGTCTGCTCATTTTTCACATAATAAAATGCCGTACTTTCAAACTATTAAATGATTGTAATTTTTTATTGACATGAACGATTTTTTAATGAAAAAATTATCTTTTTAATTTTCTAATTTGTCAGATTTTTTCTTTTTTATGTTGGAGGTTTGTTTTCGAATTAAACGTCATTTATATTGTTGTTTAAAAATATCAAAAAAGCGTGACTAAAGATGCTGTTTTAGTAACGTCTAAAAATATGGTTTTCGAAAATCGATTTCGAAATTCAGCGACTACATCTAAAAGTTGTAGTTACGTCTGTTGATTTGGGCCTAAAAATTTAAACATTGAAGAATGGGCTTGAAATTTTGCTGACTAAATCAAAAATATTAAGGCAACTGATTTGTATTGGACTAGAGCATTTATATAGACCTAAAATAGCTGTCATATATTGCACGTATTTAATAGCTTAATAACGTTTTCTATTTTTCCATCTGAGTTGAAGCATTCAATAATTGTACCTATTCCTAAAAATAAGATGCCTGCTCCCGACGTTGTCTAAGGTATTTGAAAAAAATGTTCCGATCACAAATTTTGTTGTTTATCGAATCCAGGAATCTACTTTCCGAATTTCAATCAGCCTACAAACTTAACCATAGTACTAATAAAGCTTTACTTAATATCAATAAAGATATCCGCCATACACCGTGCTATTGACAATGGTATGATAAGTGATCTGGAATTGCTCGATTTCAGCAAAGCATTCGACAAAATTGTGGTGTCGGCTTGTCGCTTAATTTTCTCTTATCTGCTTATCGCTCTCAATCAATTCAGTGTTTCCGACAACATTCCAGTGTTTCCGATATTTCGTTTTCAAATGGTGCACCTTATTTTGGAAGTGAAATCGAATGTCATTATTACTCGTAAAAAAGAGACATAAACTAAATCGGTAGTCGAAAATAGTGATTTTACAAATCCCCAGACCTCAACCATTGGATATTTTTATTCACAATTTATATTTTTCGGCTGATCGACAAACGTGCCCTTTGTTTCGATTATATCTTTAAGCTTAGTATGACGAACTGTATTTGGCATATATCCGGATCAAAAACTAATTAAAATATTGAAATCCTTTGAATTTTGCGTCGGTTAAATCATTCATCATTACACCTTCTACGACACAGGCACCCTACAGCAAATTTAAAAATATTTGTATATTCATTCGTAATTTCCAAATCATTCATTCATTATAAAAATTTAATTAAAACACAGAACTTCACGCTGCCTACCTAAATCTCAATAATCTGCGTAATTTATCTAGAACCGCATCATCATACATCTGATGATAAGTATGTTGCTAATTAATTTAAATACTTTCAAAAAAACAGAATAAAAAAAATTAAATCTTATTTGATTATTCACTGGGAAAATATGTATTAAGCAAGACGGCATCTGTCGAAATTCTCATGAATTGGGACGCTGCCACCGCCACCTCCGTCAACGAATATTTAGTTTTATACAGTATTAACCAAAACAATACAAGACAGAAAACCATCATTAGCCTTAATTTTTCTAAAAATATCCTTATTAATAAAAGAAAAAAAATCGTGTAATGAATTTCAAATTAATAATGCGAAGCTTTTGGTTTTCGGTTTTTGAATTTGTACGCTAAAAATAGATTTAATTTATACACAGCACAGTAAAAGAAAGCTGCGATAGACAAAAAATGAAAAAAAAACACACGAAAGTTCCGTCGACCCAGAATATATAATCAAAGTTTATAATCGAGATCGGAAAATTGTGTCCCTTTTTTTTTGGTTCGATGTCATTTTGTGTAGACGGGAGAATAAGGATTTTTTTTTGCTGTTTGCGTAAATATTTAGTATTGTGTGCGGTGTGGCTTTAAAACTCAGCTATAAGCTCTCTAATTAAATTGGACTCTTTATAGTACGATGCTATAAATATTTTGTATCCGCATATACTAAAAATTGTATCTAACCGAACCAAATCGATAAATTCATTAGACCGAAACTTTATTTGTTCAACATTCTTGTATACGACCAGAACAGAATTTTTCTACTTTACTAATCCAAAACTTGAGAAACTTGTGTATTTCACGGTTCTAAATATACCTAAGTTATTTTGTTATTCTTCCGAAAGCTATATATAATAACATCGTAATGTGTGTATGTGTATGTATATTTCAACCTAAGACTTGATTAATTAAGAAATTGTTTACCATTCATTAGGTGAATTAAACATTTTACAAATATAATTTTCGACAATCAATAAAAGCTTTGTATATAATTAAAACATACACAAGTATGCGTTAACCTTGATTTGAAAGAAAAGCTTTTATATTTTCATATAATAATTATTTATTCACACAGAATTGACACATGCTTTTAAACAAATCACAGCTTATTACGTTGATCTATAATTTATTACAAAAGAGTGCGCACGTAACTGAAATTTTAATTAAAAATTTATTAAAAACAATTTTTATTAAAACATAATTAATACATAAATTAAAAATTAAAAATTACACGAACGCGTTTTTTGTCATTATCGGGTGTATATCATGTCGTATTTTGTGGGATAAATAACGATAATTAAAAAGCTTAAAAATTTTTTCGCACAAAAAAGTTGAAATAATTATTTCTAGGGTTGATGAATTTTCTAAATAATTAGTAAATTATTATTTAAATTTAAATGAAACGGGAAAAAATGAAAATGAATTTAATGAGCTTTTATGTTAGTAAAATCTAGTAAGATCTAGTACGCATGATTGAGAAGACAATTTACTCGCAAGAGTTCTGTATGGTAGCATTTCTCGACATTGAGGGTGCCTTTAATAATGTAAAAACGGAGGCGATCATGGAAGGATTGTCATTTTTGAAGGTGGATTATCCTATAAGTAGGTTGATAAATCAGATGCTGGTAAGCAGGATTATTATCTCGGAACTAGGAGAGTCCACCATTAGAAGGCGGGTGGTTAGAGGAACTCCGCAGGGAGGAGTGATGTCCCCCTTTCTTTGGAGTGCAGTGGTGAATGGATTGCTGTTGGAACTGGAGAAAGAGGGGATGGGGGTTGTAGCGTATGCAGATGATGTAGCGATAGCTGTCTCAGGCAAATATCTGGATACGATTAGGGATGTTATGCAGAATGCACTCCTGATCGTTACGAAATGGGCCGGCAAATGCGGATTAGGGATCAACCCGTCCAAGACAGAGCTGGTACTATTTACTAAGAAATATAAAATTCCGGTAGTTAGCCCTCCTACTGTGAACGGCATTAGACTGGCTTTTGCTGACAGAGCGAGATTTTTGGGCATAATCTTGGACAGTAAGCTCAGCTGGAAGCCTAACATTGTAGAAAGGGTGAATAAGGCTAATGTAGCCATTTACTCGTGTAGAAACGCAATAGGGAAGAAATGGGGTTTGAAACCAGAGCTGGTACACTGGCTCTATACCGCAGTGGTAAGGCCTGTGCTGATGTACGGGGTGGGCGTGTGGTGGCCAGCTCTGGAAAAGGTAACCTACATAAGGATGTTGGAGAAGGTGCAAAGAACGGCCTGTATGCTTATAAGCGGGGCGCTTAGGACAACACCTACACGCGCTTTAGAGGTTATGTTCCACCTTATTCCAATCGAATTTTTTGGTAAGCAGATGGCAGCCAATGTGGCTACAAGGCTCTCGGCTGTCTCTCAGTGGAAGTGTCTTCAGGTGGGACACTCGACAATAGTTAGATCACTAAGGGAAGAACTGGTGAATCTAGATTATATTAAACCAACGTTGTGCTTTGATATAGGTTTCCGGATCATCTGTCCTTCTAGGGAATCCTGGAGGAATGGATCAATACGGGAAAACGAGGCACTGACATTTTTCACGGACGGCTCTAAGCTAGACGGCAAAGTAGGAGCTGGAGTCTTCTGTGAGAAGCTCAATGTTAATATTTCTGTTCGTCTCCCTGACTACTGCAGCGTGTACCAGGCTGAAGTGGTGGCGATAGGGGAAGTCGTGACATGGTTGAAGCATAACGTGGTATCTGTTAGGGATATCGCGATTTATGTGGACAGTCAAGCGGCACTCAGGTCACTAGAGGCGGTTTCTCTGAAGTCACGGGTGGCGCTGGATTGCCGCTCATCTCTTAATGAGATGAGCGAGTATTTCAGTATCCAGATGATCTGGGTCCCTGGTCACTCGGACGTCACGGGAAACTGCAGGGCAGACGAACTAGCTAGGCACGGTACGACTCTCCAGATGCAACCGGAAAGGGCAGGTCTGGGGAGGCCTATAGCAGCGCTCAAATTGACGCTCAGTAAAAAGGCAATCGCCTTAACAGATGAGAGGTGGACCAACACTCTCACGTGCAGGGTAGCAAAACAGGTTTGGCCAAAACTGGACCTGCGGCGCTCCAAGGCACTTGTATCCCTGGGAAAACGAGATTTAGGATTGGTCGTAGGGATACTAACAGGACACTGCCTTTTTGGGGAACATGCGAGGAGGCTGGGTCTAGAGACGAATGACTTTTGTAGAAGTTGTATGGACGAAGAGGAGGAAGAGACGCTAGTTCACTTCCTATGCTCATGTCCGGCACTATCATACAAAAGACGTAAGTACTTGGGTGTGTACAACATGGACAGCCTTTCTGAACTCGCGGACTGTAGGGTGCGAGATATTTTACGCTACATCAGTAGCTCTGGTTGGTTTCAGCGGGAGTAAGGGGAGATTGGATCCTGTGGTATCACAATGGGCCATTAATGGCCTAAGTGTGCGATAGCAGCCACTCTAACCTAACCTAACCTAACCTATGTTAGTAAAAGCTCATCTAATGATTGAATGACTCTGATTTGTGTTGACCAACGAGAAGTGAAAATCGTGGAATATGCGGTGGCTAAAGCGTGTGTAAAGTGTGTAAAATTATCCTAGTATTTCAAACCAGAAAAATATAAAATGTTCATCAGGCAATACTAATTATATCCTCATACCAAGATTTTTTATAATCACTCCAGAAAATTTGGAAATGGTAAAAAGATCAGAAGACAAGCTGTTACCTGAGATTGGCACAGTGGGTTCACTATATTCTGTTAATATATAAATAAACTAGCTGACCCGGCGAACTTCGTACCGCCTTAAAATCAATAAATGTTTTTTAAAGTTATTAGCTTAATTAGATTGAGTTTTTTATTAAGATTAAATGCATGCTCCAAATTAATTAAATTCAATGAAATTACAAAAATCCAAATGAAATATATTTTAATTACATTGAAATGAATGTAATTCACGTGGCAGCAAGGCTTTCGTTTTATTGAATTGAATCGAAATGGTTCGCGTAGCATTGTTGCACTACTTTCTTTTAAACTATTTGCTGGGTGGGTTGCAATAGGGTCGATTCCCTTCATTGTAGCACCTTGTGATATACAACATTTTTTGTTTTATTGTTAGGTGCGAGAACGAATAAAGCGGATGGTTTACCGACACGTGAACATGCTACGTACAATTGGCCGTGAGAGAAACATTCATTTTCTAGATTCAGGCCACAAACACTCAAGGATTGGCCTTGTGATTTGTTGATCGTCATGGCGAATGCAAGGCGAATCGGAAATTGAATTCGTTTAAACTCGAATAACATATCGGTTGAGATCATCGGAATTCTCGGAATGAGAACTTCCTCACCCTTGAACTTCTCTTGGAGTATCGTCACGTGAATCACATTGATGAGTTTTCTCACCACCAAACGCGTTCCGTTACATAGTTTTGGTAGATTCAGGTTTCGTAGCATGATGATTACCGAACCAACTTTTAGTTGTAAATTGTGCGGTGGCAAGCCAGGTAGATCCAATGAGTTTAAAAATTCAGTTGGATAGTTGGTTGCTTCGTCTTTGTTTGTCACACAGTCGATAGATTTGAAGGAATGAAGTGGACCGACGATTAGATTTTGAATTGTAAAATTTAAGTGATCCACATCTTTGTTCTTTGCCGCAAGAATTACTCGTTCACTCACTCAATTGTGATTTTTGTGGTTAGTAATGATGTTCCGGAACACTTTGTTGATGAGCTCGTCCTTCGTTGAGACAAAAATGCAAAAGTTCTGAGGAAACGAAATCAATCCGTTCGATTTGTTGACCGGAACGCGGCCATTACTGATAGTCAGCAATTGCTTAGAGAATTCTTCGTTTAACAATGCAACTCGCGTGTTTGTCGTCAGCTGAAGTTTCTTCACATAACACCACAGAGTCGATGATTTGAGGCAAGCGTTTATTTATTTGCTACCAAAACTTTCGCCATTGCTGAGTGTTTTGCAATATTGCATGTCGGGTTTTCAGCCGATTGAAGGTTTAACGGCAATTTCAACGCTGAATGAGCTGTTCGGCATCCTTCTAGTAATGTGGCTGCTATCCCAGAAGAAGCAACTGCTACAGCAATATCGGATCTCGCACGAACAGTGGCCAAAATCAATGACATGAGGAATATCTTCGAAGTTCCACCGGGCGCATCGAGGAAAAATAATGCACCATTTCCATCATGAATTGCCTTCATTAATGTATCGTACGCTCCTTTCTGTTGGTGGTTCAACAGTGGTACATTGGTTCGAACGGATTGGTTCAATACATCTCGATCATATTCATGTTCACGTTTCAATTCTCGATTGAAAGCGTCGTTCATTCCACGACATGGCGTTTGCATTCCTAATTTGACTAACAAACTGCCGCACATGCGAAAACACATGTCTTCGATCAAAAGTAAAGTCTGGTTATGTATCTCCTCATTCACCTCGAGATCGGGATTTCCGAAACTGACACGAATTCGATGTTGAATGTCTTCCGACATGTCATTTTTGTACTTGCTCCATAGTTCACGTGGATTTGATGGGAAGCATGTCGAAATAATATTTGGTTTGGAGTTGCAGAAATAATTGATTCAGCGATTGTCATGTCCCAATGAGTATCGTTTTCAAGCAAGTTGAGCTGTTAACATGCAGCACGAAATGTTAGGCACACTACACCAATGACAGTTCGAAGTGATTCAAATGATTTCGGCCCATGAATATTCACCAGCAACAACCGCATGTAGAAGCATTCGTCATTCTTCGGATGAACTGTGTAAATGCGACCAAGAACATCAGTAGAATGCACATTTGGATGATCAGGAACCTCATCGCCTTGCTTCCGACGTTGAAATTTTTTTGATGAGGCGTTCCAAGTGTAATAACGTATGGCATCTCAGAGTAGAGCAATGTTCGTGCAAACGGATCACTTTGACAAATCGAAAAGAAACTGGTCAATGTTGTTGCTGGAGGTGTCTCAGCACGTTGAGCAACATTCGATGTGTTGAAATAAACTCGTTGACCATTCTAAAGATGCACTGCCAAATGTACAACAGTGGGACGACGTTCATGAATAGGGAATGAGAATATACGCCAAACCACCTCATTGCAGCTCACATATCGACCAACTTGATAATGCGTGTTTTCATCGTTTGTATTGGGATTTTGAACACCAAAAACCTCCATATCGCTGCCTTTCGTGACATATTTACAAATGTATTTGATGGACTTCACTGAATTGCAGTACTCCACGTTGCAATGCACCTTGAATGTTTTGGAAAGAAGTGGCGAATATGGAACAATGCAAGTGTTGTCGACCACGAACTCATTTCCTCTCACTATCGTTGTGATAGTTCTACCGTTATCATCAGGTGATCGACGCCGGTACAGTGGATAACCATCATTGCCAGTGATAGTCTCTGCGGTTAAATTTCGTGGATAACGCTTGGAACACTTGTTGTCGACCATGCACGGTGATTGGCGATTGATGGAGCCACACGAACCGTAAACCATGTTCGTAATTACAACATCATGCAGGTCTGGATCGGTTTCGGGATGAGAAATCTCGGCACATATGATGTCATCTATTTGGTCTAGTCGAATTTTTTCGACTAACTAAATAAGAATGTGAGCATGCGGCAAGCCTCGTTTCTGCCATTCAATTGAATACATCCAACATCGAGTATCCCCAAAGACGCAATGCCTAACAATGTAGTTCATCAGCGACCAGATTTTTTGTTTGAAGACCCATGCGATGATGTCGTGCCGATCACTTGTTATTTGCCCGGGTAGCAGCAGTTGAACAATCTCTATCCAATTCGGATTGCAAGTAAAAGTGATGAATAGATCTGGACAACCGTAATGACGAACATATGTCATTGCATCTTGCGCATATTCATGCATATGACGCGGACTGCCAATGTACATCGCCGGTAAAATAGTCAATTGACCAACATTAGCTGCATCTCCTTCGGTGCTGATTGCATCGCGTAAATGGATATACTCCTCCGAACGCAGTTTAGCTTGGTTCAACCGAATGAAAATGAGGCGTTTCGTTTCGATTTTGACGTACATGTCGACGCAGTATTGCTGAAGCAAACGACGAAATCGCAGCAAATAGTTTCCAGAAATTAGTGTCATATTGGAAATTATGATATCAGTACTCACCGCTCAATGGACTTATCATGTTGATATTGAAGTGATATCCATCGTCTCCTTGCCAAAACATCAGCGGGTATTGCAATGTATCGTATGAACGGTGTGTTTCGTTTATTCGTTGCAGTTGTCCAGTGTCGCGACGTGTAAGCACAATATCGCGCGGTTCCACGTTTTCACCAACAATCACAATTGCGACTTCATCTATTGTTGGAGCATTAAATTGGCGTTCGTGTGTTCCAGCGGGTCGTTTATCTGCTCTTATCACGACTTTGCAGTCGTCACTTGGCATGCGATCCAACCCAGTTTTATACAACCGAACCACTGCATGATGTTCATGGAGTAGTTGCTGTAAATCTTGCAGAACTATCCTTTTCATTGCCGTATTGATCGTTTGGCGCCGATTAAGTTAATCCTACATATTGCCCATAAAGTAGATTTGGATGAATTTATGCTGTCCATCTTCAATCGGTTGCAATGACCCAATTCGGTGGTGAATTTGGCCTTGAATCTGTAAAGTCGAAGACAAAGTCAGAATTATATATTTTTGCTCACCAAATGAAAATGAATGTTTACTCTCTCGAGCAGAAATGACCTTGAATGTTGGATTGAATCCACGTTCTTCGATAATGTTTGCTCCAAATGAAGTCATTTGGAAACTTCCGTTGTATGTTTGAGTGTTGGATAGAAAATGTCGTGATTCTGGTGTCATGCCACGAAGCAATGAATGCAACGGCTCAGGTGGTGCAGGCAATAATGGCAATCTCACCTTGCCACTGAGACAGCACAATCCAGGCGTTTCTCCAGCGAACTTCAATGCACCGCAATGGTCGCACACAAACTCCATTGGGACAATTCGAACGAAAGGATGCGCGTTGTAGTCAATTGTGCAATCGTATTGAAACGCTATTCGATTCAAATCAACACTTGAAGGATTTCTTCTTGCGCGTCGAAATTATCACGTTGTTGATCTTTGCGATAAGCTCGACGATTTCTCATTGCCAACTGAGCCATTTGACGTACTGCCTCTCTTTGTGCTTGGCATTGTGAAGCGCGAAGTCGGGCCATACTAACGCGGTGCACTTCTCGTGTGATTTCTTGTTCATCTGCAGTGGATTGATTCGCAATAGTCCGAAGTCTAATTGCATTACGGCTTCGTGGTGAAAGATTAGATCTTCTGGCTCGCGGCATTGTAAATAATACTGGAAAATTAATCACACAATCGAAAATTACATAATCAATTATCGATGTGCGCACAATCACAAATGTGTTAACCTCACAAAGTGAACATCTTCGAAGGGAACTTACCGTTTAAAAATCCCGATCGAAAATAGAATTCCGCAGAATAAAAAAAAATGAAAAAAACCAAAAAAAAATCTGGTGCCCGGTGTTGGGACACTCTGTACCACTAAACAAATTACGTACAATTGTACGCAAAAAAGTAGTGTTTTCTTGATGTTGTTAGCATACACCACACAATCTCTTATTTCACTAAATTCCACCACTTATTTAAATATTATATGCTAAACCACAAACCACTTAACTAATATGAAATAACCAAAACCAAAATTAAATTAAATTTAATATTAAAATCGCAAAGGAAAAAAACTTTTTTTGGATCTGTCAAAATATCTACTATTCCCACTGAAATCGTAATTCGGACGAAGATTTTATCTATATAAATAGATAAGTAGATGAAATAAAAAAAAAAATTGGATAAAAAATAAAATGTTAAATGTGCATGCAGCCCTCCAGTCGGATTCGTATCCAGTACCATACGGTCCAAGCGCCGAAGCTTTAACCACTACACCACTCGTCACATACAAACTACACCTACAAAATTCATATAAAAAAGGTTTTTTTATTAGATTTTTGGGGCTTCCCTTTTGAGTTTTTCCGACTTTTCTTTTTTCCTAAACCACCACTGTATTGAGACGAACAAAATAAAAAAAAACAAAATGTACTAAATATATGAGAAAATGAATTTTCTTGATAACTTTTTTTTTGGTGAATTTTTCCAATGTTTTAGTAGTTATTATGCTATTCGGAACGGAGTCAAATCCAACAAAACAGAGATCATAAAAATCGGTCCAGCCGTTCTTCAGTTATATTTGGTGTAACTAACCCGACTTTGTTTTATATATATAGATTAATGGTTCCCAGGGACCACGAGTGTCGTGACCGATATTTTATAATTTCAATACGGCATCCTGTTGCACTATAAAATCCTGAGTTAGCTCATTTCAAATAAAAGAAAATATTTAAGATTTAAACAGAATTTTTACTACCTCCAAATAAACGTCTAAGACCAACCGTTTGTTAGGATTGGTTCTTAACCTTTTTTGACTTGCAGCCCACCAAATAATTCATATTTTTTTTTGTGGCCCCCATTCGTTCGCGTGGTTTTCAATTGAAAGCGATAATATGTTTAGTACAAATCCCGGCATGCATTGCAATGCCACACAATGAATTATACTGAATGAATTTATTTATAATTCTATTTATTGAAGTCCTTTTCGTCAGGTATGTACACAAATAAATCAGACTGTTTTCCGACCCGTGAGCATGCCACATACAGCTGTCCATATGAGAAGAATAGATATACCAAATTTAGTTCACACATTTGTAGTGATTGTGCAAACAGTATTTCTTTGTCCATCATCTTGTTAACTAAAAACCTGGTACGGTAGCAGCCGTGGAGCAGGCGTGGTAGATAAATAAGAGAAGAATGATAGACACGCCAATTTTCAAGCTGCTAACTTAGTGCGATATTTGGGAAAATGTTGTGAATCAATTGTATGGATTCGTAAATTGCTATTTTACCATTTCCAATATCCGATAATTGTTTTGCGAAACGTTGTGGATGCATTATGTTGTAGTTGTATAATGAATGCGCTATATTGCTGATAATTTCCTCTCAATTGTTTTAGTGTTCGATGAAGCGCTTCTAATGCTTTTTTGTGCCGTTGGCAGTTTCTGTACTGAATGTGCTATTCGACCACCATTCAAAAAAGTAAATTCTAAATTATGCGATTGAGAGTGCAATATCTTTTCGCTCCGAAAACTGCTTGTGACTCCGGGTGCATCTAGAAAATTCAATCCGTCACTTTGGCTTGTAATAACATGCATAATTCTCAAATACGCTAAGCGTTGTTCTGAAACAAAGTACTGTAGATAAGTTTGAACAAACATACCCAATATCTGACATGAAAATATCTTTCTTATTGCAAATCACCATCGAAAATATCGTTTGCAGATCCACTCGGCTCAGTCTGAAATTGAAGTCTCAATTGAATCAGTGCTTTGATAGTGATTGCGTCATTTTACATGTTTGACACGATTAGGTGGGTATCAAGCTTCACGATAAGTGGCACTTGATCGTAAAGAGTTCTCGATGCTTGGAGGTTTATTGCAGTGTGGGTAGTGTACGCACGGACTAATACGTCGGTTGAATATAAATTGGTATGTCAATCAACTGCTTTACCATGTTTGTGACGTTAAAACATTTAGCACTTTAGAGTAAAAAAGCTCTCTAACTATAGTTGTCATCAGCTGGCATTTGTTCAAAAGCAGTTCTAAGTGGTTGTAGTTTCGGGTAGTGAAAATAATTAGTATAATTATGTATCAAAATCCACCATTTTGACTTGCGAAAAAAAAGTCAGCTATGTAATTAGTACCCTGAAAATGACATCCATGTCAGCATGGATGTCATTTTCAGGGTACTAATTACATAGCATACGATATAAGCGGCGTAGATAGTAGTTAGGTACCAAAACAACACGGTCGCCCCCTCCCTTCGTCACGACTTGCACAAAACAAGTCAGTAATGTAAGCAGTACCCCGGAAACCACGAAAATGAGACCCATGTCAGCATTATAGACGTAGATATTAGTAGAAGGTACTAAATATGACACCTCGCACAAACAAAATTTTTCCATCTCGGATCTTAAAACGGATGCCATATTCCTAATTAGCATTCCCAAAAACCACGAAAAAGGCATAATTGGAGAAAACCTGAATCACGGGCCGAACTTTTGTTAAAAAAATATTTTCTTGTCAAAAATCGTCGTTTCCGAGCTGCCACTTCCGGTGGACCGTTTTCTTCCAAAAAATACAGAATCACTCCTCATAACCAATAGAATACATAATATATATATAAATGTTTATTAAAATCGGGGCAGTAGTTCTTGAGCTTATTGAACAAAAATGATCATACGGAAGCTATAATTTCCAGTGGGCCATTTTAAACTAGCAACACTTCTCATCACTCATAGAATAGAAACATATAAATCAATTTCCTTTTTATTATATTCTGAAGGAAATTTTGCAAACTTTGGCGGCCTCCGGCAAACTTCTTACGGACCCCTAGGGAGCTGCGGCCCCCCTGTTAAGAATCACTGCTATATGGGATCATATCTCTAAATGGCCGAATCACTTTTAAGAATATATTCGTATTTAAATAAATGGTTCCCCTAGAAAATTGAAATCACGCCACCGATCTCTTCTGATTTTGATACAACAGTATGACCTCTACATCCAAAATAACTTCCAAGATCAACGGTATGATGATATTGGCGCAATAGCCTCTTATGTGTATATCCATTAAGTTTATGATTGAATTATTGATTTAAATTAATGGTTGCCAGGAATAAAGAGTGCCATGACCGATCTCTTCTGATTTCAATATGGCATCATGTTTACTATTCAAAATAAAATCCACATGAAAGTCTTTTTGGTGAGATTGGTGCTCTAGCATCCTGGGGATGGCCCATTTTATATAAAACTAGCTGTACTCTGCCCGCTTTGCCAGTCGTGTGATTTTAAATGTGCTGTTATTTTTAAATATTTATTTTTGCAAAGCTTATTACCATAGTACTTGAAATATCACAAGATATTTTAAAAGCAATGGAAGATGTTTTATCCGACGTTACATACTCCTCAATTATTAAAAACGAATTATTAAATAATATAGTTTCAATTCTAGAATTAATCTACATTATTTTACAGTAAGACCCGTACTCAGCGTTGTGCCGTATTGTCTACATTGTGTAATTAATACATTATCTACACGTGTAGACAATGTATGTCGAAAATTAAATAACTCACGTCGACAATGTCAGAAACGTCGAATATGTCGAAAATTAATCATACTCATTAGATATTAACAAAACAACAACAATATTTATTAATTATTCTTTGATGTTCTTGTTTATTTTAAAATCTTTAAAAATAAATAATGCCCAGACTGTTAATTCAGACGACGACCTCAAACCATTGAAGCCAGCACATTCTTTATTGAGCACACCTTACATGACCTGGCACCATTCATCTTAAATTGACCAATGATTACGATGGTAATACCTCCAGAGACTGCGACAACAATTCTGGAAAAATGAGGAGACCTTCTTTCGTAGACCTTCATTCGTTGTCACCATTTCACCCATGTTTGCAAATGTTTCTTCGATTATCGTGTCTTACTGTATTTGGAGGTTTGCCTGCTTCTGCGGGTGCCTTACACAATAGAAATATGCCATAATTGTGATGAGATAAGCGAAAGAGTAGTATTGGCACAAAATTGGCGAGTTAAAGATACACTGATATCTATTTGGTTACGTTAAATACTCGCTTAATTACAACGCCTTAACGTCGATGAATTACAATTCTAAAAGAATTTAGTAAGTGTATCGAATGTAATTCACACATGCGCTGCATCTACAACCGACAAAATTTTTCTAATACGGAGTGGTGATTAGAGGAGAGAGAAGCCTCTTGCTGTTGAGCAGCAGAATATAGCCCACATTGACGTTCCAAGCCGATTTACAATCGCAGGTAAAGTAAAGCTAAAAATGCTGTACTTGCTAGAGTAGCTAAATTAGCTTAGCTAAATCGAAAAAGTACAAATAAGGGAAGACCGAAGTTCTGAAATTACACAATTTGCTAAATTTGTTAGACTACATTAAATCTGAACATTATGAGGATCCATTTTACGATGAATTCCCTAATTCAGCACTCTTGTTATTCGAATAGTAGAACCGTACTTTTGACCATATTTTTCATTCGTCATGGCGAAGCGAAGTTAAGTTTGTTGAATTGAGAGTGGCAGCGATGTGCCTTATCTTCAAGAAGGAAGACCGCTTGAAATGTGAACTATCGCACTATCAACATGGGTGCGGCTCAAGCTGAAGTAAAAATGTTCATGCTATCTCTATTTATTTATTGCACAACCTACTTTTTGTGTTAAGCTTCCTAGTTTTAGGCACAAAGCAACAGCATAGATTTGTAGGCCTAGGGCATTGTATCGTAATTCGATTGTGATTGTGGCATACAGGAAACTCAGGTTGAACTTGTAATATATAGTGGACCCTAATTCTTAATAGCCAAACAATCATTTAATTTATTCTGAATTCATCAACCATTTAACTTGGTCTTAAGTATTAAAATTAATACAAGCAATGCTATAGTACATTGTCATTGTCATACGGCCAACTTATAACAAACGCCTCTCCTTATTTTAATATTATATATTATAAACGTCTATGTCACTGACTCACTCGAGAACTCACAGGGTGACCAAAAAAAAACTGTATTTTTCTATATTATAATTCTACAAATGAAATGTCGAAAGGCTACCGCAATGTGAAACGCACCATAAATTCATATAATTCATAACCGTTCTCTCAAAAGTAACAACGAAATAATCATCAAATCCTCCATTCAGATCCAAATTCAGAAACACATTCAAATACTACACATTATTGTTCGTTTTTAACACCCTTATTCCGCTAGAGGAGTCGTTTGTCATTCCAAGTGACTCATTTAGTATGAAACCAAAGGCGGCTGTTTTGCCAAAATGTCTAGTATGTATATTATCGTAGTTACTTCAAATGAAAAACGACTTATTTTATGCCTTTTCTAGTCATTTCAAAATTTCACTTATTGGCATGGCAACTGGCTATAATTTTTCATAAAAAAAGCAGATTTTTATTGTCACTTGAAACGACAAACGACTCGACTTGCGGAATAAGGGTGTAAACTAGTTCCATTAACTTTGGTTAATCACAGCTGTGAATTGAATGCTCCAACGCTGCCCTTTCGATAAATTCAAACATTAATTCAATTGGCCAATCTAATGAGCATTAACCCGGTACAATTGAAATGCTTTCCGAGCAGAAATAATTTTGGCAGAATCGGCAGATTTAGGAGTTTAAATAGCGTGGCCATTATATTCATGCCAATAAAATTCGAAATAGGTATGTAAACATTTTAATAATAAAACAATTTAGTTCTGTCAATTTAGTTATGTATAAAACAAAGGTAACTGAGATTCAGCTATTTTTCGAAATAATAAAATTTATTCAAGAACTACTTAAACTAAAATAAAATGGAAATATTATAAACGTCTACATCACTGACTGACTCACTCGAGAACGCACAGTAGTTGATTTGGAAATGGAATTTTTTAACATTCAATTAATGTATTTTTAAATTAATAAAATAACGCAACTAACCCTGATGATGGCGTAATTGCAAAAAGCTCGGGAAATTTGGTTGTTTAATTAGGATACGGGTGCAAAGCACCCGTATTTTTAATAAATATTTAACTACACTTTGCTGGGAATAAACGGGCGCGATGCGCCTCAGAACAACCTAGTACAATAATGCTAATGTATTATTATAAAATACAAGTACAAACATCAACCAATATAATATTCTACAATTATCTACCAATTATCTACATTCTTGACATATTCTACACCAATTGTATACATTGTCGACGCAATATCGACGTCATGACGTCGAAAACTCTAAAACACGCGTAGACGCACAACGCTGCCTGTACTCCATGAATTAAATTCGGATGGTTCATTTGCTGACCCGAACTACGAAGCAGCGTCTTAAAGGGTAAATAATTAGTGTAATGTTTCACGAAATTCACACGAAATTGCGTCGACAATTGTGATCACATGTAAACAATTTTTTCTGTATTTTACATTTTATATGTAGAGATAATTTTTTTAAATACATAATTTTTATGTTTTAAATTTACTTATAATATTTGTTTTTAAATTAAACCACTTCACTAATATATTTCTGTAATAAAAAGTATGATTTGAAAAAAACGTGTAAACGAAAAATTTTTGAAGTGGAAACTTTTTTAGCGACGTACCTGTTTGAAATTTTTGGTTACACAAAAGGGGGAGACGGTTTCACTTGAGAACATTTAATTTCTTAGTTGAAGAACCCCGAAAATGACCCTCATGTCGGCTTTCCACCTATTCGTACAGCTATGGTACGAATCATCTTCGTAACAAAAACGTCATCGCCTCTACATCTCGATTTGCAATAACAGCCTCAATCTTGATTTGCAAGAACTGAAAGTCAGTAGTAACGTAATCAGCCCCAAAAACGACATCCAAATCCACATTATAGGCGAAAGTAATATAATAAGGTACAAAATTTCACAATTTGCAAGAACAAACCTCGTAACGTAATCTGTACCTCGAAAATGACACTCTTGTCACCATTATTGCGTAGATAGTAGGTATAGATGCCGAAATTGATACCGCCTCCATCAATCACACCTTGCGATAAACCGAACGTGAGTAATGCAATCAATACATCTGATATTAACACGCATATTGGCGTTGATAGTATAGATGTGCATCAAAAAGGAAACCATCTCAAATTCAGAAAAACAAAAGTTGATAACGTAATCAGTAACGCGAAAATCCCGAGAATGACTCTCATATCGACATTATCGGCGTAGATAGTAGTTAGGTATCAAAAATGAGACCGCCCCCATATCGCCTTGCCTAAATCAAAATTTCGGCATCTCGGATCGGATGCTATAGTCGTAAGAAGCAAACCCGAATACCAGGAAAATGACATCATTTGGGAAAACCAAAATCACGGGACAAATTTTTTTTGGAATGCAGTTTTTTGTCAAAAATCGTCATTTCCGGTTAAATTTTGGAAAACCGATCTGAACCGGTATTTTTGCAAAATTAATTTAGAGTCTTTTGGTTCTTAGTAATTTCTCTTTTCAATATAATTGTAAAAATCGAAAAAGCTGCCACTCCCGATGGACCGTTTTCGGTCTAAAATGAAAAATTCACTCCCCACCCATAAAACATTTCCGTTCCGTATGCGTGTTCTTTTTGGGTTTTATTCCATGGTACCGTAGTATTTCGTCTGATCGCAATATCACCTGTGTATGAACACGCGTCATTTGTTGTACTAAAATATTTTTCACCATGTGGAAGTGTTTTTTTTTTAATTCTCGTGTTTCTCCCTACCATAAGGCTGCGCGATCGTCATTTAAATGATAGAGCGAGAGTAATGTGCATCGGGTGTATGCGAAGCAATGCGCTCTAGAGGAATATTTTTTGTTATATGTTTCTCGTTTGCATCAATGTAAATTGATACAAACGAAAGACAGATAAGAGAAAAGATTCTTCTAGAGCGTTCTGGCGTTCGTTGTGTGGTGCGAGAATTTTTTTTTTTAAGTGAGTCGAGTTTTGTTTTTCAAAGAGTTGAGTTTTTGTTGATTCGATTAAAATAATATTCTAGTTTTTGATTTTGGGAGACAAAAGTCTAATTTGGGAAGTTGGAAAAAATATATATAGTTGATTTCTTGTGTATAAATAAAATAAAAACGGAGTATTTTATTGAATTAATAAAATAAATAGTGCACATAATAAATAGTGCGAGAAGGGGGGAAGTGGCGTAAGTCCACGAGCGATTTTTTTTATTAAAAAAAGAGAAAAACCATTTTGTGATACTTATTTCAATTATTACAAATTCTTAAAAGTTATTTTAAAAGTATATAATTTGTGGTGTGTCTCTTCTGAAAACAACAAATTGAATTTTAACTGTTTTTATTGTTAAATTGGCTGGCGCACGTTCATTTCACTACACCGTTGTAAAGCACGGGTTTATGGTGTGTGTGAGTGGTTTTGTTGGATGCCATATCAAACGGGGAAACCACAAAATACTGCAACCAACCAACGTATAAATGGCAACTTGAAAATTGGTCATTAAAAAAAACGTGTACTTGAAATTGTTTTGAGGTTCACCCACCCAAAATATTTTGGTATCACCTTATTACATTCAAGCGTGTTTTGTGGAAATTGTGACGGCCTATCGAGGCGAAATACGATTAAGGCAAAACGGTCGCTCAACGAAAATAATATACAGGGTGGTCCAAAAGTCTGGACACGGTGAATTTATTTCGCGCACGGGTGGAAAATCGGAATTTTATACTGGGGTCTTTAGTAATTTCACCCGACGAATCAAATAGGCACATCAGATTTTGGGCCCGACGGGGCCTTATACGAGATATGAGGCCCAACTTTGAAATTTCAAATGCAAACCCATCTTTTTTATTGCAAATTCGGATTCAGCGGGAAATTTTACATTACAAGTTTTTAGATTACAAGTTTCAGCAAAGTCGGGATTTTTAAAATCGGGTTTTTGAAAAAATGGGATTTCGAAAGTCGAGATTTTGAAAATCGGGATTTTTAAAGTCGGGATTTTTAAAATCGGGATTTTGAGAGTCGGGATTTTAAAATTCGGGATTTTGAAAATCGGGATTTTTTTTGTCGGGTTTATAGTAATTCGGGATTTTGTGATTTGGGATTATGAGCCAATTTCCATCGGAACATAAAGAAGGTACAAAATTAACGGTTAACGAACTACTTCTTTGGCTATTTGCTTTCTTACACCGTGGTTGCGGGTTTGTTCCGATTCATTAACTATAATTGCATTAATTGCGTTCAATTAATCTTTTAAAAATAGAGGATTTTTCAACGGAACCAAACAATCAGTTATTAATATATAGGTATTGTATTGTGCTTGAGCCAGTACCTTGCGGTCCAAGCGCCACAGCTTTAAGCACTCATGAAAAGTTTCTTGCAAATCTTGCATTACAATTACGTTTGAAGAGGTTCGGTCGACCTTCTTAATATATATATATATATACAAAATATTATCTTCAGACAAATCTCAAGAACCGACAACAAGAGTCGAATGGCTGGACATGGTTACACAAAATATCTAGCCAAATATATATAGAAAAATACCCACTCTGTATGCATAAACATCCTAAAATTAGACAAAAAAAAGTCTTTCATGCATATTTTCCATAAATCCTATTTTTGTCTTCTTTAAACAGTACCCATCAGCTACAACAACAATAAAAACACAAACCATGTAACAAAAAAAATTTGATTTTCATGAAAATTCAACATAACAAAAAATAAAACGGAAAGCTGAATGGAATTTAAGGGGTTTAAAAGTGTATATTCCTTTTTTGTGATTACTAACCTCTTATGCTGGATGGGCAAAATATAAATTGGATAGGCATGAATCAGATCAGAGTAATTTATTTAGGTTTGGTTTTATTTATATTGTGGGTGGTGCTGTCCTGGTGTGGTGGATGCGGCAATGGTTAAAAAATATGCATGTATTAAACTATTTTTGGGCTTCTGTTTCAGGGTACGGAACAAAGAAATCGTTTTCATGAAATCAAATATGTATATATACATTGATTGAACCTTTGGGCGAAACGCTCTTGTCCTTTTAACAATAATAATACAGTTTGTCATGGTGATCGGGCTGAATTATATTAGACATAATAAGGTCAGTGTATATAGTAACAATATGAATTCATTTGGTCTATAAATTTGGATCGCACACGTTTATCGATAGCGCCCTACTATACTCAAACCCCTTCAATAAATCGAATAAATGAGTGTACAAATAATAAAATTTTATGGGGTGATTATAACTTGACAAGCAAGAAAAATTCGGAGAAACTCCGTAAATCCAGAATTAACGATCTATTTAGTTGTTGTGGTGCGAGCTTTTCTGTTTGTGCTTTTAATTATTACCAGTGTAATATAAACCAAAATAGCTTATGATAACATATAAAATTAGTATTATACTAATCCGCTGTTATTTTAGTTTTTTATGGTCGAATAATGAAAAACACGCAAAGACAGCAAAATACGACAGCAAACACAAAAATGTTGACGGTACTGTAAGTAGCGCTAGTCAGAGGAGTATAGTTTATTTGACAGGATGATTTTGGAAGCGGTACTGCTTTGTCGACGCGCACGCATCGCGTACACAAAAATCTAATTTTGTTGTGATTTTAAAATAAAAACCTCAATAAAACTTTTATTAACCCCCCTATAACTTAACGGTTTATCGTAATGAGGAACGCGCGCGCGTTACGTATTCAAATAATCTGCTTTAGTCAAACTAAAATATTTAAATTTACCAAAAAATAAAAAGTAAATAATTTATTTTTCCCATTTTCTTCATTTTCACTATATAATTTCATTTTCAAGAATACGAAAAAATATAAAACGACACACAAATAAAATACAGCAACAACAAAACTTTCTGACGTCAAACAAATTTTTTTTTCTCATGTTCGATAATTTTCACCCTACATCCACCCCCTCCCCGAAAAAAAAAATATAAAAATAAAGTTTTCGTACCAAAAAAAAGCCGATATACCAACAACAAACGCACCGCACATACACAAAAAACAGCAAAAAACTCAAGAACGCAAGAGAAAAATTTATGAATGAAAATTTTATCTGTGCTTTTTTTTTGTGTGCCGAATATTATGTATAGGCCTACGGGTGAAACTTTCTCTTTCTCGTGCTGCGGTATAAATGTACAATACGATGTATACATCACCAACAACAACTATAAAGATCTAATCTTATCCACATTAAAAAAAGCAAAAAAAATTATGAGCAACCAAAGAAAAACTAACATGTTTAGTGAGTATGTTGTGTGTGAGTAGTGTGTGTATGGCGCGGGTTCACATTTTCCAAATACAATTTATTTTAATGTGAGTTTATTTAATCCATAAACCTTTTTTGTTGTTTTGTTAAAAATATGTTTTGTATGTGCAAAGCATTTTTTTATGTTTTTATAGTTCGGGATAGCATGTGAGTTGTTGAGATTGTGTGAATTTCGATTTCGATTTATATTCAAATCGAAATTTGTGCTAAGTGATGATGGCAGTTGAAGTAGAAAGCTATAGACATAGATGATAATGGAAAATCTGTTTTCGTTTTTTGTATATTCGAAAATATTTGGAAAATGTTATAATGTTTATGGAAATTTAGCGTAATGTATTGGAATTGAATGGGAGCAGATTGCAAGCGAAGTTTTTAATTTTTAGTGTTGTTTTGTACGAATGTGGTTGCCTCGAAAACAGGAAGGAAGAGGTTCACTAAACAAAAGATATATGTAACTTTAACACGATTTTGATGCCAATTCCAATCTGAAACTCTTCGTGCTATTTCTTCGTGTTTGGAAATAGGAAAAAGTCACAAGGGGGTGGATCAGATCCATATGGTGGATGATGAAGCAATTTGAAGCCCAATTTTTGCTGTGTTTCCATGATGAATGTGATGGTGCATTATGATGGAACAGCAGTTTTTCCTGCTTCGAATGTTACTGTTTTTGCTACAACAACAACTTTTGCTTGAACCAACCAGCTTGCATCAACCATTTTAAACGAATGTATTTAATCACATCATGATAATATTTTTTCCATATTAAAAAAAACAACAAAAACGTCTCTAACTAAAAGCTCTTCAATAAAATATCATACAAGATTGACAGCTTTTGTTTTAAAGAACATACTTTACGACATTAAAATTGTTGCTAGTGACGCATAGATGGCGTTTTTCTAAACGTTTATCAACCCACCCTCGGGTTTGTGTAAAATTGTATTATGACAAAAAAAGCCTTTTCACTGTATTAAATAGTTTTATCAGAATATTCCTCCTTTTGATATTTTTTCACATTCTAGATGTCACTTTGATGAAAAATATGAAAAAATTACAGAAATATTCGAATATCTTTATAATAAAATGAAAACCTTTTGTTTGCTATTGTTGGCCGATATGCAACAAAGAAGAAAATAACTTGGTTCTCTATTTCCAAACAATAAAACGGAAAAACGAGTATACACTGAAAGCGATGACGAGGCAACTTGCAATAGTGCCCAATCGTTAAATGAAGCATCCTCCATATCAATATTAGAGGGTGAGATATGAGCTCTAAACACGTAATCGTTTCAGACAGAAAAAACATTTGTTAGTACTTGAGCTCATTTGGAAACACTAGCCACACAATGTGCCCAGAGCTAGTCGATCTGAAAAGTCATTTAGTTGAGCGAAAAGAGAAAGTCAAGTTCCTATAAAATTGCACACACAAAAAATAAAACTACGTACGCGCAGATACTAATTGCAAGAAAACCACAGTCACCTGCCATCAATACAGATGTTAAAACCATAAAACCGTCCGACCAACCCGGTGACACCCGTCAAGCGTTGTTACTGTAAAACCAGTAGCTGGCAAAGGGGCCTACTTTTGGTAGGTATTATACAAGAGATTGCAGCACACCAACTGTTTTCACTGAAACATTGCATTTTGCTACGATTGCTTTAATTTGAAAAGTACTGTATAGATTTTAATGATATAGGTGTCCTTATAAATATAAAATACTAAGCTGTCAAAAAACATTTGTTTTACGAAAATTGGTTTAAGCATTAAAAAAACGCTTTTTTATACGCACGGAGGTTTGAGTCGATTTAGTTGCTCGCGAGTGTATATTGGTTTGCTTTCATGCAGAGTACACAATTTTATTAGGATCGCATGGTGTGCTTCAAATGTCATATATATGGGCATTTTGCAAAATTTTGTGAACACTGCTCTGATTCTCAACATGAACAAGGATTTGACCATTCATCACGGAGTAAAGTGTGTATACCACATATAAAACAGTATTGAACCTAATGCATCTGAAAACTGAGAATTTTTAGAATATCATAACATTCACCTCCTCTGTATGTAAGAACCGTAGGCGGTAAAAGGTAGAGTGGGTGGCATGGTACACAAGTAGCAATTGGCATCCTCAAGCTGAAAAACTAGTAAATTTTATCTTGCAATCATCTACTTCCAAAATTCGGATGTTTACGTATCTAAACAAACTACAAAACATTTAGAATTGCCTGAAAAACAATCAAATCATAATTACGGGTAACTTTAATGCAAAGTTACAATTACGAGTATGGCACAACAGCAACACGAATGATGGGGGAACCGTCATTAAAGAATTTATTGTATAAAGTAATCTCTTCATTGTGAATGAAATTGGACAACCAAGTACATTTAATCAGTACGGAAAGTTGAATATTGACCCTAAGTAGTAAAGGACGGACTGTTGAGAAAAGTATCTAACTGGTCAGCAAAGGAAACTGATCCACAAGTGATCACAGAACAATCATGTTCACTGTTGAGGCAGCTTTCCTTTCAAACATATTAAGGTTAGGTACTCCAGTCTAATTATTTGATAATTTGAGAAGCTTTATTGACATTAAAAATAAAAGGCTTTTTGAGAAATATCATCCAGTTCGATTTAAAAGTAAAAACTGAATCAACTTGATTTTAATGTTTAATGCATAACAATCAAGACTGTCTAGATTGAATGATATTTTTTTAAAAGGCCTTTTCATTTTTTAAATTCAATAAATCTTGTCATAATATTAAAAAATTAGATAAGTTTTAGCTGCCAAAAGCGTGTATATTATTTCAGAATAAGCTACATTTATACCTAAGGCTTACAACTTACATAATTGATATTCTGAAAAGCTTTACTGACATTAAAAATAAAAGTTTTTTTAAGAAATATCATCCAGTTTGATCTTAAAGTAAAAACTGAATTAAATTAATCTAATATTGTTTAATGTATACACATTTAGATAGTTTAGACTGGGTGGCATTTTTAAAAGGCCTTTTGTTTTGTTTAATGAATTTTCACATAAATGAATCTTCTAAAAATGTGCCTTAGGTATGCATGTTACTGATTCTGAAATTATACACGCGCTTTTGGCAGCTAATGAACATTAAATACAAATCCCACCTGTAATCATTAATTATGCCTGTCCACAGTTATATAAAACCGAAATACCATTTATATTCACCATGGGTACACGAAATCATTTCATGCAGGAAGAGTATACATAAAAGTAAACAAGTATTCATCCTGAATAAAAAAAATATTTTGATGATTTGTCTAATTTTCGCCTTTCGTACGTTCTCGCATCGTATCGCGCATCACCAAAATAAAAATTCGTGTTTTTTAATCCTAAGATATGTAATAATGATAATAAAACATGATAAGATTATGAAATTTACTCTAAATAAAATTTTGTTTTGCCTTGCTCGTACTTGCTCAATGCTTTTAGGCATAGCTTCAAAAAACTAAGTTTCAATTTTTACTTTTATATTTTGGTTTTGTTTCATTTCTATTTTTATCTCAACGTATTTATTTTGTATTATGATATATACGCTGCTTTCTTATAATACGCGTGGCTGATCATGAAGATGATGGTGGGGTATATAATGGTATATAACGAAACTCAAAACATATGAGATGAATAATAAAATTTATTTTAACCTAAAAACAAAAAGTTTGGTACGAAAGATGTTTGTTAGTTATGCGGAGACATCTATCTGTAGCTACATTGGTGTTATACTCACAGATGATAAAATCAATAGTATAAAAGCTTAGAAAATTGATTAGGTTAGTGTTTCTCTTGTACAGTTCTTTTTATGTATCTATTCGAAGAAATACTACTTAACCATCTACTACTTAACTAGCTTTTATGTACGAGAGTATTTACGACCGCGTACCTTGCGGATTTCTAGGTATATAATAAATTTAGTTTACTAGCACACCTCACATAAATAAATTGAATTTTTTTATTGGGCGGAGAGCTTTACAAACAGATTTTTATATTTACGTATTTCTACAAAATTCGTTGCTTAATTAACAACTCATGTTGGGTGACACAGTTTCCGGGGAATATTCCTCAATCCAAAACGACAAATTTTGTCACATTATGTACTTATCATGTATATTGTCGAAATATATAAACAAAAAGTCATTGGAGATATATAAATTGAACCCAAAAGTTACCATAACAATTCATTTGAAATTCAAACAAACAACACAATTATTCATCATCGCCTACATTTAAAGTTGGAAATTCTTTTTTTATATTTTTTTTCTCTCGTCTCCCCGTCTCTATAGACAGAGGCTATAGGTTTAGTGAAAAATAAAAATTTTTAGATGTGACATTTGATTTCTAATCAGTAGCGGTCGGTATTTTATCAAAATATCGATTTGTATTATGAGTTTAAGTAATTGTGTGTTGACGTATACCACATGAATATGTATCTAAATTATATTTTCAATTCATTTATATTATACTATAAGTGATGATATACTACTTATTGTCAATTTTATTTGTAATTTATTATGAATATTGCCGAACTGGGAATTTGTGTATATAGAAAATATAAATTAAATTAAAAATATTGGTTTATAGTTTAGTATGGTTCTATATAACTTGACATAATAAACTCATTACTGTAATATTTTGTAAAAATCTAGAGTTAATCTAACTTATAACTAACTATACTCTAACTTAGGCTTTTTCGAATTAACGTATAGAATACAAGTTCTACTATATTTGAATGTTTTCGTGACAACTGGATGTTGATGGATAAAGAAATAAGTAATATAATTTATATTGCAGGGTGGTCGCGGTTTGGTAACTTAAAAGGCCTTTTCAAAATTAATCTTCATGTTTCTTCCAAACTCTTGAGCAGATCAAGCTTTCATTCTGAAGCAAGCACAAACAAAAAAAGTGATCTGTCTTTCGTACACCTGAAAATTGTTCTAACAAAATCCTTCACGAATAAAGACAAATTTGTAAGTACTGAAATATATAAGTACATTTAGCATCTGACGAATGCTTTCATTATCTGCAAGCGTACTTTGATCAGTACAGTTGGATTGCAGTAGTAAGTGAAGGAGATATTTTGGTAATTTTACATACTAAAGCAAGTGCAAAGAGTTTCCCATTATCAAGGTCTCAAATTTAAATCTCAATTTTTAACAATAAACTTTGCATACAACATTTGCAACAGGTTGTAATTACAAACTTGAAACCTTTTAAAAGTTATTTTATTTTGTATATTTCTCTGATTCGGGAGTTGGCTCGACAAGTTAAATTATAATATATCTCTATATATAAGGGCATTTTCTTTGAACTTTGTGTGGCTTTTATTTGCGCATCGCATGAGAGTCAACTGCTTACATTTCAGTAACATCATTATTAAAAATGGTTCTGAGCTCTCATCAACCCATGAACAAACAATGAGTTTTTGAAATGTAATGATAAATTTAAAAGTTAATGTTATGCAATGCAAAGTTATTTCTGTGTTAATTAATTTAAGAAATTGTTTTTTGGCTAAGGATGCTCGATATTATTTATTATCGAGAATGCGCGCAAAATGGATGGACATAATCAAGAAACCGATGCTGTGTTATTTGAATGTGAATGTCCATGCCAAGGTAACGTTCTGGACTTTAGGTTAATTTCGTGTTGCAGCGGTTATGCAATAGTGGGATGCTTTTCATCGTGTGATAAAGACTTGTGCTTTGCACAAATAAATCGAGTCCCACTGAATTGGAGCATATAAATACAGAAAATATTATTGTAGAATAACCAGGGAGTAGCTGAGGAATTAGAGAGTAAGGAATATGTTGACGACGATGGTATTGGGTTGATGGCATTGAGACGATGGCATGGAGTGTTAGTTGGAAAATGTTGAGATTGAGAAAGAACTTGGATTTTGTTTTTTCATCAGAAAAGTTCGTTCAATTGCAACCAGAACATCAAATGATATTCTTAAAAAGCACGTGATACTAGAATTTGGAATATATTTGATACGTATTATGTACACTAGAACTAGGTAGAGTATCCTAGTTCAAATGCTCTCGTCTGATATTGTTATTTTAAGAGCTGGATTTTGTCGATTAACAACATTAGATCTAAACTTCTCCCTTAGCCCACGGCATTGTCTTTAATCCTTGAGAATTTTGGATTTGATGAACTTTCACAAAAATAGAAGTGCAGTTTAGAAGATCGAACAAGCCAAGGATGAACAAATCTACCTAGAACCAAAGAGTATGTAATGTTATAAAGAGTAATGAAACAGAGGAAAAAAATGCATCAAAAACATCGAATTTAAATGGGTTAACAAAATACACTTACACGTTTTTATTCATCGTAATTTTTATCGTTTTCGTCAAGTACGAGTATCACAACATTCGATTCCCATAAAATCAAAAGTTACTGTGTACCCATCTAAATTGCTTAACCCACGATTTTTTTTGATGGAAATTTTTCCTCTATTTCGTTACTCTTTATAACATTTCGTACTCTTTGCTAGAACTCTTCGGTATAAACACAATTGTGATAAAAGTGAGACTCACGAATCTTTCACCGAAACATTGACACAAATACAAATATTGATATTGAACACGAATAACGAAAAACAATAGAAAACAACTATTTGGCTATTTTAAACAGTTATTGCCAAACTCGGATGATTAGAATTGTAAAATAAATTCTGGAAGAGCGTGGGAAATAAAGACGTCTAAAAAGTAGTTGCTTGTTTCTCAACAAATTATTATTGTACAAAGCTAGCGTGCACTATACAATGATATTTGGAGATTAAAATAAATTCTGGACGAAGAAGCACTTACGATTTTTCGTTTTTAGGAATAACCATTAAATTTCATTGAGTTACTTGGCAATGGTTCTGAGATAATCTCATATTTTTCTGATCAACTCGAATTGGAATTTTCTTAACTATTTTGTCATTTCCAGTATTTTTTCTGTTTGCGTACGCATGCTTCTTTTTTGTTAGTTGAGCTTGAGTAATTCGGTTTTTTACTCGTGTTTCTGTTTTCTTTCTCCTTTTGGCCTAAATACTAAGTATTATAAGCAAACTAAAGGTTTGGGAGTGGGTAACCCATAATAATGTCGTAACTTTTTTTGAAACACCATACTATTCAAAACTACCGTTGTAGCGTTGGAAGCAGTTACAATTTTGCTCCTTCACATCTAATCATGTAGCATATCATTTGAAAGGTCTTGGAAAAAGTAACAATTTTAAATGCACCGTTTTTAGCGCTGGTAGCTAATGTTTGATTTATTATAATATAATGTATAAGTATGACAAGTCAATGAAAAGATCTTGAAGAATGTCACAAATTTAGCTGAAGCATGTTAGTACTCCAAATTACCATTCGACTTGTGACGTTAATTACAGAATCGGTTTTCCCATTCTGATATGATTATGTGGCATACCGTTTTTAACTAAACCGTTCAAAAAATCACTTAAAATTAATCCTTTGGTGTAGATCTTGGTTAATCAGAAAATTTTTCAGAATCGTTTTGTGAAGAATTTTTTATTAGAAGTTTTCGATTTTCATTCTATACATTTCTTACTAAATTTGAAGCAGATCAGAACTGTTTTTACTTTTCGATTTAAATTACGCAACCGATGAAGTTGACGTTTGTGAAGTTGGCCAAAAATTCTGGCCCAAAAAATATACACAATTAACTCAAATATGTTCATGCTTTAAATGAAAGTGATAAAGACCATTTCTCAAAATTCTAATAATTTTTTAACACAAAAACTATAGTTGCTTCCACGTAAGAACTGTCAGCCCAAAAAAATCGTCAAAAAATAAAAATGTTTTTCGTTATAGATTTTTGAAGTAACCTCAAATTTTTTATATCTTGTTGTTGTCTTGAAATTTATGTCGAATATACTCAGCCCAAAATTCAAATTTTCTTAGTTGAAGGAATCAATGTAACCGTGTATAACAAATGTAAAACAGTCAAGAAACAATTCTTATTATTTTCAATTTATTCATGAAAATATTATTTTTAAAGAACAATATCTAATATGTGGCCTCAAGTTTCAAAAATGGACACGCACCAAAATTATCGTTTTTCGAATTAAAATTGAACTTTCTACTTTTATTTACTAACTTTCGAAATATGTAAACTTCTATTCTAAAAATATCGAGATTTTCGGAATTTTTCATAACTAAAAATCTATGAAGTATGTTGGTCTTTGTTAATAAACGCTTTATATACGACTAGTCGATCCGTTCATAAATAGTTTCATTTTAATATTTATATACATAATACATACTATACATCCTCATACCGAGAATATATAATGGACGTTAAGATTTTCGGTGCTGGTCATCGGTCATGATTTTCGGACAGATCTGGTTCTAGCCTTTATGAATAAGAAGTTTCAGGAGGTTGTGATGGGGTTCTCATACTGAGAATGTACTGTCCTGTATTCAGCCGATTTACGAACAACCATAATATTAAGTGGAATGTAGAGGAAATCTGTGAAATGGATTTGGCAGCAACGCCTAATTAAAACGTTCTCGATTTTTATAGTTTTTCCCAAATATTTCAAAAAATCATTATAAATAAAATTACATATTCTAATTATTATTTTCTATGAAATCGGTCTCAAATTTACGCGAAGATGTTTTTCAGACAGATTGACTGATCGGTATTAAACTTTGTCGGTCTTTTCCAAAATTTCGCTATAACGGTGTTCTGGAAGTGGACACCTTTGTGAATGTTTTTCAACTTTTGCCATGTTGAAAGGTATACAATTTACGAAACCCTAACTACTAATAACTATAA
The DNA here is from genome assembly GCA_947310385.1 of Nephrotoma appendiculata. Classification (NCBI taxonomy): domain Eukaryota; kingdom Metazoa; phylum Arthropoda; class Insecta; order Diptera; family Tipulidae; genus Nephrotoma; species Nephrotoma appendiculata. Next base: position 104,485,872 of record OX371223.1, read on the forward strand.
GATTCTAACAAATTTATAAATTAAGTGTTCCAGAAGAATAGTCGAAGAGTAGGAATGAAGATTTTTGGCCTAACAAAAGTTTTTACCAAAACTTTGGTAAGTTGTATTTCTCACCTTACAAATCAAGTTGATGTATTTGAAATTTACAATAGGAACATTCGTTTTAAAAGAAAGTCGACTGCTGGTTTTTATATATTAGTCAAATTCAATTTTATTGAAAATTTAATTCTTACAAAGATTAATTATCGAAATATTCGCTATTATTATTATATGTTTTTTTGTCATTTATCAGATAGGTGATGGTAGTTTTGAAGCAAAATAGTCATCGGGCCATTTTTGTACATCTTCAACTTTTGTGAACCACTGGTCTTTCAAATATGATGAAGTTGATCTAAATAAATGGTAAGAGGGAGCCGAGTCTAGAGATTCTGTACGCTGCTTGCTGTTAAACTGCCCACCTTAAAGAGAAAAGGAGTTCCTGGGTTGATTTTACTGTATGTGGACGAGTGTTGTCATGCAGCAATATCACGTTCCGCCTTTCCCTCATAAATCGTCTTTTCTCCTGCAAAACATACCTAATTTGATAATTGGGTCGCGTTTAGCTCTAACAGTTTGTCCAGGATCCAGCAGCTCGTAATAAATGACTCCTTTCCATTTCCACCAGGTGCACAGTAACACTCTCCTGGCATGAATATTCATTTTTGCAATTGATGTTGATTGCTGGCCTGGATCAGCCCATGGTTTCCTGCGCTAAGAATTATCGTATAAAACCGACTTTTCATGACCCGCAATTATTTTGTTTAAAAAACTCTTTCTTTTGTCCCGAGAAAGCAAATTCATTCAAATGATACTCTTCGATTTTTGTTTTCTTCGGTCAGTTTATAAGAAACTCAATTTCCTTCCTTTTATATTTTCCCCATTGCACGCAATCGAAGTGATATTGCTTGGTGAGTAACTCGTAACTGTTCTGCGAGAACTTAAGAGTTTGTTTTGTTTTACTCCACTTAGACGTAGCAGACGGTTTGGATGCTTTCAAGTATATTTTAACGCAACCAACTTCAGAGCCGAGTTTCTACTTGAACACCTAATATTCCAACAATTTTTTTTTATATTATTTGTTTTATATTTTTTGGGGTTTTTTTATTTGAATTTATTTGAAAATCCACTGACCCCATCATAACCTCCTGAACCTTCTTACTCGTAAAGGCTAGAACCAGATCTATTCGAAAATCGTTGTGAGACCGATGACCAACACCGAAAATCTCAATTTCCTTTAATTAATATGGCCGAATATCGGCCATTCTCGGTATGAGGACCCCATCACAACCTTCTGAAACTTTTTACTCGTAAAGGCTAGAACCAGACCTGTCCAAAAATCATAGTAAGGCTGATGACCAGCATTGAAAAACTCAACTTCCATTAAATATTATGGTTGTTCGTAAAGCGGCCGAATATACGCCATTCTCGGTATGAGGACCCCGTCACAACCTCCTAAAACTTCTTACTCGTAAAGGCTAGAACCAGATCTGTCCTAAAATCATAGTAAAACCGATGACCAACACCCAAAATCTCAACTTCCATTACATATTATGGTTGCAGTATTATATGCGTATTAAAATAAAACTTAATGAACGGATGGACTAGTCGTACATGAGGCGTTTATTAACAAAGGCTGACATACGTCATAGATTTTTTACTTTTGAAAAGTTCCAGAAACTCCGATTTTTTTAATAGAAGTTTACATATTTCGAAGATAGTAAACACCGCGTTTTTTTTGGGCTAACATTTGGGCCAACTTCACATACATATAAAGTTGTCGAAACAATTTATTCTTCTGTTTCGTTACTCCTTTTATCAAAAATCTTTTTGATTATTATTCTCAAGAGTGCCCTAGTTTGCGGTACCGAATCATTTCTATAATAAAATTTTAACTTTTTCTTTCTCCGTGTCTTGCATTACCATTCCTGTTATGTTTTCCAGACTACAACGATGTCTAAAAAATTCTCAACGAGAACACGATTTATCCTACCACTATTCTGGGAGCCTCTAGGTGGTATTAGATTCTAACTCAGCTTTAGCAAATTTATTAAATTCGTGGTTAGTCTTGCTCTGGCTGATCATATTTGTTACTAACATCAAAACTTCATTTATGGTTTTGTCTTTTGCACGGCGTCTTTTAAGAAGGTTTGAGCGCTATTTCTCAAAACGTAACTACCGGACGCCGTTCGAGGTACTACTGTATATGCATCATAAAATAGATTAGAAAATAGGCACTGTAAGTATTAAATACGTAAGTCTGGCAACTCTAATTGATGAACTGCGTTATATCTTCGCCTATTAAAAAATACCAAGAAGTGTCGAATTGAAGATATAGCGCCGAAATAATGAATATAATTTTGTGCCTGAACTGTCCGCAGGGCATATATCTTAATATTGTCAATAATCGATAAGGTATAATATAATTAATCCCACCCTAAGACCAACCTGTTAAATTAGATTTTTTCAAAAGGAAATATTATTTTAATACAACTTCCTTTCCTCATTTTCATTCAGTACAGAGTAGGTAGGTAATGCAGCGCCTCATATAAGTATGTAGCTATAAATATTTATGTGTAAAACGACAACGTCTACGAGGATATAGAATTTATATATAATAGCCATAGGAACATGCTGTGCGACTCAACATTTTTTATTTTATTTTTAAATTTTTTTTAACAGGAAATTAATACTTGTAGTTATTACAATTTGTATAATTTTTAGCGTATTTGTAATTTTTATGACCACTAATTAATTATATTATTTTTGTATAGTGCACGGCCATAATTATGATTACATAAATTTATACGTTCACCTAAAAAAAATTGTTGCCGCCTGCAATTTTCATGCGTGCTACATAATTAATTTGATTATAATAATTTATGGTGAAATGTACAGAAGAAAATTACTTATGAAGAAAGCTTGCTTGGTTCAAATCTGTTATATTTAAATAACCTCTAGTCTCGAATTAACGGAAAATAAATACATGTATCCAGTAAACCGAAAAATCAATAATTTTATTAATAAATAATAATTTCGCTGTGGTTTTAGAAAATTTATGATTTTTTGATTAGAAGTGCCACATTGAAAATATGGATATAGAAAATTATTTAATGAATTGGAAAAACATAAAAAAAATCTAATTATTTATGTCCATTTAGGTACTCTGAGTACAATGTAGTTATATTGAGAATAGGACATTCCCATTTTAGATTTTTTTTTTTAGAAATTATTAAGCGCATGATAATATTAAAATGAATTCCAAATTTATAAGAAAATATTGGTTTGAACCGAAGAAGGTAAATTTATCGATTATTTTTATAGACGTACGTACGATACCTATAAATATTTTGCAAATTGAAAGTAAATTGGATTGAAATTATTTTTAATATCGATTTCAGTTTCTATGACGAAAATTTATATGTAATTATACTCAAATATATATGTATGTACTGACATGTTGGGACAAAATTATGTAAGATGAGATGCAGGTAGTGGTGGAAGTTTCGATCTTGTTAATTTCAATATTTTGAATATGCGCTCATTTTAAATATTAAATTGTGTTACTAGGTATTATTTAAAACCATTTACATTTGAAATTTCAGTTGCTGACATTATGGCAAAATTTACCTTTAAATTTGATATGAGATTCCGCAAATTGAATGTTTAGTGGGACAATCAGTAGAGTGATGAGATAAATACTTTGAGCTTGCTAAATTTTTTGTAGGATTTGTATGCTCTGAAAAACGTACCTTTTAGTTAGAATCAAGATTATCAATGTATGACATATTCAGTGATATCTAATTATAATAGTTATCAGCTGTAATTGCTGTACTCCAAAAACCAGTTTTCGGATACGTGTTGGAATTGTTAATTGAGAAGTAAGCTACGACAATAAAGTACGGTTCTTATTTTTGGGTTTTTGAACCGTACTACAGCGATTTTATTTGTATTTTACGTGCGTTTTATGCCACCGTTCTTATTCATTCACGAATCATTTTCTTCATGGATTTCTATAATTTACAAATGAAATGTTGTTTTTACTATTCATCATACGACTATTCTACAGAAAGTGAACATCAGTCTGTGGTTCGTAACTCCTTTTCTCGACCAAAAATGCAAAAAATGCTAGGAGCTGATTAACTTCCAATAAAAAATTCAAATTTCAGGCTTCACGGGCAGGATGAAAAATTTAAGTTATAGGGGCAGGATGCAAAGTGTAATTTCATCAACATATTATGAACTATTTTAAAATGTAACAGATCTATAACCGCCTGTCGATGTGTAAAACCCATGGGCCGCCCCATCTTCCATGCCAGTATAGACTGGCATGGAGATTAAAATGTGCAGATGGTCTTAAATCGGCCCTTTAGCCGTACGTCCTCGAGTAGGCTGAGTAGGCGTAAAGTAAGGACGTAACCACGAAATTTTAAATTTGAAATTTTAAATTTCAAATTTTAGATTCCAAATTTTAAAATTACAAACTTCAAATTTCAAATTTCAAATTTCAAATTTCAAATTTTAAATTTCAAATTTCAAATTTCAAAATTCAAAATTCGAATTTCGAATTTCAAATTTCAAATTTCAAATTTCAAATTTCAAATTTCAAATTTCAAATTTCAAATTTCAAATTTCAAATTTCAAATTTCAAATTTCAAATTTCAAATTTCAAATTTCAAATTTCAAATTTCAAATTTCAAATTTCAAATTTCAAATTTCAAATTTCAAATTTCAAATTTCAAATTTCAAATTTCAAATTTCAAATTTCAAATTTCAAATTTCAAATTTCAAATTTCAAATTTCAAATTTCAAATTTCAAATTTCAAATTTCAAATTTCAAATTTCAAATTTCAAATTTCAAATTTCAAATTTCAAATTTCAAATTTCAAATTTCAAATTTCAAATTTCAAATTTCAAATTTCAAATTTCAAATTTCAAATTTCAAATTTCAAATTTCAAATTTCAAATTTCAAATTTCAAATTTCAAATTTTAAATTTCAAATTTCAAATTTCAAATTTCAAATTTCAAATTTCAAATTTCAAATTTCAAATTTCAAATTTCAAATTTCAAATTTCAAATTTCAATTTTCAATTTTCAATTTTCAAATTTCAAATTTCAAATTTCACATTTCAAATTTCTAATTTCAAATTTCAAATTTCAAATTTCAAATTTCAAATTTCAAATTTCAAATTTCAAATTTCAAATTTCAAATTTCAAATTTCAAATTTCAAATTTCAAATTTCAAATTTCAAATTTCAAATTTCAAATTTCAAATTTCAAATTTCAAATTTCAAATTTCAAATTTCAAATTTCAAATTTCAAATTTCAAATTTCAAATTTCAAATTTCAAATTTCAAATTTCAAATTTCAAATTTCAAATTTCAAATTTCAAATTTCAAATTTCAAATTTCAAATTTCAAATTTCAAATTTCAAATTTCAAATTTCAAATTTCAAATTTCAAATTTCAAATTTCAAATTTCAAATTTCAAATTTCAAATTTCAAATTTCAAATTTCAAATTTCAAATTTCAAATTGCAAATTTTAAATTTTAAATTTCCAATTTCAAATTTCAAATTTCAAATTTCAAATTTCAAATTTCAAATTTCAAATTTCAAATTTCCAATTTCCAATTTCCAATTTCCAATTTCCAATTTCCAATTTCCAATTTCCAATTTCCAATTTCAAATTTCAAATTTCAAATTTCAAATTTAAAATTTCAAATTTCAAATTTCAAATTTCAAATTTCCAATTTCAAATTTCAAATTTATTTTTTTATTATTATGTTCAGATTTCAAATTTATTATTATGTTCAAATTTCAAATTTTAAATTCCAAATTTGAAATTTGAAATTTCAAATTTCAAACTTCAAATTTATTATTATGTTCAAATTTCAAATTTCAAAATTCAAGTTTCAAAAATGCTACCACCTGTTTACAAATTGAATGATGTTTTTACTATTCATCATACGACTATTCTACAGAAAGCTAACATCCGTCTATGGTCCATAACCCCTTTTCTCGACCAAAAATGCTAGGGGCTGATTAATTTCCAAAAAAATCGTCTACGCTAGTTGGCTGAGTAGGCGTTAAAAAGGACGTAAAAAGCATAACCACAAAATTTGAAATTTTAAATTCCAAATTTGAAATTAGAAATTTGAAATTTGAAATTTGAAATTTGAAATTTCCTATTTCAAGTTTCAAATTTTAATTTTAATTTTAAATTTCAAATTTCCAATTCCAACAAACATAAGGCTTATAAACACTTATCGAATTATTTAATATTTTGAGAAGCTTCATTGACATTAAAAAAATAAAAGGCCTTTATAAAGTGTCACCCAGTCTAAAGAATCTAAATGGGTATACAATTAGATTAGTTTAGTTCAGTTTTTACTAATTAGATTAAACAATTAGATTAGTTTAGTTCAGTTTTTACTTTCAAATCAAACTGGATGATATTTCTTAAAAAGCATTTTATTTTTTAATGGCAATAAAACTTCTCAAAAATCAACTAATTAGGTAAGTTATAATCCTCAGATAATTGTAGCTTATTATAAAATAATATACACGCTTTTGGCAGCTGCAACTTATCTATAATTATTTAATATTTTGAGAAGCTTTATTGAATTTAAAAAATGAAAAGGCTTTTAAAAATAGTCATCCAGTATGATTGTAAAGTAAAACTTATTTACTTTACCTTAATTTTTCATGTCTAAATAGGAGAGAAAGGTATATTATTAAAAGCCTTTTCAGAGTTTTCAAGTTATTTTTACATTTTTGTATATTTTTTGGTTAAGTATTTTTATCACTTTCAAAACTGTGACAAACTTAAATACTCATCATAATTAAACATAGAAATTTTGTAAAATTATATAATTAATTTGTTTGTTTAATGGTTTGTTCCCTTTTATTACTAATAGAAGTTATCATTATCGTCTAAATGTAAATTTATTACATTTATATATAGAACTGTTTTAAAAGTTTTAGAAAAACTCTTAAACATGAAAAGACATTTTTAGAAAACTCATCAGATGTGATTTAACATGTAACACAACTGCAAGTAATAAATTACGAATAAAATATGATTCATGATCGAATCCAATCAAAGTTTACATCTGTGAAATTATTATAAATGAAAAGACTTTACAAGGTCAATTTGTCTGTGAACATGATAATTATAAAAAAAACACGTGGTTTATATACATACAATTTAGAATGACAACAGGGACTACTGCAAGTGCGGTTTCAAAAGCATCACAATGGGTGCGGAATGTCTTAAAAATAAAAATGTTATTTTTTGTCTAGCTTCAATAATTCGTATTGAACCAATCAATAATTTGTTTGTTAACTTGCTCGTTTGCTTTTATAAGGTGCATATATTATACTTTATGAATACTGTATAAAGCTATTTCATGGAGTCTGTTTTTTTTTTTTGTAAATATTGCGGCATATAAAAAAGTCTTTTCAGAGAAGTTATCACCATTAAATTGAGATTGTACACAAATCTGTCATCAAAATGTTTACTGCACTGGCGATTTAAACAACAATTTAAACAGAGAACACACACGAAAATACTAAAAGGCCTATTAAAAAATTATTTTCAAGTTATGTTCACAATTTTAAAGTTATGAGTTATAAATTTTTAATTTTCATTTTATGTGAATTTTCCGCAAGTCAGGCAAATCAGAACTGATTTAATTTTTCGATTTCTAGTGTATCATGAAAACTATTAAAACTGGTCTATTTTTCAAAATCAACGATGATCATATATAGCAGCATGTTTTCCTGAGTTATTCTGCGACCAAATAATTTACAATAAGCTCTGACGGAAGTTCTGATTATGTACATCGTGAAGTTTCAACCCCTGGCAGTCTAAAATTAAATTTGAATTGGAACGCGCGAATCCTTGTAGAAGTGATAGTGTTTTTTGGGCTTTACAAGAAATTTATGAAAAAGTCACATACATCGTTGACAATTATATATCTCAAACATATTTAAATACCATTATTTTATGATTTTATTGACGTTCGTTTTACTTTTGTCCGGTGGTAAAATTTTGAACAGTACATCGACAATAAACGCAGCATGTATCTCGTATCACATAAAATAAAATAATTGAATGTTATTTGAAAACATTTTGGCATAAGTCCCAATATGCCACATGTGTTACCACTCTCACTCAATATCACATCCAAATAATATAATTACAACAGCTGTTAAAAGCTCTTCACATACCACATTGTGTTATCATTATTTTTGTTACCAACTTATTGTTTATATTATTTTTATAATATAATTACATTTCGGTTTTGTCAATGTTATTGTTATTATTATTGTTGTTATTGTTATTTTTGTTGTTTGTGTCTTGGTTGCGTTAGCTTAAAATAGATTTTCAACTCAATCGAAAATATCTATAGTACGTGAAAAGAAAAACTGTATTTACTATTTTTAACGTTTTGAATAATAAATAAATAATTAATAATTTGTTTAAGTCTATCCGTCCATATCGTCATGTTGATTGGATATACTCGTAGTAGGTACGGGTATTGTTCGATTTTGATTTGGTTGAACGATAGTAATATTTTTTTTTACCGACAACGCGCCGATGATGATGGTGGCTAAAAGAAAAGTTTTTGTTGTGTCAGTTATATCAAGATATTCAGATAAAAAGTTTATGTTCTATACTTAGAGTGGGGTAACATTTTTTTTTTTGATTCCAAATACGTAATATAATTTTATATATTGTCTGTTATATTTCAAGTTCCGATTACTAATAGGAGCTTTTTCTGTGTTTGTGTATCGATTTGTGCTTCTTTATAACACAATAGTGTTTATATCGGGAATAAAAGGCGAACGGAATCGATGCGGGGAGACACGTCATGTAGCGTATTAGAAACGCAAATAGAAAAATAGTTTATAATCAATCAAGAAGTACATACACGAGTGATGATGATATATTGGGCATAGAGAAAGAGAGTGAGCTTTTTTTATTTTTAGAAGTGGTGGTGACACATTGCGGGTTTATATATTTCTGGGGTCGTGGACTATATAAAATATACGGCTTTTTGATTTTTAAATTGAGAGTGTTGCTATTTAATGCTGACTTCTTGCACACACAACAAATAATCAAAATATTTTTCGTAGAATTTTATTTTTTGCTTTCTAGATTTCATTCGACTCAATTCACAATACCCAAACAATAATAACAACAACAGCAGCAGCAAAAATCGAATAATTTCAATTATATGCGATGGGAAAATCCATTCATCTAAAATATACTCGGCTGATCATAATGCTTAAAAATCATTTTCCTTTCTTTTATTTATATATAAAAAAAAAAAAAATTAACCTTTGTTAGACTTAAATGTCTGATTTTACAATATGTACGTAAAATTTATTTTTACTTCTCGTAGGATAAAAACGAAAGAGAATTCATTGAACAGAAAATTATAATTGGATTATTAGTAGAGTGACACAATGGTGACAACCCAAATCTGTAAAATATGAAATTCAATAGAAATGTATTTTTCTGCTGATCTCTTGATCGAAGGTTACATTTGTGTATAAATGTAACCTCTAAAAAGATGTCACACATGTTCTACCTACATAATGTATGTACGGTGTGAGAAGAACACGTAGTTTAGAAATTTGTTGAGTAAACAAATTTTGTAATAGGCAAATATTTCCACGAAGCACTCAAAAATCATGAACGCTGTACAATTATGATTATTGACTTAGGATTCTTGTTAAACTACACAAGTGCCTGTTAGGATCAATCGGATATAGTTAATCATTTAAAGTTTCTTTTTCGACTTTCTAGACAAAATATTACTTCCAATGATATTCACAATGAAGGCGATTATTCAAGTCAGCAAAAAATAAAGAAGTCATATACTCATAATCTATCTACAAAAAAAAGTAGCCCCATTTTAACACCCGGGGTCATTGTGTTAAAATACACACAACCGTTACAAAAAATGAGAATTTTCTTAAAAAAATTATTTAAAATGATATTCACAATTAAGAAGTTCACAATTAAGAATATTTCGTCTTTTCGGACACAAAATATTATTTTTAATGGCATTTATAACTAAAATGTTTATGTTTTTTCTAGTCATAGAAAACAAAGAATCCATTTACTCACAATAAATCTACCACAAAAAGTAGAAAAATTTACTTCCTCCATTTTTAATCCCAGGGTGCTTGTGTAAAGAATAAGAAATACAAACCTTTACAAAAATGAAATCCTTACGTACTTTTTGACAGCTTTGTTTCGTAGTGATAAAAATTTGGTCCGCTCATCAAGTTGCAACGACTAAACTGCAAAAATTCAACTCCTGCTTTGTACCGATAGCACAAAACAAGAACTTATCGATTTAGCGAATTATATCGCCAAATCAGAAACTTTTGGAAATGTATGTACTAAGCCAACACATATAATTAAGAGTGTATTTAAATTGGTTTAAGTACCGCAATAAAAAGTTAAAAATCGAGGTGAATAAGAATGTCAAACTTTTTATTTGCTTCAAGAGCTGATAACATTTTTGTATGCAAAACGTTTGGCTGATACAAAATGGTTGTTTGTAAATGAAGTTTGAATTTGATAAAAATCGTAATTTTTAATTATATACTGACCATAATTGAAAGATACATTTTGAAATAATATTATTTATAGTTTTTTTCATTTTCTATCTTTTAAACGTTCATAATTACGTTCAATAACAACAATACAATTGTCAAAAAAAATTTACCAATTGAAGCAGGGGAGGAATGTTGTAATGTCACTTTTTTCGATACTATCGAAATTTACATCTCTTTCTTGAATAAAATTTAACGTTTTCCATTTAACAATTGCGTTGTTTCTTTTGCGATCTCCGAAAAAAGTTTATTTACAACATCCCACCCCAGATAAAAAGTTTAAAAAAAAAATATACTACGATTAAATTTTAAACTTTTTATGCAGGATTTAAACAAATTGAAATACACTCTAATAAGTTTTTTAAAATCGTCGGTGATATTAATTTATTTAAGCTTTTGTCGGCTTTTTGGCTAAAATATTATTTTTAATGACATTTATACAATGGTCATGTCCGCCAACTGTTGTTGCGCGATGATGTACGAGTATGTTACGTAAAATCAACATGTTAAATACTGAACACAATCGATACATTATAATTCCTAAGGCAATACTGTTGAGCTAAATGTCTTTTTTCCATCGGTGTTTCATGCCGATACATTTAGGTATCATAATTTTCACACAGAAGGCTATTCAATTTTATCACTAATATAAATAATATAAAACTAATCAGCTCAACAAATTAACTCGTATTAACCATACAGATCATAAATGATTAAAATTTTGTGGTAGATACAATAAAACTTTTGTTCTCAAAACCAATTTTCAATTTGATCAATTAAATGCATTCAGGGGTGGAATGTTGCAATATCACTTTTTTCGATAGTTATCGAATATTATATTTCTCTTTCCTAATATAAAATTGCTTGCGATCGCACGCTACTAGAATAAATTGTTTATCTCTTTTTTTTGGTTTTTCGATAAAGTATCACTCATATAAACCGTGGGTGATGTAATAAGAGTAGAGAGACATAATGTTTCCTTCGAATAGATAGAGATTGCAAAAGAAACAACGTTATTGAAAAATGGAAAAACGATAAATTTAATTTGTGATTAAAGAGATGTAAATTTCAAAAGGATCGAAAAAAGTAGTTACAACATCCCTCCCTCGCCAGGTTTTATTTTGTTGGTAATTTTTACGACTTTTCTAGTCATAGAAAACAAAGAGGCCTTGAGTGATTTTTTCTTCTTTTAGTGGGAGGTATATTGTGCGTAAATGGCCTCTTTTTTTCTATGGTTAGAAAGATCTTAAACATTACGTAAATGTCATTAAAAATAATATTTTGTCTGAAAAGTTTGCAACTATTTAAGTCAGTAAAAAACAAAGAGGTTATGCGCTCTACCGCCCGTTGTTAACGAATGGGGTCATTTTGTAAAAGAGTTTGTATAGGGTGAGGGTTGTGTGTATTTTTTATGACCTCGGGGGTTACAAATGAGGAAGGTGTTAATTTCTTACGTTTTTTGGTAGGTATACTGTGAGTAAAAATTTTTTTTTTGCTGACTTGAATAGTTGCAAGTGTGGATGTCAAAATTATGTTTTGGCAATCCAACATTTCCCAATCTAAGAATTAACACACTCGCGACAAATAAATGCATGGAGTTGAATGCCCCCAAAACTCGCTTACAATAGTTGTGTCAAATAAATTTTTAATTCGTTATCGGAAATTTACAACCAACACCAAATAAATCTGGAAATAACGACACTAAACCAAAGACTAATAACAAGAAAGAACCAGTTGGAAAGTCTGATAGCACAACACCCTGTATTGCGATTATCTAAATGCGAGTTCGGTGTGACAAACCTAAATTTCTTAAGTCACGAGATAACCAGTAATTGAATTAAACCATCGAGTGACAGAATAATTGCGATTAAAGAATTTCCGCATCCAACCACAATCCGTCAAATCCAACGTATTGTGGGAATGGTTAATTATTATCATCGATTCTTACCACATTTGGCCGATCAATTAGTGCCAATTTATAATCAAAAATAGCTCTCGAGACAATAAAAGACCCAAAAGAAAACACTGTATATTGCATTAGAACTGATGCTTCTAATACGACATGTGGTGGTGTGTTAGAACAATTAAACGAAAATGAATGGCAACCTTAAGCATTCTTTTCAAAAAAAAAAAATTCACCTGCAGAACAAAATATTCCACTTTCGATCGTGAATTATTAGCGATCTTTTTTGGTATAAAGAAAATTGGGCATTTTCTCGAAGGACGGGAAATCAGAATTTATACTGATCATAAACCTTTAGTGACTGCAATTAATTCCAAAACGGAACGAAATCCGAGACAAACTCGTCATTTGGAATTTATTGCCCAATTCACAACGGATATTCGTCACGTGAGTGGCCCACAAAATGTAGTGGCTGACACCCTCTCGCGACCTGATGATATCTCAGTTTTAACTTTCATTGATTTGACATCGAGAAATTAATTCAATCGCAAGAACAAGATCTGGAACTAAAAGGATACTTAGACGGTTCGAAACCGTTAAATAAAAGATTGAAACTCATGCAAGTCTCACCCGATAATAAATCGAGATCAATATGGTGTGAAACATCAACCACTTCACCTCGACCTTATATCCCAGAACCAATGAGACGTCATATTTTTGATGGTGTCCAGAACTTGACACACCCAGGTGTTAGAGTTACAAGAAAAAAAGTAGCATCGAAATACTTTTGACATTCAATGAAAAAGGATAGTTCCTATTGGGAAAAAACTTGCATTGATTGTCAAAAAGCCAAAATTACAAGCCATACGAGTACTCGATCGGAATTTCAAAGATTCATTTTCCCGAGAGTCGACGGTTTGACAAAATTCACATCGATTTAGTAGGTCCGTTAGCACCATCAAATGGCAATATCTACATACTTACTATTATCGATTGTTTCATTAGGTGGACTGAAGCTATTCCTCTACTGGATTCTAATTTATAATTTATACAAGCATTGTGAATGTCATTGGGCACTTTCAGGGCACCAAACAGTTGGGAATACGTTGAGTAAAATTGCGGCCAACGCTATGAAAATGTTTAGCACTATGGAATTTTTAAATCAAATTTGCAATGACTTGACTAATCATGATAGGGGACCTGAAAGCACCCATTGTAAATAATATTTTGTAACTCGTCGATAACGTTGACAACTCGTCGATAACGTAGTAGACTCCTCGTAGATAAGTTCGACCATTACTTATAATTTACGCCATCCAATGGTCCTAAATAACATTAAATAACTTTAGTCAATAGTTTATGGTATTCCAAAAAATTGTATGAGAATGCATTAAATCATTTGCATCTAAAACCCAGTTGGATTTACATTTTTATTCACATGAAAGTGACCGTCAATTTCGATGCGAAATGTGTGATGCATCGTTTGAGTTTCGTAGTAGCTATCTTAAGCATAAAAGTACAATACATACAGGAACTAATTATCCTTGTCCCGTTTGTAATAGAAATTTTAATCGAAAGGATAACATTTATAAGCATAAGAGGATTGTCCATCGGTTACTCCAATAAAATAAACTTTAATCGAAAAATTAGCAAAATTTTTATTAATAATTTTCTTTACTGCGGATCTGAATCTTCAACCAGAATTTTACAGGAATGTTTTGGGTCTGAAATTCTGGCTCAAAACATGGTCGGAATATAAATTTTGATCTTGTGCGGAACTGTTCGTATTTTTCGTTGAAACTCTTCTCGCCTGATTTGGTCCCTTGTTTTTCCGTATCCCTTGTGTCCTCATTAAATATGATTTCAATATATTCTGTATCAAGATTTATTGGAATTTTCAGGTTCTCTTGAATGGGTGTGTTTCTCAATATTAGAGGAGATTGAGTTCCTAAATTAGAAACTGTTGACGCCGTATTTTGTATGGCACAAATGGAATATATTTTGATTGTGAAATAGATTTGTTTATCCGGTTCCGAATTTGATCAAATGTCGAGCTGTCATGATCTTCTGCAACTGAATTAATTTTCTTTCGTTTTGCTTTTTTACTCTGCGGAAATTCAATGCTGGTTGATTGCGCAATATTGATTGAGCACCGTTTATATTTTTCGTATTAGTTATTGAAATTCTGAATCGGTTTCGGCTTTTATTGTAGACAGCACCAGATGCACGTTAAACGTCCAATCTTCAAAATTCATCCAGATTTTTAATCTTAAAGCTTCAGATAGGTTTAACAAGGCACAAAAATATATGTCGGCAAAATTGACGTATGCACTTTGAAAATATTTGATTTGGATACACATTGGCTGAATAGAAAGCTCGTAATGAATCGAACTCTAGAACTCTAGAACATTTTCTTTTTTCGAACATCTGTTGGTAACTCTGTGTGCGATGTTTGAAAAAAACATCGCCGATTAATCGTCGTTTAAACTTACCAATTTAAACCATGGAAAACTCCATGGATTATTTTACCCACGGATTTTTCGAAAAATTTTCATTGTTGAAACTTACGGGCATATGAAAAGGAAAAATATATCATTTATCAACATGGAGTCGCTAACAACGCATTTTGATAATCCAAATTTATTATGAAAATAACCGTTCATAATAAACCACAACATTTTATAAGTTACGTATGTGAGTGTTTTGGTCGACATGGACGTCCACAGGGCGTGCAACTGATTCAACGGAAAGTTTTAGACCATATCAACATATTCATCCAGTTTATACTCCTGATGCAATGGCACGAACCACATTACGACACACTTTGCATATTGATCTTCATTTGAGTAAGAGTTAGAGTTAGAGTTAGAGTTAGAGTTAGAGTTAGAGTTAGAGTTAGAGTTAGAGTTAGAGTTAGAGTTAGAGTTAGAGTTAGAGTTAGAGTTAGAGTTAGAGTTAGAGTTAGAGTTAGAGTTAGAGTTAGAGTTAGAGTTAGAGTTAGAGTTAGAGTTAGAGTTAGAGTTAGAGTTAGAGTTAGAGTTAGAGTTAGAGTTAGAGTTAGAGTTAGAGTTAGAGTTAGAGTTAGAGTTAGAGTTAGAGTTAGAGTTAGAGTTAGAGTTAGAGTTAGAGTTAGAGTTAGAGTTAGAGTTAGAGTTAGAGTTAGAGTTAGAGTTAGAGTTAGAGTTAGAGTTAGAGTTAGAGTTAGAGTTAGAGTTAGAGTTAGAGTTAGAGTCTGAGTCCAGGCTTGAGTCTGAGTCCGACTTGAGTTGAAATCGAGGAGTTGGTGATATTTTAGTGCCGGGTTCGGATTCGGATTATGAAATTTACTGAACATCCCCTACTCTACATTTAAGTTTTGCTTGTCGTCTAAATTCAATAGATTAGGTGTAGCACAAACAGATTTTTTTAACGAGAGCTTGCTATATT
The DNA here is from genome assembly GCA_947310385.1 of Nephrotoma appendiculata. Classification (NCBI taxonomy): domain Eukaryota; kingdom Metazoa; phylum Arthropoda; class Insecta; order Diptera; family Tipulidae; genus Nephrotoma; species Nephrotoma appendiculata. Next base: position 104,501,873 of record OX371223.1, read on the forward strand.
GTAGTCAACCAATTCTGCATTTTGTTGGTCTCGTGGAGCCGACGAGATCATAAAAGCAGGTACAATTTTCTGAATTCACGATGCATATTTTACGATAAGCAAAAATAGTATTCGCGACAACTCTGCAATAATTATGTGGTTGATTGCAATGAGGCAACTTGAAAATATATATCCAGGGAGGACTCCTCGTGGCGAATTGTAAAAACTTAGATTTGTTTAGCACTGGTTCAATTCTCTTAATGTGAACCTGCGGTCAAATGTTTATTTTCGCCATCATGGAAAGTGAATCATAAATAACGATTTCAAACAGCAGGGTATCCTATGGGTATGATAATTTGGCTTTTGGTATTTAATTGAAGAGATCAGATCGACATACATTTTGTGAACCGATATTAAAAATAATTTTTTGCAAATTGATAGAAAGATACCTGTTAAAGTGATCTTTGAAATGATCAGTGGGTGGGCCAATATATATTCAATTTTTTTTTTTGAGCTGGAAAAACAAAAGTGTTCTTCATTCTGATATTTTTTTCATTCTTTTTAAGCTCATAATTTAAGGAAGTAGGATATCGTTCAGTTTTTCTCTTAAGGTTGATAAACTGAAAAAAATGCTTAGGGTCGGCGATAATATTGGACTGCATAGCTAAAATACAATTGTAGAAAAGATCATGTGGAAGAGGCTGGTATTTGTTTTGAGCCTAAACATGGACTATTTGCCTTTCAATTCAATATTTATGAACAGCTTTTCAATCTTTTGAAAATTGGAATAGGTGTTGAAGAAATGTTATAAGTTAGTTTGACCTCAGAACGGCTATTCCTAATCATGTAACTGCATTATTATATAAAGTTTAATGTTTAAATGGATGAATATGCGGGATTTCCGGTGTGATTGATATTCACGTCAGAAACCCCACATTATCTGCCAAAATAGGTATTGCACCAATTTTACCGTTAGACGCACAAAATTGCACAATCAAATACTACTTCGCAAAATAAGAAAACCACGAGATATCAAAATGGGATTTCTCGCGTAACTCACACAACAAGTCATCCGGTCTAAATTAGACACCTTAAAAGGGCGTCGTATACGATTCAGTGAACATATTTGAAGATTAAATTACGAACATACGTAACTCGAATACCACATATTAACATGATCCATAGGTAAAGGTGTAAAATTCCAACATAGTACAAAAAAAACGTTAACCATTTTGATAAGATTTTCCACGAATATTTTTTGGTTGAACGATATCAGGCTTCAAGTAGAATATCGTTTATGGTACAAAAATGTAAGACATATTAAGTTTCATGAAAAAATTCATAACAAGCAATAATAAACTTAATTCAAGATGTAAATGAAATGTTTGTGTGTAAGATCCAATCAAAATGTAAAACCCATATCAATTGAAAATGTTTGACATCTCATAAAATAACTATAAAGGTAGACGTATATATAGTCATTACCATGCTCTTACCTTTTTAATTTGAATATCCAAATCAAAATGTATCAAGTTCAAAATTTTTAAGTATCCGAAATAATTTCAAAATGTGCAGCCTTTTATATATGATTCCTATTGTTACTATTACACACACTACTATTGTAACACTATACTTCACAAATACTTATGTTATTTCGGTAAAAAATTTCCATTTGTTGTTTCTTATTTTGGAAGAGCAGAACACAATAAAAGGTATTATTATTATTATGTTACATTTTATACATTTTCCTTGTTAGGAAAACAGTGTTTTCTTTTGTTTTTTTTTCATTTTCCGACTGACGTCATTCCACTTCAAAAATACGAAATAAACAACCAAAGAATTTTCTTTTTTTATGTATTACTATTATTGTTTTTTTTTTGTTTTTCGTTTTCAAGGAAAGTTTTTTTTTTTGTTGGCTTGATTGCCTTCGATTTTTCTTTTCCCCGGTGGTGTTCCTGTTGTTATTATATTTTCAAATCATCTTTAATTAAAAGTTTAATTTAACTCAAACCATGTAGGTACAATTCACTTATACAAATTAGCGATGTAGCGCGTATACCTAAAATTGTGTGCCTAAAATAGTTGTTTTCTACGTACAATACTAAGAATTTTGGTTCTATCGGCAACAATATATTACGAACGACTAAGAGATATGTGTTCGTGTGAGTGGTACTGCAAATACAATGAACATTTATATTTGATGGTCATAACAACGAGGAAGTGTGTGCTTTTTCCTCTCATTAACATTTTATAGATATTTCAAGTTATCCACCATCTACAACAATCTACCTAAGAATGCATAAACGTTACCATCACCGTAAATTAATTTTAAATTTAGTTTATGACGCACAAAAGGACGGGAAAAAACCTTTTCGTCAATGTTGCTGAAAAATAATTTTTAACAACAGCGATATTATACATCTCCACCAGGTGTATTTGAAAAGTGGAAACATGAGTATGTTTACATTGATCTCGAATACACCACTATTGATCAGACATAGGCGATTACGTGTCATCTACTAAATTTTACGTTATTGCGTAGACAACTCGTCGACAACGTATAGAACACGTCGACTAATCGCCAGTTATGATTCTTATGTTGCTCATGTTGATAAACTATGATCTCAGCTACCATAAAAACATAAATCCAGGGTAGTTACACTACACAACTTGTTTTGCGCCATCCTTGAAGGTCGAGTGTAAACCTACGATTGAATTTGTTAGACGAAAGTTACATAGATAAAAAATTGGCGTGACACGGTGTCTAAATGACTTACTATTCTTACTAGCTATAAGTTATTTGTAGTCCTTACTGTATCCATAGCGCGTATTGGGTTTAATATTTGGTACTAAATCGTTAATTGTCTACCATCTATAATAAATACTTCAACGATTGATAAACTTGAATTAAATTAACGAATTAGAATATAACTTCATTGCATTATGTTTTACGCCATCTCCTGATAACTAGTATGAACTAATATGAAGTTAGGTTGCTTTACGTCTGACGCTGATCATTAATTTAGTTATTCGGATTTTTGGATTGTGAATCTATTAGGATTTAGGATTGTGAATGTATTATTTTTATTTCGGAAAAATCACTACATTTTCCAGGAAAATTTTCAGTTTTTCCAAAAATATTTTTTGTTTTTTTCATTCATAAATTAAAAATCGGCGATTTTTATTTATCACATAAAACATATAAATGACTTTAGTCCCGGGCACAGAATAAAGTTCATTTGAGACTTCATTAAATAAGTCATGATGAACTCTTCGATGAGTTCATCGATTACCTTCCAGTAAGAAGTGTTGTTTTGTTGTTTTTTCATATATATTAGTTGTATGGACTGCGTGTAATTCGGTTGGTACGTGAGCTCATAATGGATCAACAGGCGATTTTCATTTTGATTAAATTATAGCAAATAAAGAAAAAACTCAGATCATTTCCATGATAATAATTTTCTTATTAATGTAAAACCAGAAAAGTATTGAAATGAATAAACTAAAAGAAATTAAACCAACACGAAAAGTAAAAGAAATAATGTTTGTTTTGTTTATATCTTAGTGCGAGTTGATGAACAACGGTTTTCGTCAATCCTTGGTGTATAAATGAACAAACTTGATGGTATGCCAACGTGAAAACGCGCGACATATAATTGTCCATGTGAGAAGCACATATTTTCTAAATCCAACCCACAAACGGACAATGTTTGGCCTTGTGACTTATTAATAGTCATTGAGAAGCGAATTGGAAATTGCAGGCGTCTGAATGGAGTATGCAAGTCTGAAGGGATCATTGGGATCCGTGGCAGGAGAACAACTTCACCTTGAAACTTGCTGTTCAAGATAGTAGCTTCAAGACCCATGATTTTTTTTATAACGATCGCGTTCCATTGCATAGCTTTGGTGCATTTAAATTCCGAAGCAAAATAATTGGTGAACCAATATTTAATCGCAAGTTATGTGGTGGCATTCATTGGATTTTCAAGAATTCAACAAGGTAGTTGACGATTTGAACAACATCTCATTGCCAGGCAATGACTGCTGCTTTTTAAAATTAATAGCGTTCGATATTTTTTGCCGCCAAAATAGCTCGTTCACGTAGCCACGCATGGTTAATGTAATTATTGCGCAAATCTGGGAATATGCTTTTTGTTATTATAAATAAATATATTGACTAAAATAGTCTGTATTTCGAACTAATAAATTTAATCTGTCTTAGTAATTTCAATTTTATAACGAAATATCTCAAAACCAGTAAAATGGTAGTTACAATGTGGGTGACGATTTGCAAAATTTCCCATCTCAGAAGCGTAAACACCATACAGTGGGAAATAATTCTTTGTTAATTATAGCTTACCTTCCCACAAATTGTATATTTTTCCTGTTTGATTTTACAATAATTAATTGTTGTCTCAAAAACGTTTATACCAAATTTTTTTTTCAGTCAAGCACTAATACCAGAGCCATCTATGGTTTTGAAGAGCCGTAATATTAAAAAGAGAGCTTTCAGTAGAGGGGAAGCTTTTATTAAATTACTATAAGAAACCGTGGTAATTGGACAATTTTTGAACATGAATTTATGAATAAAAAATTAAACAAATCATCTAAATTTTAATTTTATATTTTTAATAAACTATTCAAAGAACACATATTTGAAAATCAGCCATCATAATGTAGTATTTAGACTGTGTGCCTGAGAGCGATTTTTTCGACTAAATTGCCGACTAAAACTAAATTATCATTTAGACTCCTGCTGAGGTTGCTTGACTATTTAGTTGTCATTGTCATTTCTTGTTTTTATTATTTTTTTATCGAAACCATTCGAGTAAAAATGTCGAAAAGGAAATACTCTAATAATTATGTGATTATAATCACATTCATGAATAAGATTCCCATATCCATATTTGTTCTATTTTTTCTATTCCCTTGATTTTAAATAATAACAAATCTGTGTTAATAAATAACAAATTTAGTTTAGTTTGCAATTTAGTTTACAATCAGAGGCACAGCATATTTAAGTGATACTAGTGCCACCTTTGAATGAATGATATGAATCAGTCATTAATTTAATTTAGTCGGCAATTTAGTCGAAAAAGCGCTCTCAGGCACACAGTCTTATTTGGTAAATTTAAACTAAAGCGGAGCATAAATTTATTAATTTTCTATAAAAATGAGCTTTCCGTTTAGTTGTGTAGGTTTATAAAGTAAGATAATAAAGGGTGGTGCCGCGGATTCCTCTTACACCCAATTTAAAATTTATTTTTATAAAAATGTAACTTATTTGGTAAATTCTGGTCACATGCACATCAGAATTTTTGAGATGAACGATGCACTTAATAGCAATCTAACCATTCTCCATTTATAACAAAATTAAAGAGAAAACGTGAGCTGAAACGAAATTTTATGAATGTAGAAACAATAATATTATTCATATAATAAAATTTTTACATCAAAATCTATTATTATTTTTGTATTCAAAAAATCAACGTTGTTATGGGTTTCTTAATTAAATATTATTACAAAACAGAACAAAACGTAAAAAACTTCAATTTTATTCGATTGCAAAACCGAGCTTTCTGTAATTTGATAATCCGTTTACAGATGTCTCTGTAATAAATTTACTTGAAATTACAGAAAAGTGTAAAATAATTAAATAACCATTTATGAAAATAAACCATTATAATTGTAAGTTAAGTGCGAAATCTTTAATACAATAATTTAACATAATTAATAAAACTCAAAACAATTATAAATTTTATTTATTATTCGGTTGGCGTAAATAAAACTTTTCGTCGTAAAATATTCACCATCATAGTTGCTGCGCGCTGTAAAACAATAATAGAAAAATGTCCCAATTTTTCCAAATTTTTGTTTTTTTTATTTCGATCCAATCCAGGCGGGAATACTTACAGTGTACACGAATTTGTTAATACAAGGATTTATTGAGGATTTTTGATGCTAAAGGCCCTCGGCTGAGGTGTATGACAGACAGTTCGTATACATTGTAGTAATTCCCGGCTGGTTCAATAGATTATGCAGATCTACTGGTCTTGAAAGGCTATGAATGATTCATGTTTCATTTTTATTGCTTCTTTCGTGCACGTTTTCTGGGATCGTTGTTGTGTGGAATTCAATAAAATAACCCAAGGCCTTTGTATACTGTTAAATAACTTAATGGTTTTTGTGAGTATATAAATGGCCCGTGGCTCTACCCATTTTTTGCATGGTTGGCTCATATACGGATACAAAATCTTAAAGCACAAGTCGTACTTTGAACTCGTTTATACAACGAGCTGCCTGCTATAAGACACGCCCGTTACAACCGTCCTAACCTGGAGACCCCCTTTCAATTTGTGTAACATTTTTTATACGGGTAATTTGAATTAATTTATTAATTTGAAAGTGACATCTCTTAACAGGTTTAGTAATTGCGAAAAGCTTTATCAAATTATAATATTTTTATTTGGTGAAGCTCTGTTTTGTTTATACTACAGGATGAAACAATATAGGCTGCGAATTTGTTGCGATGAAAAATCAAATTTTTAACATGTAACGAAAAACAGTTTTCGAAGTCTGTCATCAACAATGTTGAAATAGAACCCAAAACACAATAATCCCCATATTACATTGCTACTCCAAAAGCATTTTTTAACAAACGTTTATTTTGGAAAAATAATGCTGACTTTTTTATGGAACACTCTATACTAATTTCTAATTTTCTGTACATACACATAAACAAATTCTTGTTTCTACAAAAAACAAAAAAAAATTGTGTGAAACTAATTTAAATGTTTTTGCGTTAACTCAACATAATATGACTCAATATTAAAATATGCTTTTCCTGAATATTGAATTAACCATTCACATTGAAAATTCAAACAAAGAATTTATGTTTTTATATACAAAAAAGCTTCTAAAAAAATACTAAAATACACTGGTTGGTATGAAAAAGTACAAAAAGCTTCCCCTCTATGGAAAGCACATGGAAAAAAATGGCGGAATCTTACGGCTCTTATATTAAGGAGGCTCTGCTAATACGTACGGAAATGTACATGAAATATCGGAAAAAAAGCGAACAGAAATTGAAATGTCAAAACAATGCAAAGCTAATTTGATGAATAATACACTCAATATGCACGCAAATGTACGCCGTTTAGTAGGAGTTCAATTACATAATTACGTACAGAAGAATTATATATATAAAGATTGCAAGGTGGTGAAGATCTGGGGTTATATGTTCTGTTATGTGAAAAATCTTAAAAAAATTAAAAAATAAAAATTGTAGAACTTGATCGCAGTGCAACCTAACGAATCCTATTGTTAATCTAAACCATCCAGAAACCCACTCAAACAGACACACGAAATTTCAATAAAATCAGTCCAGCCGTTTAGTAGTAGCTCAATTAGATAAACACGTACAGAAGAATTATATATATATATAAAGTATGGGGGTGGTGGAGGTGGTGAAATTTTGGGGTTATATGTTCTGATATGTAAGAAATACAAAAAACAAATAAAAAAAAATTTCGTTAAAAAACAAAAAAAATGTTCCTAGAACCCAATTGCAGTGCCATCTACCGAGTCTAATGTCAAATTTAAACAATTCAGAAATCCACTAAAACACACACTAAATTTAATTAGAATCAGTCCAGCCGTTTAGTAGGAGTTCAATTACAAAAAATCGTACATAAAAATTATATCTATAAAGATTGGAGGGTGGTGGGGGTGGTAGAATTTTGGGGTTACATGTTCTAATATGTAAGAAATATAAAAACAATTTCTTTGATCCCAATCGCAGTGCTACCTACTGGGTCCAATTGTAAATCTAAACCATCTAGGAACCCATTTAAACGAACACACAAAAATGCATTATAATCGATCCAGCCGTTTAGAAGGAGTTCAGTCACAAACTCACGTACAGAAGAATTTATAGGATTATATGTTCTGATATGTGAGAAATCTAAAAAAAATAAATAAAAAAATTTCGTCAAAAAACAGAAAAATAAATTATTAGATCCCGATCGCAGTGCCACCTACCGGGTCCAGTTATAAATCTAAACCATTCAGGGACCCACTCAACACACACACACACACACACACACACACACACACACACACACACACACACACACACACACACACACACACACACACACACACACACACACACACACAAAATTTCATTAAAATTGGTCCAGCCGTTTGGGAGAAGTTCAGTCACAAACAACCGTACAGAAAATTTTTGGGTGGTGGAGGAGGTGAAATTTTGGCGGTTATATGTTTTAATAAGAGAAAAATCTTAAAAAAATTAAAAAAATAAATTTTGTCAAAAAACAAAAAAATAAAATCCGAGAACGCAACCGCAGTGCCACCTATCGAGTCCAATTGTAAATCTAAACCATCCAGAAATCCACTCAAACACACACACAAAATTTCATTAAAATCGGTGCAGTCGTTTAGGAGGAGTACAATTACAAATAATCGTACATAAGAATTATATCTATAAATATTAGGGGGTGGTAGGGATGGTGAAATGTTGGGGGTATATATTCTGATATGTAAGAAATACAAAAAAAAAATTAAAAAATATTTGGTCAAAAAACAAAAAAACAAATCCTAGAACCCGATTGCAGTGCCACCTACCAGGTCCAATTGTAATTCTAAACCATCCAGGGACCCTCTCAAACACACATCCAAAACTTCATTACGAGTTCAATTACATACACACGTACAGAAGAATTATATATTGTTACGGTGACACCTAGATTAGAATAGAATAGATTAGAATAGATTTGGTTCAACATTTACGCGTCATTTGTATACTAACATATTTGCTCGATTATTGATGCGCATTTAGGATTATTCTAGAAACAAATATTTTTGTATATAAAGGCGTACATTGACGTGGAATGCTGAGTCTTATTTTAAACGTGATACAGTAAAGGTTAAATAGAAAGATTATTAAAGTGATAATTAAAAAATGTGCTATAATTGTAATGAATTACACTATCATGAAACAGGCAAAAGCTACAATTGCGTTATTTTAATTCGTCTTATACATTAGAGGATGGGGACGAAACCCCCGCTTCTCTAGAAAAAAAAAAATCTACTGCTTTCATATTAAAATAGCAAATACTAAGATAGCAAAATTTTTCCAAAAATGTGTATATTTTTTATGTAGCTATATGATATACTAAAATTTGGAACTCCTTAAATCTGCTAACATTAATCTTCTCCGCGCAAGTGTAACCCCTAAAGCCCAAATTTTTCAAATCATTTCCGAATGCCAAAAGTTGACTTGCACCTCCTAAAAACGATAGATACACAATCCTATAAAGAAATTTTTTTAAAAAAATTTCATCTTACTCGATTTCCGCGTTGTATACGTCATCTTCACAATAGCCGTTAATATTTAATTTTAAAAAAATAAGACTTAATTTTAAAGGTGACAAAATTTGACTTAAGCGATCGCGATCCCGAACAACTGTTTTTTAAAAAAATGCGGCTAAAATTTCTTACTAAACTAGTGGTCAATTTATGCTATTCATCGGTAGATGTCTCTAATATTCAGAAATCAAATCGTGCATGATAATCAGTACTACGCTGCAAAATTAGTTCAGATTCATCAATCTTAATTTATTTAGCAAATTTTAATTAGGCCCGGTTTGTTTTGTATCATCTATAAACAGCTGGTATAAGCCAACCATCATTTTAGTCAGCTAATGTCAGACCAAATATAATTATTATTAAACTTAGCCATATATAGCCACCAACAACATAGGTTTGTTGATCTCTACATTTGGCTTTGTTCACTGAACTGACAAATATTTCTTTCATGCATAAATTAGCTGATGTATTTCTTCCCTAAATATCCGATTAAATATGGACCAGGTATACATTACGGATGAGACCCCATTGTATGATGGAAATGGGTGCTAAGTTAAATTTTTTATTTGTCGTTGAATTTTAAGTGTGTTCATCATACTGATGTTTGTCCAGGTTGACCATGTATTTACTATAACGAACGATTAACGGCGACTGTTGCAAAATCGCGTACTTTTACGCCCAAATATAATTAGTTTAGGTCTGCATATGAGTCGCCGGTACTATTAAATTATACCAACGTCGCTAGACACGCTGTAGCTAAACAGCAAGTTCTGACAGACTAACTAACGTAAAATAAAGAAAAAGATTTTACTAAGATTTTAATATCATAACTTATACTGTTGACGTTGACGTTGTCTACATTGTCGACGTCAGGGACGCAGAAAACGACTGCGACAACTTCGTAGATAACATTGTGTAGTCTACCTCGTCCAATGCATACTCATTATTTCTGTTAAATTTCAAAAATCATTGCAAACATTTAAAAGCCATGGGAGCTGTCACATCCAGTGTATAGATTTCCACCAAAATTCGCAAGGATATCCCAATTAATGTAAAGAGGCTTAAGTATGCCATTTGATCCTGAATAGTGAATCCGCACGACTGTCGTTAATACGCAATTTGTAAATTAGCGGCTTCGGCTTGTGCCTTATAGATGTTTGAGAATGTATGTCGACAATTAAAAAAATGACGTCGAGAATGTAGAGAATGAAGACAATGTAGAAAATTATTGTTTCTGGTAGAAATCAGCATAACTCTATGATTTCTTTGTTAATGAAATCATGTCGACTCCATGGTGCAGTTCTAACTCACATTTGAAAGATTTAAACCCAAGTGGTTATGAATGACGTACTCCTATGTATATGTGTTGCTATGCTAGGATAACGGTATGATCATAAAAATGGGGATTTCTCGCATATACTTTAGTTGTCTTCCTATCCTATGCTAAAAAGTAGAACTATATACACTGTTAAACTTTTAAACCAAATATAAAGCTATCAAATAAACTAGTTTGAGCCTTGGTACTTCAATGAACAAAATCATGGGAGGATTAATAACTGCTAGCACGCGGGACCAATTTAATTTCGGTAAAACCACTCAAATACCCAAATATTTTTATGAAGATTATAAATCAAACGGGTAAAGATATTCGACTGTACACAAAGCCCCTTTGCGTGGCCGTCATATCTGTATGCCACAATTTTGCTGAAGAAATGGATATTAAACATAGGTAATAAGTAGAAAATTCTTTGAAGATGTTCCAATTTCCCGGGTTCCTTCCACAACTGTGTAGAACCTGTATTAAACCAGGTATTAAACACCTGGAATTAAAGTTAAGGAAACTACTAGTGTGTGTTTATTTACCGATATGCAACTCACGCGATCAGTAGTCTCCACGGCGCTCTCAGATCAAAAAATTCAATGAAATTGCAATAAATTTTGGTGATACTATTGCTGTAAATTTTACTTCAATAGAATTCGACATTTAACCTAATTATTTATTAATACTAGCATTTAATAATTATTAAATTAATGTCAAATGTACAATAGATTTTTAAGCCTAAAAATTTTCAATTTGCAAGAGGGGAATGGAATCGCTAAAGGTTGTCCCAATATTAGAAGTATCGGTCAACCAAGTGCCAAGCAGTATAAGTGTGAATTTAATATTATGATCAGAAAAATCATTAGTTATTGGTCCTGTATAGTAATTTCAGGGGGCAGAATCAAATTTGTGTACACAGTTCCCTGTGTAAAAAATGATGCCTCGTATAATAGCGTACCAAGCCAATTGAACGAATCAGCGTCATATGAATATTTTGAGTACTAATATACTTAAGGTAATTTGGGCATTCTTCAAAACCTTTTCATTGACATGTCACACTTACATATTCTATAACAAAAATATAGGAATAAGAACAATTGTAACTGCTTTCAGCGCTAAAACGATAATTTTGAATACTAAGGTGTATCGAAAAAATGTACAGCATTCTTCAAGACCTTTCCAATGATATACGACACCGATATTTATTATAATATAATAGAATAATTAGCTAGCAGCGCCAACACGGTGAACTTATGAACGAAAGAGCTGATTACATAATTGTTGCTTTTTCAAAAACCTTTTAAATGATATGCCACATAATTATATAAGAATAATAAATGATGTAACTATTCCCAGCGCCACCACGGTAGTGTTTAGTACTAAGGTTTTCTGCAAAACTAACGGCATTGTTCAAGGCCTCTTCAACGTTAAACGACCATACATTTTTTCATCAAAGACCTTCGAACGTTGAGAGTAGTGGTTTTGGATCAGGTCACTTTTATTCAGGTTTATCAGGATTTCAATAACTTGGTCTTACAGGCAGATATTTTCCATTTCAGATTCCCTTCCGTGTTTGACAAAAAAATTATACTATTCCCGCCTAACCGGATATACACCGGTTATAAAGCGTATTCAAATATAACCATTTTTCTATTATTATTACATATTTTAAACTATATAGTCGTACACATCATGATTTCACCGTTTATTTCCCAGAATCATATCTACACCTCCACCGCCATCAAAATCTCCCATCCCATATTTATAATTATCTTTTATACCCTAACTAAATAATTGTGTTGCCCATTTTTGCTACGCTAGAACAACATAGCAATTTTTATCCACAACATTTTTGTTTTGCTGTTCTATTTTATGTATCTATGTGTATGTGCTATGCACGATGATAGAACCACTCCTCTAATCTAAAATAAATAGTTCGCTTCGGTTTTTAGTTTTGTTGTTTTTATCTAATATTTCATCATAAATTATACTTGTTGTTACTATTTTATTGTGTATATAGCTCTATATGGCTGCATAGAATTTTGCTAGCTAGTATAATAACGCTTTTGGTTCATCACTGAATTTTATAAAAATACGGTGGTGTTCCGCATTTTACAAATACAATTGAATTAATTTCACTCAGATTTTTTCAGTTTTTCTCAATGGAAAACAATTTTTTGAATTGAGTAAACAAATAAGCTGCAATAATTATAAAAGGCCTTTTCATGGTTTTATATATTTCTAAGATAACATTAATCTGAAAATCCATTTAATGATTTTTCAGAACGTCTTTACATATTGTTTCTTGTAAGCACCCAAATCACATATGTAATGATAATATTATGCTGCAAGGAAATTTTATTTTTCAATATCTATAAGTCATACAAGAATTAAGCCATTTCATTATCGGTCCTGTAATTAACATTTACTATAATACAGTGTTGTATTATATTGTTCTATCTCTTTAGTAGTGATTAGGCGCTTTCAGATCTACCAACATGTTGTATTTACTAATCGGTACCATATTACCTCGATTTCGCTACAATTATGATGATGACCTGAATGGAACTGATCAGCAGCATTTATTCTCCTGTTCATGTTTTTTTAACAATATTTTGTCGTAAATACATTTTACTAACGGTTAATTTGGAAAAAACTGTGGCAGATCATGCGTCACCTATTGATTTTAATCAACATGTTGCCAATAGGTGTAGAATCTAAAGGCACTCACTAAATTGAAAGGAATTAAGCTCATGACAAGAGAAATTTATTTTGTATAGAAAATATTTTTTTTTGTTAAATTGATTTATATACTTTTGAGAATGGAACCGAAACGGTTCCGAAAGCTTAAGTGTTAATAAAGAAAATATAAAAAGAGCTAAATAACCGTTATTTTAATTTTTAAACTTAAAAGCTCATTAAACAATTTAATTTAAGCTCATGATATTCGTATATTTTATAGAAAGAATTAACGGAAAAAAATTCATAATCCAGACTGCCCCAATAAATTCATAAATAAGGTTGCATCAAAAAATAATTCGAAAAGGCCTTTTTACAATAAAATTAAATGTGTGTATCAATCTGATTGTGTGTTTTTGAATTTAATCTTTTCATTATCAGTCTTGTATTAAGCATTTGCTAAAATGTCTTGACGTATTAGATTATTCTGTTATCAATTTAGTAAACGTGTTGTTTTTGATCTAATATAAAATTGACTTTAATGAATAAAATGAACTCGTGTGAGAAGCACTTAACAATCAATTTACACCGCACCAATAACTTTATAAAAGATTTTGAATGTATGGATATAAAATAATTTGGGTCTGAGATTTTAGTAGATTTAAAAATCTTAAAGATAACGCACGTAGTCGTTAAAAGATCCTTTCAAGTAAGCCATAATTTTGCTTTGTATTTAAGTCAACTGATTTCTATAACATTATTCCGAAGACTTTAAGAATTCGTTATTATTTTACTCACTCTATATCATTCCTTATTACTATTGAGGAGGTCTGAGAACAATCGACGATCTCTCATTCTTTCACATTCAAATCAAAATAAGGACAACATTACTACGAAAGAAAATCCATTTCACCGAGTTTTTTACGGATTTGAAGTAGAATTAAGAAATAAATTCAGGCTGAAAAATGCTGTTTCGCTCCAGAAATTTGTAACCAATCTAATGTTGATTATATTTTCATTAAATGATTTCGAGTGGCTGAAAACACCCCACCACTTCTGTAAGTTTGATAGGATTTGACAGAAAATTTATGTAATAATAAAAAAAAACTTTTCCTTTTCCTAAAGCTATTCTATATCGTTTCATTATTTGCTTGCTACTAGCTTACTCTGCGTAAAAATCGACGTTCCAATTGTTATACCGAAAAAATTGGAATAACTTCGATATTTGCTGGAAAAAATATTATTTTAATCTAATTCTTTAGTTTTTGAATTTTAAGTTTACTTTAGAAATAATTCAAGGCTTTTAAAAGATAAAATCAAATATATAAGTCAATCACGATTGTATGCAGATTTTTCTATATCACCTTTAGTAAATATTAATAATACGTTACTCATCATATACATATGTTGCCTCGTTCCCAATTATTTAATCTAAGTGTTCAAAACATTTTGTTATATAAGCTTTTTCTTAACTTGGTCGTTTTGGTAGTTTTGGGTATCTAAAATAATTTGATTGTGATATATTTGTAGATTTACACAAAAAACCTGCATCGCCGTTAAAAGGCCTTTTCGAATCATGTTTTAGTTTTTCTCTTTAATTCAAAAGAGTTTTACATTTATTTAAAATTTAATATACAGGAACGATATACGATTAACTCGTTTCGTGTATTAAGAAACCGTATAATTCGAGACTACAAAAATTAAAATAAAAAAAAAGTTACATTTTATTTATTTTTTTTGTTATGGTATACAAAAGACAAAATAAAAGAGAATAACGAAAATCGTGTTGTTTGAAACCGTGTAATTTGAGGAAATGGGTATCTGTGTTCTTTGAAAACCGCATTCTTCGAATACCGTGTTCTTGGAGAGACCCCTGTATATGATTATCATAATTAATATTTTCATTACCTGCCTTGTAATTTGCTTTTGCTATAATTCCCTGATGTTTATTATTTCTTTCGATTATTTCTTTGAAATTAGGAAATTGGTTTTAATCATAGTTGAAAACACTATAATTCAAACCGCTCCAATAATTCCATTAAAGATCTTTTAATTTGACAGAATAAGTCCGCATTCGTTAAAAGGCCCTTTCAAACATGCTTAGAATGTTATTTTCTATTGGGACACTCGAATCCTTAAACATTAATTCAGAAAGCCTTTTAGTTATTCTTAATTGTACGATATGTTAAAAGCATTCAAATCGCAAGCATGAAATTTAAGTACAATCTACTGAATAAATCGAGTAAAATCCACATGGCTCAAATAATTAGCGACAGATGGCCTATAAAATTCTAGAAATCTTAAATAATTTGGTTCTGATATTTCTGTACATTTAAAGATTTTACAGAAAATTCGCATATAAAACTCTCGCAGTTTAGTTGAAAAAAGCCTTTTCGCAGGTTATGATATTTCGAACTTGATGTGGATTTGATTTGTTTCTATATCATTTATGGATCTCGTTAATACTTTAATTTGTTTTAATTTTTTGGCGTATTAGAGCTTTCATATCGTTTTCTTCCATCTTTTTCGCTGGCAAAATATAATCACATTGGATTATTCTTACATTTTTGGGCATACAATCGTAGAAAATTAGACAACAATCGATAAGATAGTTAAGTTTTTTAATCGAAAATTTTTTTTATGAACTTCAAGTTAACACTAAAAATTTAATTAAAAAGGCTTTATTTCAAATTTTTTCGGAATTCCTTTATTTATCATCTGCTGCAGGCTCTAAATTCTATTATTATGAACTAACTTTTTTAGGAAAGACCCAGACGTACCATTAAAGAATAATATATCTTTGAGATGTCTCTACTAATATTTGACCGATTGGCTTCATTATCCGCGTGAATTAAAATGAGTTAAACATTTGCGCATAAAAATCTAATTGGAAAAGTCTTTTTCTTTTTTAAATGACACTTCTTATGATTGACGTTGTGAGATTAGTCTTCACAATTATTAGTCATTCAATTTAAGGCCTATTAAGGCTCTTGGATCTTGGCCATACTGCAAATATGTATATGTATTTAAAGAAAAAATATGTTGTTAAAGCCAATGTTTTCTAACAAGGTCTTTTCATTGACTAACATTTAAATTGTACAAATTCAATATTTTCCAGTTTTAAATTTTCAACTCACTGGTATGCTAAATACTTATTCTTTAATAGTTGTAAAATCTTCACTAACAATTAGCCCTAAAAAGTCTTTTCATTTTTAGCCATTTTCCAGATAATAACTTTAAACATAATAAAACACCTTTTATGAAATTAAAAAAATAAAAGTATAAAGAATAAATATTCAGATTGAGAAAAATTGTACCTGTTCACCCATTTTTCAGTAGTAGTTTTGAAAACAAAGGTGCTTCGGGAAAATTAACGGTACTCTTCAAAAGCTTTTCAACGATAGGTGACATGTACATATATATTATATAGGGTGGGTGGGCCATCTAAAAGTTAGTTTTAAAAAAACGCTATAAAATGAGTATACATTTTTATTGTGTGGAAACCTTTTTTTTGTGTAGGTTGGTGCCTCCGATCTAAGAATGAAACACAATTTCGTTCATGTGTTTCCTCCGTTAGCCTTGGCCATCCTATGAGTTCAGTTTTGAAGAACTTTTTCGAGTATTTCGACGCCTATTTTGCGAATGACTGTCGCAAAGTTATGTTTTAAAGCTGGAATTGTCTCTGAATTATCGCCATACCATCTATCCTTAACAAAACCATTAAAAAAGATCAATGGCATCAAATCGTAGTTCCGCGCAGGCCAATTGATATCTGCAAAATTTGGAGTTGGTTCCATCTTGTTGAAACCAATGTCATTTGCTTTCAGTTAGTGCGACCGGAATCGTGTTGAGGTCGATGGATTCTGTCTTACGCTATGAAACACAGCCCCAATGCTCTCAGGCGTGTGCAATATCCCATCTCGAAAATCATATTTGTCATCCAATAGCAAGCCTGTCTCTCGAACTTCCTTCACCAATTTCATTTCAACGGTTCTGCAAGGGTTTCGGCTACTCAAAACTGTTCACAAAATAAGTTTTCAACATTTCGAAACGCTCTTCAACCGGAAAAATGTTTGTTCTGTGGCACGGAATATCAGACTGACGAGCTGTCATAATTTGAGCAAATTGTCAAAAAAAAGTTTTGCCATAGCCTACAATTTAAACACAAGCCAAAAGATGACCCTCCCTGTATTATAATCCAATATTAAGCTACCAGTGTCAAAACGGTGGATTTATAAAGTAAAGTTATATCGAAATTGTTGTTTGATCCAAGACCTGTCAAACAAAATTCCAAGTCAAAATAAAAGAAGTTTATAGAACAAACTTTTGAATAGGATAAGCCGATATTGAGAAATCATCGTACAGACATCTATCCGTCAACCCATCGACACATCCAGATGGACGGACAAACTTTCTTAACTTCGGTCTGTAAGACGTAGTTTTTGAAAATCTAATGAAAAGGATCCTGGCTCAATATCTCTTTTGTCGACGGTTTGAAGGTTCCTGATCCCTAAAATGCAAAAAGTTTGCCGATTCTGGATGTCTAGATGGATCTACCAATGAAATTTCAAGAGGCGTATGCGATTCGAATTTTTTTTCATCAATTATCTTTTATTTTTAATAGTGGATTACGGAGAATTAACTGAGAATTGAAAATCTTTTGGGATCTTTACCTCAAGGGAGTCGAGTACCTGCAATCCTACCTAAAAAAGCAATTCCCAATAATACGACATTGCTTTTTATGTTTTCATATACTCGTGTAGTAAATGGTTTGAAAGGTCTTGGGTCAGAAAACAATATCGATAAAACTTTAGTTCATAAATCAACCGTTTTAGCACGGGTAGCAAATTTTTTTGTTTATAATCGAATACATTTTTTGTCGTATAGCGTCCAAAAGTCCTGAACTTGCAACTCGTTAGTACTAAAAGCTTCCACTCAAAATTATTATAAGAAATATTTTAACAGTGTACTTACTAATACATTTTTATTTTTGTTAATTGTGTTTTGTTAATGAGTAAACCGACAAATTGAGTAGCTAATACACGAATTTGAAATAAAACGCCTTTGACGGAAATTATCCAGGTATCCTTGACAGGATATATTAATGTTTTTTGATTTAAGCTAAGCGAAACGATTGCATTTAACAAATAAGAATTTTACCTACAAATTACCTTGAAATCTCTACCTATTCTGGCTTTCCCTCTGAATATAGGGAATTGGGGAAGACATTTTCATAGCATTTTAGTTTTAGTTGGGTTTTTTGGCCTGCTGATGAAATTTGTGTGGAGTAAAAAAATTTCGACACCAAGTTAAATGGGAAATATTTTTTACCCATAAAAGTTTTCCTTTCAACTTTGTTTCCAGAATATTTACATGAAACTCATTCTGTCAGTACGCCAGAAAAATACAATTCAGGCAAAAATGCTATGATAATATTTTTCCCAATTCCCAGCCAGAAAAGTGCCACTGAGCAGCAATTATTATCTTCGTGCTATTTTTCTATTAAAAAGACATGACATTTTTTAATATAAAACGCAAATCAAAAAATAGGTGGGTCGTCTCTAAATGATTACCATATAAATAAACAAATAAATTATAAATATAAATCCATAAATTATGTAGATTTTGCTCCAAAAATATTCTTAGAAAATTAATCTGGCATTTTCATTTTATATTTATATTTTTATAATGATTTCAGATGAATTTTTATTTCGGCACACACAAAAAAACAATTTAATTATCATACTAATTGATAAAGTTTGCCGACAATAAAATGAAATAACAAAATATGTACCAAAAAAAATACGGAAAATTAAAAAAAGCTTTTAAAATAATTTTTAATTGAAAAGCGGCATATTTTGGAGTTAGGAATATTAATCGTCACAAATCAAACTTAGTTAAATAAAAAAATATTACATGGAATAATAATTGAGTTCGATCGCCTATCAAACCATACAAAACCCACCACAATAGACTTTAACAATGAGTGATTCTCCACTATTACATATCAACTCCACACGATGATCCACACCAATCATCGTGACGGTTTTGGGCTTCCAATCCTGACAAAATACAATGTAAGATGGTGGAAAATATTCTAAATAGATGTTTTACATCTCTGTGATAATCATCCCAATCAATGTATCGCTCCCCTTAGGAACCAGTATACGATAATCATTTGCACCAAGATCACCCAGCTTTGATTTAAGGTAATCGGCTAGTGACTCTGCTATTTGTGGTTTAAGTCTATTATAACATACTTATCTGTACATATTTGGCATTGTGAGAAACATTAACAGACTATGTACTTGGTAGGACGGATGATGCAATTTTTGGAAACTGCATTTGAAATGATTGCGGTGATGAACGACTCAAACCGATTTACTATACTAACAGTTAATGCATCCACTTTTAAATAACTGCAATGATTGTTATTTCACAACAAGGTATCAGTATCAACCCTTTATAAAAGTTAAATCTTCATTTCAAAAATTCAAAAAGCTCCAACAATAGCTTTCACTTCTGGTAAGCAAATGTCAACGATATTTCGCATAGCTCTCTCAATACGAGTATATTATGGACAAATAGCTTCAGTGTGAAGTTTTTTTCTGAATTTCTACCGGTTCAGTATAGATGCCGAATTTTGGTGAAATAAAATTTTTTTTGTTATCGAAACTTGTCATTTCCAATCAAATTTAAAATATGATCTGAACTAATTTTGTTTGAATTTTTTTTCCTAAATGATTACTTAAATATGTGCAAAAAATGAAAGTTTCTATGAAAGCTGCTACTTCCTGTAGACCGATTTAAGGCAAAACCTTTTCAAAAATTAACTTTTCCGATTAAATTTTGAAAAATTGACCTGAACCGATATTATTGCAAATTTAGTTTAAAATCTTTATAGTCAATTTTCAAAATAAGTATTCAAAAAATACTATGTAACGACAGGCTTTGGGATTGACTGCCGTTAGCAAAAAAAAAATAATAATAACGTATGTTTAAAGTGAAAATGTGTGACACCAAAGCACGCCATGCTTTCCGCCGCTAGCTCAGGGTGGAAGTAAATTTGGTCATGAGGTTGTACACTGGTCGATCCAACACAACTATGACATAAGATCTATAATTTAAATGAAGCTCACTCGAATCCAACTCACCCTTTCGTATCACTCCATTTGGTCCAGTCCTTAGCTACTCATTGTAGTTAATAAAATTATACTAAACGATTTAACTTGCAACATAATTTAAGAGCGTACATTTTATTACCAGAAATTAAGGTTTAACAGGGTGCCCCACTAAATCCTGGTTTTCAAAAGCCTGGTTGCATTAAAAGCTTGGTTTTTGAAAAAGCCTGGTTTTTGAATTGCCTGGTTTTGAAATTACTTTTTTTAAAAAGCTTGGTTTTTTAAAATCATTTTTTTAAAAGCCTAGTTTGTACCAAAAAATAACCTGGTTTTAAAAAAAACATGGTTTTTTTAATATTTTTTTTCTAGCCTTAAATTTTTTGGCCAAGCATTGCAAATTGACTGTTGCGACATTTTTTTGAAAATGGACATAACACTAACTAAAAATGTAAACAGTATGTGCTGCCATCTAATGGATATTTCACTTTTTTACGTATTATTATTTCCGCTTTGGTTTAAAATTTAATATAAATTTGTTTAAGGTGGTTATAATTTGAACTAAAAAATTGTTGATTTAATTTCATAACGAATGCCATCTTAGGGATATTTTTATAAATAAAATAAATTTTAATACAAAAATGAAAATGTATTTAAATAGTTAACGAAACAAATTAAAATGCTTAATTTAAAGCAAAATAACTAACCAAAAAGTGTCTTTGTTTAGCATTTTCTGTATGTCAAACTACTGCCATCTATTGAAATATAAATGAACTAAAATTTAAAATTTTGTTTGTTAATCGGTGGTAAAATTGTTGATTTAATTTGAAAAACAATGCCATCTTATGGATATTTTTATAAATAAAATAAATTTTAATACGTAAATTTTTAATTTTTTAAGTTTACGTTATCTTCGATTTTGGTTTTAAAAATCCTGGTTTTTAAAAACATCTTTATTTTAATTAATTCGGGCCGGCCCGAATTAATCAAAATAAAGATGTTTTTAAAAACCAGGATTTTGATAAACCAGGCATTTGAAAGCCAGGCCTTTGAAAACCAGGCTTTTAAAAACCAGGCTTTTGAAAACCAGGCTTTTAAAACCAGGCTTTTGAAATCTAGGCTTAAGAGAACCAGTATTCAGTAGTACATCCGTTTAACATTATACATTTTTATTTAGCGAAATTTTAACAATGCAAATTTAACTGAATAAACTTATTATTTATATAAAAATTAAGAAAAATAATTAAACTTTAAGTTAATAAGCTTTAACTAGTTTGTACCAATTGGTTAATGAGACAAAAAATAATAATTAATATTTATATAATAGATTACCTTGGCGGAGTATCCTCAGACGATGAAGCGCTCCAACGTCCTTGATAATACTGCCACAGTTACTTATAGAAAATATGTGAAAATAAGAGTTCATACAACCGTTTTCTTTCCACTAAATGTGTATAAAATTTTAAGAGTCTAACTATTTATACGTTTATGCACATATAAGTTTTAATTTGGGTATCGTTTACCCTACATAAAAAAATTATAATATTTTTTTTTTATTCTTGTTGTATGTCGAATTCCAATTAGCTTGAAATGGATAAGCCTCTACCTAAAGCTAGGACTAACCCAGTTTCATAGAGAATTTTTGCCTTTACCTGTATTACATTCCTCTGCAGCATTAACCCGTAGCTCAGCCGGAAGAGGTTCATGCTTGGTCGTGCGTATGGGGATTTGATTTGATTTTGATTTGATTTTGATTGAGATGTACGGCCAAGTCATTTAACAAGTAATCCCAGATATGGCCGGGGCCCACCGTACACCTGTATTACACATAACAAAATCGAGGGATAGGAAAGGTTATGTTAGTAAGGAGAGACTCGGCCCGGTTACAGACACCTAAGTAGTCGATAGTTAGTAACACAATGACACAATTCTAACTACGAAATAATTATTAATCATGTAACTGAAAAACTTCCAGTCATCTGAAAATTAAAAATAGTTATTTAACTCTGCAAACTTATCTTCTTCAATTTTCGTTAATACCTGTTTTTAATAAAATCTAAAAGAAAGATCTAAAATAATAAAAAATTAAAATTAATAATGAAGCCAAGCCACTGGAAAAACAGAGGTATCTATACTACAAAATAGTCCAATAAAAGTTTTTAACTGCTTCTGAAATCGGAATCTAATTTTTAATCATAACAGCATATCTATCATGTAGCTAATTCCAAATGGTTTCAAAAAAAGCTAATCTGCAATATAAGATCAATAATGGATGTTTGGCACAGCTCCAGAACCGCAACACCTAAACAAATTAAATAAAACTTTTAAAGCAATTACGAATCTGTAAGATGATAGAATTAATAATAAGTAGCTAACACAACTGTATGATCCTTCATCGTATCGTATCACCTAATCGTATTAAATAAATCATAACATCAACAACCAGCCATAATTATTTATCCAACCCAGAACAATATAATCAAAACCTTTACCAATTTACAGTCTCCCGAAACATTACATATGATGAACTAAAAATTATACAGTCCATACTGACCTTATGGACTGTAGAATCTTTATAAAATTATATTTTAGTACAATATCATAAACTTTAATTAACTAGCTACTTTAAAAATTCATTCAATCTTTCAAAATTTAGAACGAAACTATCTCGAACTAAGTAATAAACTTTCTCAATCAAAGAAAACAATATTAATATATAATTACTATTAGTAATATACATAAATCCAATTGAAAATGACGTCGCTAACAACATTCGGTTACAAGAAATATTTTGATGGTTCGTTAGATTGAGATGAAGATTTGAAAAAAGAAAAAAAGAAATCATAAGGATATGAATAAACTGATGAATGATCCTAATACAAAATACCTCATGGGTCCGAACGTTGAAAACATATATTTTATGAATAAACATTTCTGTATCTATTTATTATAGACACCTGCGAAAACCATCTTGATGAACTTACATATTTACATATTTCCGTCCATTAACTGAAGATATAAATCCCTCAGACGCATCCACAAAGCTTTTTTACGCACTTCAAATATGTATTTCCAAATTTCCGTCACTTATTTATTTAAAATTAATTATTATTGCAGAGCAAAATTATATTACGATTCATCTCATGATCGCTCAGGGGTGGACCCGTGATTCAGCATTATACTCGTATGTCAACAAAATCAAATCGACCAATTCAGTGCCCGAATTTCATATTAAAAAATTTGAAAAAATAAAAAATTAGAAGGAAAAAAATACATTGTCGAACTTGTACATAACCGCCAACTTCGATTCGTTTTGAATTGAAACATTTTATGTACAGTGTACAAACTGTGTTTACATGTATCCTTTTAGAAAAAGACATGTAAATGAGGACTCTGGTGTAATTTATTTGAAACGTCATATTTGATATTTTTTTTTTGTAATTGTTAATTTTGCATTCTTCCAACATACAAATACGAAATAAAAATAATAATAATTAGCACTGCATGTACATACAATGAAACATCTTTGAATGTCCGCAAGATCTGCCTTTGCCCTAAACTAAAAATTGCAATATCCAAAGAACCATTCACAAAATCAGAAAAGTCAAATGTCAGAAAAGTGAGAGAAATTTGCCGATGAGATCAAATATTACAGGTGTTCCCCTCTCCGGAAACAACTTATACCGAAGATGACGGCTGCTTGTTGCCTATACACCTCGTTACCGCTGCCCACCTCAAATACAATACATAAATCTTATTACCGCAAACATGACGTAGCAAACATTCCATTTAGAAGACAAAAGTCCATTAACAGACCAGACAATCAACTGAAAAAAAAAAACGAAAAATACAAAAGAGGTTGATGCATACAGCTCTAAATAGTGTACATATTAAACTTCGGTAGACTTTACGTGGGCTGTATGCATCCCTTACCTGCTTATCAGGGTGAATACCACCATTACCACTTCGCCGTGCCCTTCAATAAATGAGGTTATGCCTGCGTACTTTCCAAGCATGAGGATAAGTTGAGCTAGTTGGAAACAATCCAGTAACTGGTTGCTGATGATTCATAATCAAATGATGCACAATCCTTTGGTAGTAGTCCAATCAGACTCCAGAATTACTACGACTTCTCTTGATTGTGATTATTTAGGTTCTCAAGCTGGTATTTTTATAACCTCAAAATTTGATGTCCTCACAATTAAATATACATTTTAGTATTTTTAATATTTTAATATTTTCAAAACAAAACCACACAGTTCGCTTAATAACTCGTGATTATTATAGAAAATTAATAACTCAAAATTATTTTATAAAAATTAATAAAAATTACAATAAATGAAAAAACAAAAACACGTCTGGTCGATATGAAAGTCAAAGGCAACCAGTCGCTTGGTCATGCGTATGGGGATGCACAAATAACGGTCTTGATAACCGCATCGTAAAAAGAGTGAAAGTGGAAAAGAAAAGTGGGGGTATCGGCCGTGAGGGTTGAACGAACTGTGGTACTTTGGTACTGTAAAATGTTTAGGCAAACATCTTTCCCTAAACTACCTAACATAAATTATTTGGCTCACACCAAAAAAAATTCTACTTCAACACTTATCACTTATCCAAAAAACTAACAATATCAAAACTTAATAACTAAAAAAAATCTCGGCCAAATGCTGGTCCACTGACTCCACGATTTTTCAAACTCCAAACGCCGTTATTTCTAATTTCATATTCAAAATTTGGTTGTAAGCCGGATCAGGCATCAGCATACACATCAACATATGAGCCGGATCTACACATCAGCATATCAAGTGGATCATACGGAATGCAGTCGCATAAAACTCCAGGGAACAGATGAGTAGATATTTTAAATAACATCAAATTGAATTTGAGATATAACGGTACACGTGGTGCTTACAAAGTTTTAGGACCGTTAGTAACGGTACTTCGGGTTCGTCTGTAGCAAGATTTTTCTAGTTCGTTAATTTACCGTTGTAAGTGGTGTATTATGTGTTAATCAAATTTTTTAAACCGTTATTAAGAATGAATGCGCTACTTAAGAGACGAAGTTTTATAATCGGATCATTAACTAGAATGAGTATTTTTGCAGCCACACTTTCCTCTGAAACCTGTGAAGAGGAGGTAAAAATACGGGCGTCACATGCAAGAGAACATTTTAAATCATTCGTTGAAATCGAAACGAAAATTTTTGTTCTAGATGCTTTTCAACCATCCGAAATGAAAGAATTTGAGATTTTGTATAACCGTGCAATTAACAAACTGGACATGTGGTTACGCCACAATCTGCCAAATGATCAATATGTTACATATCTGCAAGATATAAATTCAAACCAATAGGTAACTAGACATCAAGAATCTATCTCATCTACAGAATCGCAGTCATATCGTGTAATGGCAGATGCAAACCCAAAAACAATCCTTGCATGTAAGCAATTGTATCCACAACTGCTATCAACGAAACACCTGGAGTAGACCAAAGCACAACCTGTATTAAGTCGTGTCATTCAAACCAAACTATTTTGGGTGTAAATCACAATTGCATACCTAAGGTGACGTCATACCAAACAAAGATCGTTATGGATGAATACCAATTAAATTACACACATCAGTACTTACCCAAATTGATTCACATAAAATATCCACCTGAAGGTTGTCAACCGAATCCATTTGACCCACAAAGGAAGCAGAATTTATCAAAGAAAACCATTTTCTGCTCGATTCATCAAAGCAACGCTGCCTAAGCCTATCAGCAACCATTCTTGGAAGGGACACCAAAAGTTCTACAGCTGCCAAAATAAGTTTAGCAGAATACCATTTTATACTTACCAAACCAGTTACAAAAAGATTGCCTCGAGTGATAAAGAGAAACGAAGATGATTGTTACCACTCTTTATTACCGCTACCAAGAATAATAAAGTGTACACAAGAAGTGTATTACTCCTCTTTACAATCGACACCAATAACAATAAAGAGAACCGAATAAGTTTATTACCCCTCTTTATCGTTTGCAACAAGAACCATGGACAATATTGCACCAAACCAAGATCGTATCGGGGTAACAGTCAAATCGACAGCAGAACAATATAAACCCACGTTGAGGTATTCAGTTAAACTTATCGATGAATTGCTTCAGGATACCAAATCTCAGTTTATATTATATACCAACCAACTGATAACTGATGATTATTTAACGAAAGCAACAAGTAGTAACTCAAAGATTCTACAATAATTATTAGAGCGAGTTACAGTTGAGCCTGTTGACTGGAATATCAATATCGTGAGTTCATTGCATGTACCAAGCCGTACTAATGAAAGACAGTTTCACTTATTGGTTTTCGAATTACGAGATACGCTAAATGTCAAATCATCATTTGTCAACCCATTTTTGATTCGAGTTCAGAACAGAATACCGAGAAATACGCAATTTAATCAGAAACCATTTAGTGCATACGCCAGTCAGAGTTCAAGGGTTAAATACAAGGCACTATCCACAAGCAGCTGCGATTACGAAACCGCCTTTAGTTCTAACAAGCACAAAAGCATCAGCCATCAACGAGCAATTACCAATTATCAGTTGTGACACACATACTATATTGTTGCACTACAGCAGAATCTAATTATTATCAATGCAACGTTCAACGTTAAAATTCCGTCATTACAACAATCAAACATTGTCTTCACCGATAACAAAATATCGGAGAATAAAATAACCTTTAAGAATATTTCTAATAAATTCTTATTTCTCGCTACAGAGCAAATCCAATGGGGCTTTTCAAGTACAACACCGTCAGTTCGAGGTCTGTGTAAGTCTGCCGCCCGGAATTTCAAACGCCATCTCAAACGAGTTATGGGGAAATTTTATTTCATTTTTTATGTCAATAATAATGCAATACCAACAATTATTGCAGTATCGAATCTCGAGTATTGGTACGGATTATTGAATGAAAAGATTTTTCATCCACACAAAATCATATCGCAGCCGTATCGCCATTTGAATCGTCACAAATTTGCGGGAAATTAGCCAGATTATCACAATGGCAACAGATATTACAATAAAACACAACACCTTGCACAAATATTAATAATCGAGCGTTCAACAACATTATCAAACCGAACCAAACCGCCAGCAATGAAACCACCAGTCGAATTTTGTGAATTTCCAGAACTAAATTCATATTTTACAACAGTACGCGATCGAGCAAATAGCATGAATTGAAATAAACAGTAGCAATTAATTAATACTTACCTAACACAACTATTTCCTATTTTTACTGATAGTATTTACAAAAATTGAAAAGATCCTTTGGAAGGTGCCACTTACAGTAAATTCCAATTCACAGTGATCTCCAAAAAAATTACTGGAACCTCCAAATTTATTAAAAAAACCGTCTCAAAACCCAAAAAAGCTCCTATGGACGCTGCCACTTCCATTCAGCTGTCTGCTGGACTGATTTCAGCCAACACTCACTGGGATCTCCCAATTTGTGGAAAAAGCTTAAGTATGTAGTTTCATTCCAATCAATCAATCCGTATGGGCTGGGATACAGGGCCGTATTTTTGTTAAAAAAAAAATAGTTTTTTGTCAAGAGACGTCATTTCTGCTTTAAGGCGACATAGCACCTTCAAATTTTCAAAAAATCGAAATTTTTTTTATGATAGAATATGTTAGAATGAACGTTTAAAAACATGATTTTAATAATATAAACATGAAAATCTCAAAAAAAAAATTGTTTTATTTATTGCGAAGCGCGCCAAATTCGTTTATACGCGGTTATCTCGAAATGACGTTTTTCAAGTTGGCGTGCAAGATTGAGAAAAAACTACTAATCCAATCGTTCTATAATTTTAACACGTTGATCAACATATATTTCTGCTCAGAATGAACTATGGAAGGAAAAATCCACTTTCAATTTTTTGAGTTACAACTAATTGGGGGGGACAAAAAAGCAACCAATTTTTTTTCTTTCAGTTCATTCCAAGGGCGATTTAATGCTGAATAAAACCCCGTTTTTTTTTAATCAGACGTTTCTGAGAGTAGTTATGATGCACGCCGCGAATTTTCAGCGTTTTTGGAAAACCCTTGTAGCAGACGACCTTGGGCTAAAAAAAATCTAAAAAAATTGTTTTTGTACTTTCAGTTAAATAAAATGTCAATGGAAAGTTTCATTTAAAGATATCTCTTTTGATTCCATTAAAAAAAAAATCGCTGAAAAACTTTTTTTTTAATTTTGAAGGTGCTAGGTCCTCTTAAATTTTTCAAAAATGTTTTGGTCCAATATTGTTGCAAATTTAATTTAAAATATTTTAGTTCAATACCGTTTTACTCGTAAATGCTATACTTTTCAAAATATTTACAAAATCGAAAAAGCTCGTATGAAAGCTTTCAACTTCGGTAGACCGATATCGACCAATTATCACTGTGATCTCCGAATTATAGAAAAAAGTTTAATCCCGATCGGACAAACATTCTGCGCTATAGAGGAATCCCAGACATTTTCCCAACTTTTTCACAACAATTTGTGGCATAGAGGAGCTTCTTCCAAAAAATGAACTATGCTATAATGTCAGTCAAAATTTGTAAAATTGTTGTTTTAGGGCAAGAGGCTCATCGTTTGAGTGTTTGAAATTGAGGTATATTTAAAGAGCCTAGGTAGTATTGTATAATGTAACGATTTGTAACCCCGAAGAGTGAAGCGAAACAATATTGGGCATTGAGAGCACACTAGGCTGGCATACTCAAGCAGATGCCTAGAGAAAGTTGACAAAACCGAACATTAAATTTGCCTATTGGTAGATGTTACTCGAAATATGTATTGATAACATAGTCACGAGTTGCGGAATTCAAACGCTTACAAGAATAAGTTATTGACTGACAGTTGTTATACGGCTCAATTCGAAATGATTCTTTTCACACGAAAACGGAAAAGTTGTGAAGATCATTTTGCGTCAGTTGAACGTTAGTTATAGATATGGCTTCTCTGGAATTTTCATGTTGTCTGAATTTACATATGAAGTGGAGTTGAATTGGCCTCACTTATAATTATAATTTTATTAAATGTCAAATCGTGATTATTTAGAGGTCAATAAATATTTGGTAATAAAGTCTGTCATTTTGAATATTGATGTGGCAAACAACTTAGCTTGAACGAAAGAAGAAATACGATGCTAGTAGTAGATGGTATGATTATGTAAACCTTTGGGCCAGGCCAAAAATTAATAAATGGTCCGAAACGTTTTTCAACGAGCAACCAGAGTACAGATTTTGTTCGAAAACTGAGACTTGAGAGTTGGGAGTTTTGCTGCTGTTTCACAAACTTACGAGATGCGCAAAATTAATGTTACCATTGATTAATTTTTATATTTACATCTATCGTGTGCTGATGAAACAACAGAAAAACTCCCAACTCTCAAATCGCGGTGTTCGAACAAAATTCGTATACAGGGATGATTTACAGTTACGAGTAATCACAAGACGTGTTCCACAAATTCTACAGGGTAACTCATTGTTCGCCCGAAAAACACAAATAGTTCTACTCAGTGACGAAGAACAAATCAATTTGGATGGTCCTGATGGACGTCAAGATTATTGGCATGAACTTCGCAAGAATCATGAGATTGTGCTTAAGTGGGATTGCCTTTATTTTTGGCTGTAAGCTTCCATTAGTCTGGATAATTCGAGAATAATGTCACAAGATTACATTGTGATTTACTACCGAAAATTTAATGGAATTCATTGTTCAGTATGGCAATGCACCTACCCATATCTAAAAGTTAAGCAGAGGATGATGGCTGGTTTAGCGAAACTTAGAGAACTTATGGGGAATTCTGGCATGAGAAGTTTACAAGAATGGTAAGCTGTATCAATCAGTGTTTGAACTATAAAACCGAATTCGGTGAGCTTGGGTGGAAATTGCTCTGAAATATTTCAAAATTTAACTGTGCAGAATACCATAATTGTAGTAATTGTAATTTTGAACTATAACTATGATTTCAGGATTGTATGGAGATGAAGTGAAAACTAAAATTTATAAGATCTTTCGTTCCAATTATTTTGCGCAGTTTTAATTCAAAAATCTACTGAGGCTAAGTCAATTACCTGCAATGTATACCTGCATTTTTGATTATGATCTAATTGGCTGATTTTAGGTACACCAGATGTAGCATTAAAATGCATCGATGTTGAGGATCTTAAAATTACCTACAAGACTTATGTGGTTACTCAGGTAAGAATTGATCGATAGCTTGAATTGAGATGGGAAACAAAGAGCCATGCAAACCTTAAGGATCGTGCTTTTAGAAACCCATGTTGTTTGGAGGGATAACAGTTTAGCGATTGACCTGTTGTTACCAACATTTGGTTTGGAACACTTCTTATATGAATCGGAACAATGTACAAGTGTTTCCATAGGGATGGAGAAAATCCAAGAGAGATGGTGAATATTTTTAACACTATAGAAGCAAACAATCTGATTCATAAGAAAAACCACCCTTAACTCATTATTTTTCAACCTGGATCGACTGGATGGATTGAATGGATTGGATGGACTGGATGGACTGGATGGACTGGATGGACTGGATGGACTGGATGAACTGGATGGACTGGATGGACTGGATGGACTGGAAATACTGGAAGAACTAGATGAACTAGAAGGACTGGATGGTCTGGATGGACTGGATTGATTGGATGGACTGAATTGACTGGATAAAATACATGGACTGGTTGGACTGTATGGACTGTAGAGGTGTATCGACTTGATGGACTGGATGGACTGGATGAACTGAATAGACTGGGTGAACTGGATGGACTGGATATACATGATGTACTGGATGGAATGGATAAACTAGATGGACTGGATGTACTCGTTCAACTAAATGCACTATTTGGAAGAGTTAAATTGGTTTGATGGCTCAAGCTAGAAAATGAAATTATATAACAAAACCGTATTATGGCTACAATATATTTAAGTTCTGAACTCAATGAAAACTGCCGCTTGCATAAATAAACGTGGATCAAAAATTAAATATTCAAACGAAACAGGTAACCCCCCTATACAATACCCGTCTATCTTCCATAAAATAATTTAAAAATCGTACGTCATAGACGTACAACGTTAAAAGCTCTTACAGCATAAACTCATTTGCGCTGAAAACCCATATCACCGCATAAAGTTTAATAATTAAAAAGCTTTTTGTGCTTTCAGATCCAAATTTATAAATCAAAGCTTTTCATGTATAAAAATATTTTTATTGTTACGACTTTTTATTTTAATCAAACGAAGCAGAAATGAAAAATATCCAAAACTACATTGCGTGTGAAAATCTTATATCAAAAAAAAGGATAATAGAAAATAGCAAAAACTTACATTTTTTATTTTGTTTTTATTATTTTCTATTTATATCCTCGACAAAGTATATTTTAAAATCAAACTTCAAATCAACAAGTCTTTTTGTGTTCTATTTGGGCTAAAAATATAACTCGCGCGTATATATTTGGAAAAAAACGCTAATTTTAAAAATCCAACTGATATATCGCGAGTGTTTGAACTTTGAAGGAAAAAAATAACTTTCTATTGTTGTTGTTGTTTTTGTGATTTAAAGAAAACGCCCATATTTTCTTCGTTTGAAGACATTATAAAACAAAAAAGAAATGGTATACAAAGGTATTTAAGCATATTGTTGTTGTATTTATTTTCTTTGAGGTACACACAGGTGGTTGTTTCGTTTTAGGTTTACCTTTTTTTTGTTGGTCGATTCTCTATATTAAGTATTATGACGGGGGCTTTTAGCTAAAAATGAAAATGTGGTTCGAACATCATAATAATAATAAAATGGGTGGTAGGCAGATTTTGTAATTTTTTGTTATTTTTTTAAAAAGAAAAACAAAAAAGGGAAAACCTTTTATTTATATTATGATATAAGCTTTTAGTGGAACGGATAATGTTCTCCGATTTTCTTGTACTTTTTGTCGGGTTTTTGATTGTTTTTATGGGTCAATTAGTTGGAGAGTTCATGAAATGTACATAAAATGAAATGTTTTTTTGGTTAAAAGTCTAAATCGACCGATCAGAAAGTGCAAAGTATATTTTCTGTAATATTTTTGGATTCGATTAACTTTATTACGATGTCGTGATATAAATTTTTTACAATGGGAGTGAGATTGGCCGCCTTATGCGTAGCAACAAAATTGTAATAATACACAAAAATAGAGAGCTGGATTTTTTAAAGTGTTTGTTTATCCCAATTCTCACTAACTTAGACCCGAGGTTAACTAAAACCTTTTAAATAAAACAATTAGTATTCTTTGAGTCTACAGCTCGACAACAAATAAAATTCTATTAAAAATACGTCCACGCACATTTTCATACTTCCACCAAAAATTTAACAAGCGGAAAATATACTATACGCCTTTAGTAGACTAAAATTAACATTAAAATCACATACCTCGAGGAAAGCGGTGCACATTGTCGCTTTTATTTGTGAAAAAATATGTCAAGCCCGTTTTATAATTAAACATTACTCAGAATCTGACGTACAAGATACACGGTGAAATAAAAATTTATATTTTATAAAATTAATTTAATAATTCTGCTTTATCTGTCTGTCATATTATTTTCGGCGCACATTTCTGGCAATAAAAAGTTTTTATTTACAAGTTACTTGATTACATCGTGATGATTAATTGTTTTGGTTATGAAAAGTTAAATGATCCATATAAGCGTACTGAATTACAGTGAATGGCTTAATTTTTATATTGTTTTGTAAATTTTATTGACCGTGCTGATTGCACGGGGCATTACCAAAATTACCATTAACTAATATAAAAATTAGATAATAAAGCTTCAGTTAAGTTTCAAGAGCCGGTGGATAATTTAAAATTGTTCGACTATTTAATAAAAATACGGTTCCGCTTATGAAGTTATGTAAATTATTTTTGGACACCCTGTATTGTTTGAATAAGTGTGAATGAGTTGGCGAGACGTAATTTCTACCTTATCAATATCCCACACTAAGCTGAATTATCAAAACGTAAGTTTAACATTATCTGCTGCTCATCGATTCCCTGCGGTAATTTGAAAGTCCTAATTCTAGGTAATATCAACTGGAGGTTGAGGCAAGATTGAAGAATATGTGGACTGTTACTTGTTCAATGTATCGTATTTTAAGGAACAATTAAATTATATTTTTTGTAACCTAAGAATGAGCTACTCATCAACTCCTCTATGGTGTTTCGACCGAACTTAATCAGAGCATGGTTTGTTACCCAAAACTAACTAACTTTTATAAAGTAAACATGAAAATTTTCAATTCGATTTAACGCCGAACTTCAAAAAAGTAGGTCTTCTGGATGTGCCTATTAACTTTTTTGGATGGTCAGACTTGATCCTGAAATACTGCTGAATTTTAACAACACAGAATATTTCACCATTCAACGCCATACAGTTTTGCAACGGATTACCATATTTTTGGTTTTTCCAGTTTCTTGAACTGTTGCATCTGTTGCAGATGCTTTCACAAACAGCGATTCATATCTCCTCAGGATTAAACATTTTCTACAATATATTTTCCCCCCTCTTCCTCAATAGCGACCCGTTGTAAACCGTAAACTTTCGAAAGGCTATGTACGGTATTTTCCACTAGTTCAGTTCATAATAAAAACTGTAAATATTCTCGGAAGAAGTCATGTCCTCGCAAGATTTAAATAGAGACAACAGTCTATTTCGGGCGAACCAAGTCAGACAAATTTGTCTTTATTTGGGTCTGAGCAAGACGGGTGTGAAGTTTTCCACATATTCCACGGCTGTGCGTATGTATGTATGTTACACTGCTAAACCAAAATCTAATAAGAAATATTAAGATTCTAATAGGAAGATATAGTGATAAATTCGCAGTTAAAGTATTTATATTTAAAAATTATTTTATTCAAAAAAATAATTTTAATTTAAATTTAAAATAATAAAAATGATATAAAACTAAATTTTCTAAATAACAATAAAAATGCGTAAAAATTAAGAACCGAAATTAAACATTGCGTAAAATTTACCTCATACAAATCAAGGAAAACGGCTTGTAGCTGAAAAACGGCTCCAGGTACCTATAAATTTGTTTAGTTTTCCTGAAAGGTGATGTAATGGAGCCCGTGAAGTATTCCACGGATTTTTCCACGGCTATACGTATACAAATCTAATTGGAATTTCATTCAAGCTAATTAAATTCTTATTGCATGTATAAGTATTAGTGTATTGTACACTGTTATGATTTTTAATTTATAAAATTTTTAATAAGAATATAAATTAGGTAATCGAATAAGTTTTAATTCAAACATGTTAATATATTAGTAAAGAATATGTTTTAATAAAAACTAGATCATTAATCGAACATTTTTATTCACAAATATGTGAATATGTAAAATTGAGATAGCAACAAGAGACAGATATAGCTATCACGAAACTTGTATTGAATAGGAAATAAACGCACATTAAAATATTTTTTCCAATTTTCTGCATTTTTATTTAATAAATCTATTGGATTTAAGTAAAATTAAAATAAAATTAATAGCTGAATAATAATATAACTATAGTTTATGCAAAATAATTTAATTTTTGTTATAAAAATGTGATAAACTAAATTTGTTGTTATTTTTTGTCTCATTAATTTAAAGTAAATAGTACTAAAAAAGCAAAGGCGACAATCAGTTAACCAAAGTTACAAACCAATTAGTACACGTTAAAAAAATCCAATATGAATAATATTAAAACCTAATTCAAAAATGACTGTAAAATATTTATAATTATTTCATTCAACATTGAAAGAAAAATGTTTCACGGACATGTCAGAAGAATTTTTATTTTCAGAAATTGTTATATTAAAGCCAACGCGAACTTCCTCCTCATAAGAAATTTCGTGATCATGCACTAAATGAATCAATAATTTTGAAAATGCCTGATAATAACAACAATGTAAAACTAATATTTTTTAGACTTATATCGTTTTGCAATCTTATTTTAAAAAGTGCCATTAAGAAATCTAAAATTTTTGAACTCTACACCATTTTGATAAAATCTAAATATATAATTCGACCGGGATCCAATTTGGAGAAAAAATTGTTAATTTGTAATTTTTTCCAATTTTAAAAGTGTTAATTTGTTAATTCTTGAAAAGTAATGTAATGAATGATCTATGCCCAGCATCAATAAAACCTGAATCACCATCTCTGTGGATGGCCGATAATGGCTATTTAACATTGCGTAAAATTTACCTCTTACAAAACAAGGAAAACGGCTTGTAGCTAAAAAAACGGCTCGAGGTACCTATACATTTGTTTGGTTTTCCTGAAAGGTATTGTAATGATCTATACCCAGCATCAATAAAACTCAATAAAATAGTTCTCAATAAAAATAGTTTTCGTAATAAGAGTTGTATAAGTAGTACACAGTTACAGTGGAATACTCTTATGGCTGGAGTTCTGAGTTGCAGAAGAACGTACTTTTTTTAAAGATAGCTTATGGTCAGCCACTTTCATCAATAACACCCTGGAACCTTACTCGTACTTCCATTATCAACACAAATTGGATCAAAATTCTTCTTAATGAATGGCAATGCCAGGCCACAAACAGCAACAATCACAACAGACTGGTTGAAAGCACACGAAATCCCTGTGTTATACCATGGTCAGCACAATCCCCGAAACAACTTCAACAAAGTATTCTTTCACATTTAGCATCAGTAACATCGCGAGTGCAACTATGCACTCTTCTTCAAGATCACACACGGATGAAAATTTCACAAGACAGCTTCGATACGTTGATTAGCTCCATACCAATCTGTCATAAATGCAAGAGGAGACAACACCACTTATTAGAAAAAAAAAATATCTGTAATATTTAAATGTATAAGAAATAAAAGAAATTCTGAATTGGGCAATATTCGTAAAATGGTGTTTCCATTATCTATTATATTAATACGCTTAATTTTTTCAAACTCAACGCTAAAATGACCCCTAAACATGATCCGATCCGTTTAAATTTTTCAGCGTAGGTCGACATAAATATAGCGGTGTGCCTTTGCTAGAAAAATCGGAAAAATTCCACCGGGAAGTACCTGAAACGGATACCTCAGGTGTTTTCAGCAAAATTTTGTCACGACGCCAGAATGCCATGACAAAATATGTTTATATTGAATCTACGATCATGCGCATTATACCGTGACAATGACAAAATTTATTAAAATTGCCGATGTTTTTGTGATGACACACTGTGATGACAAAATGAGTAAGAAATTTGTAAATGAATCTCGATTAAACAAAACAGAGAACATAAAATGATTTTACATACATTTTGGTGTTAATAGTAGTTGTGAGTGTAAAAATACAATTTTGTCATGACATTCTTTCTATTTAAGATTTAAAAATTAACCGCGTATACGAATTTACTTTATTTTTGATAAAAGTGCATCAAATTTACATCTTCAAAAATCTTCTTAATTATTTCTTAACCAAAAATTCAATAAAATGTATTCACGTGACTGATTATTCAGTCACAGGTCAGCTTCTATCTATCTTCTATCTATCTATTATATTAAACTCTTAATTTTTTCATATTCAACCCTAAAATGACCCCTAAATATGATCCGATCCGTTAGATTATTTCAGGGTAGGTCTACATAAATATTGCGCTGTGCGTAGGCTAAAAAATCGGAAAAATTGGAAAAATTCCACCGGAAAGTACCCGAAACGGGTACCTCAGGTGGTTTCAGAAAATTTCCAAGAATTTTTTTTTGTTCAAATTGGTGGTGCGCGATTCAAATCAAAAGTTGCAAAACAGTTTGCACGCGAGTTAGATTCAAAGTTCAAAACAGTTTTCGCGCGATTCAACTTCAAAGTTGCTTAATGGTTGACGCGCGATTTAAATTCAAAGTTGTTAAATTGTTGGCGTGCGATTCAAATTTAAAGTAGCGGATACAAATAAAACTGGATTGAAACTGTTTTAAAAAAGCAAGCTACTAACTTTTTAAAGTAAAAAACGACAAAAATAACGATTTTAAAATACATAGTAATAAAAATGCATTGAAATATAAAAAACGACGCGAGTGACCCATTTTGCGATTTTCAAATCCATACTAAATCGAATAAAAATCAAAATATTTTTATTTTGCTGATTTTAATACTGAAATGTCAAAGAAATTCAAAATATAAAGCCGCCAATCATCAAGTCAAGCCTCGAGTATAAATCAAAACCACTTTGAACGAGCGGTCCAGCGAGTAAGTCATTACCATTTCTCACCTCAACGAGGCTTGAACAAAACTCTTTTCATTTTTCTTCAAAATGCCTTGGAAATCAAGAGACCCTCGAAAACGAAAAATATACGATCAAAATCGAAATTCACAATCCACAAATTCAAGCCATGAACCAGTCTCATCATTATCACGTGACACCACCCCATGGATCTCCCAAGACGCCAACCCGGTCCCAGGGCCATCAGGAGCCACCCTTCCATGGATCTCTCAAGACACGCTCAACATTCCAAGTAAATATCCAGCAGACGCCTTCCTCACATTTGAGGATTAGGTTCCAGACGAAGAGGCGGAGCAAGATCAATTCGATTTTAATATAAGTTTTTCGCCATTTTGTTTTTATTTTTGAAAACTCGCAAATTTTTTTCTTTTTAGGAGCCTTTTTGTTCCTGTGAGTGCACTCGAAGGTTCAAACCTGGCGGGCAATGAGAAGCGCACGGCATCATCCCAAAGTGCTCTCGGGAAATTTAAATCCCCTATTTAGGTTCGATGGGCGTGGCTTGCGAGTTCTTTGACGCGCTATTTTTCCGGGCAGATAAGGAGGGGCTTGGTCTCGGCTTCACTCGCTGCTCTGGTAAAGGAAAGGTGTTTCCCCCGCACTGCACAATCTCCCCTACCTCAATCAGCTGATTTTCGTAACTAACTCCCCCTCGCAATTCTATAAGACTAAAATCCGGAAGCTTAACTCCGCCCTATCATGGTCAGCACCAGAAT
The DNA here is from genome assembly GCA_947310385.1 of Nephrotoma appendiculata. Lineage (NCBI taxonomy): Eukaryota > Metazoa > Arthropoda > Insecta > Diptera > Tipulidae > Nephrotoma > Nephrotoma appendiculata. Next base: position 104,540,379 of record OX371223.1, read on the forward strand.
GGAGCTCGAAGAGCAGCGCCCTGGCGAACCGTACTTCTTTTCACTGCACGGACACGTCTATCACAAAGGGAGAATTTGAATTAGCGAGTATTGGATTACTCCGTATTAATGGAGTGGCCTCATGGGATCCGCGTTTATGAATTTACTTTTTTTTTTTTAATTTAGTTTTTTTTATTTTTTGATAAAAGTGCATCAAATATACATCTTAACAAATCTTCTAAATCATTTCTTAACCAAAAATTCAATAAAATGTGTTTACGTGACTGATTATTCAGTCACAGGTCCGCTAGTAATAACTTAATAGCCTTTTTTACCGTTATCCCCGAAATTTTTTTGATATTATATAGTATGTACAATTAATGTCAATGGGCGCTTTCAGGACACCAAACAGTTGGGAACATGTTGAGTAAAATCGTAGCCAACATTATGAAAATGTATAGCACTATGAAATTTTCAAATCAAATTGGCGATGATTTCACTAATCATGATAGGGTACCTGAAAGCGCCCATTTTAGAAACAAAAAACAAAACCAAAATCAAACCAAATTCAAGGTAATGGCAACTTAAAAACTATGTGTTCTATTTACACTTTTGATGTGTGTAGATAATTAAAATATTTGTAAATTCTTCAATTTAAATTTATTAAAAAGATGAAGAAATCCACCCAGGCGCAGGCATCCTTTAGAACAATAAAGATTATTTTGAATGACGATAAGTTTTTGTAGAAGATAGTAAATACTCGCTCATGGTTTTGAAAACAAAAAAAATATACAGGTATAAAAAAGATAAATATCGACAAAAGAGCACATAATAGATCGCATAAAATTTTACTATATAATATATTTATTATGAGGTGTTTCTGTAGGTTTTAACTAATCCTATACACTTTTTGTTTATGTAATATTGTTGTGTGTTTTAAAATGGAATGTAATTTATCTGCCCCATGATTCGAAAACAATTTTTCTCGAAATTTAAATGACCATCTATAATGTTGATACTAGCGTAATTAATATTTTACTTGTATAATTCAATTAATTTTACTGAATTTCATTAGTTTTAGGAGGAAAACCTAATGTAAGTTGATAGGTGTGTAAATTAAACTAAATTGATTTATTTGCCTGGGAGATATTTTATTTTTGCTTCCTACGCCTTATAAATCAGTTCATACGTAATAAAGGGGTAAACATTGGTGAATGGGATAAAAAGATGAGAGAAGAGTCCTTTGGGCCTTATTTTTTAAATCGGTGAAAATTTCCCCAATTGGAATATAATTTGGTTCTTTTCAAGTTTGTTAAGATTTGCGTTCCTTCTAAGGGGAAAATTTCGAATCGATTTACCCAGTCCAATTTTTTCCTATAGAAGGGAAACAAAAATTAAGAACCATGCATTCTTGTTAGGTGGAAAGAAATTTTTTTTTTCAGAATTAGTTGCTGCAATATTTACACATCATTCTCCAACTTACACTGAAGCCGCTTATTTGTTAATAAAAAATCGCCTCGTGTTCGCAATAACTACAATCGAATTTAATTAATTTAATTTTATGTTTAAAATTAATTAAAAAATGATGATTTTTAAATCAAATAACTTTTTAACTTGAAAATATTTAGTAAAAGAAGTTTTTCATTAAACGACAAATATTTTATAATAAAAAATTCGTCATTGGACCACTTGGTCGTTAATCCCTAATTAGTTTTACTATAGATTCTAGCAAGAACAACCTAAAAACACCCTTTTTTATTTTAATCATCTATTTTTCTACCTAATACCAAATTTCAATGAAATTGTTTTTGTACAGAGATATCGAACATTACCGAAAAAATTGTTTTTTTGAAGATTTTTATATCTTAAACATTTATAAATCGCTTTGCAAAAACAGAGATATATTTAAAAACCTTTGTCGAATCTTTGAAAAGTAGGTAATTGAGATTTATTTTTTGAAACTCTCTTTTCTTTTGCTAAAAATTGTTATTCATTGAAAAAAGTATTACGGTCAAGCGACAAATACTTTTCTGTATTTTATCTCACTTTTTTGGGCCTGCAAACATACAAACTGTGTACATTTATTTTCATTCGAATTGATTGTGTATATATTTATGAAGTGGTGCAACACATCCACAAAATATAACCAAAAGGTGACATCTAATATGAACAGCTGGAACTATTTTTAGTACAATTCCTATTAGAAACCTGAAAATTATTTAATATGATTAGAATTTTTTTTTTTATTATTCAATTCAATGTTTGACATAACGTTCAACATTCAACTATAGATGATTTCGTGTACACATTATTAATAAAATGATTTTATTTACTTTAGTTTTCTTGTTAAATGAAAAAGCTCATTAAACTTCTTTAAGGAACATTAAATTAAAAAAGATATTCCGGAATAAATTTTTTACAAGCTACATACATATTTAATTTATTTATGTATGAAACATTTTTTACTCAAAATATAACAGAAAAGCACTAAGAAAGAGATGAAAATTCAGGTTTCGTTAGAACATCATATAGATAGTTAAATCGCCGATCAGAAATACTAAAAGCGTTAAGAAGTTCTCGTATACATTATCTCTCCATAAGCCTTTTTTCCGAATAGTTACAATAATATATATTTGAATAGCTACAATTTATACCAGAAGATGACTGGCCATTATCGGCCATCCCCAGTGATGGTGATTAAGATTTTATTGATGCTGGTCATAGGTCATTACATTACCTTTCAGGAAAACTAAACAAATTTATAGGTACCTCGAGCCGTTTTTGAGCTACAAGCCGTTTTCCTTGATTTGTTAGAGGTAAATTTTACGCAATGTTGAATGGCCATTATCGGCCATCCACAGAGATGGTGATTCAGGTTTTTTTGATGCTGGGCATAGATCATTACATTACCTTTAAGGAAAACTAAACAAATGTATAGGTACCTCTAGAATTCTTCTGACATGTCCGTGAAACATTTTTCTTTCAATGTTGAATGAAATAATTATAAATATTTTATAGTCATTTTTGAATTAGATTTTAATATTCATATTGGATTTTTTAACGTGTACTAATTGGTTTGTAACTTTGGTTAACTGATTGTCGTCTTAGCTTTTTTTAGTACTATTTTCATGAGACAAAAAATAACAACACATTTAGTTTATCGCATTTTTTATAACAAAAATTAAATTATTTTGCATAAACTATAGTTACATTATTATTCAGCTATTACTTTTATTTTAATTTTACTTACGTAAATCCGATAAATTTATTAAATAAAAATGCAGAAAATTGGAAAAATTATTTTAAAGTGCGTATATTTCTTACTCAATACAAGTTTCGTGATAGCTATATCTGTATCTTGTTGCTATCTCAATTTTACATGTTCACATATTTGTGAATACAAATGTTCGATTAATGATCTAGTTTTTATTAAAACATATTCTTTACTCCTATATTAACATGTTTGAATTAAAACTTATTCGATTACTTAATTTATATTCTTATTAAAAATTTTGTAAATTAAAAATCATAACAGTGTACAATACACTAATACTTATACATGCAATAAGAATTTAATTAGATTGAATGAAATTCCAATTAGATTTGTATACGTATAGCCGTGGAAAAATCCGTGGAATACGTCACAGGCTCCTGAGCAAGCTTCATTCTTTCTATAAAACTCGATTCATTGCCTCATAAAAGGTACAATTTCTCACAATCTGGTCTACACACTGAGTATCTAAATCTTCATCCTCCGGTTTTCTTTCTGCTTTATTCGGCATTATTCAAATTTCACAAGCTCCTTAAAGTCTAATTTGCTATAAATTGCTATACCCAAAATATAGTCTCCTCTCGCTCCTTTCTGGTAGTACAACTTCCGTCTTATGCTTAGCCATTTGTAAAGTCACGGCTTCGTTACAGGGTTATCAGTAGTGAGGCTAACACAGATCTTTGTGAAACACCACCCGTAATTTGTATTCGTTCGTTTGTTTTATAAGTACATCAGAATCCAGTAGTCAATCCAGTATCCAAGTAGTTCTCGAATCGAAGAATACTCGCCAACAGCTCAGCAATCGCTTAAATTATTATTTGGAGTGCCCAATTTGGCATGTTATCAGGTTCACCTTTCTTACGAGTATTATAATTTATTTTCCTTACGGTTGGTATTATTGAACTAAATTACTTTATTGAAAACACTTGTAAAATTTCCTTAAAGTGACAATATTTATTTATTTTTAGGAATATCGATTTCGAAAATTAAATTCTTCTTCAGTTCCTTTTTACAACTGAACTGATTATTATTCTATGTGTGGTTCAAGCACTAAGTGGTTACTTCTCACAGAATCATATACAGTCTTTTCCTATATTGCACAGGATACCCAAATCCGAATTTTACTTTCGAAAGTAACTAAGGACTATACAAAATTCGAGTGAGTTTAAGAAAACCCGTGATTGTGATTTTAGTTCTGAACGCAGTTTAAACCGGCAAAATCATAAACTTCTAATAAACACCATGAAACTATCAGAAATAAATGGTCTCTCTTGTCCAAATAAATTACGAGTGCCTCGTAAAAATGGCGAAAATGGTTTGTATTCGAAATTAGACAAAGAGATACAAGAGTCTCCATTTTTCCGCTAGATCAAACGTGCCGTTTATTAATTTGGGCTGTGATAGGATAAAAGGCCCAATTTGCTTTGCGAGTTAATGTAAATTCCACAAATTTTCAAAAATCACATTAATAGACCATATTTTTTTTCGAGGAAGGAGTGCATTTAATGCCAAATTTGTAGGACCAATTGCTGGCTGAGCAAAGCAATTTCCCATAATAATGTGAAAACCATCATTTCATCACCACATGTGTTTAAAAAAGCTACGAGTATCGTCATTAATGGTCCATTCGAAGGTCCATTCAAATTAAGTATTTCAGTATGGTATAGCTATTCATTCATCGAGCAAGTATTAGAAAATTTTACAAACTTGATATTTTATTTTTCAATATTAGCAGAATGAATCGTTCCTCAAGTGAAATGGACCAATTGTTATTTTGCACACAACCTTCACTGCAGTTACCGTAAAACTCCTTAAACTTCATCACTTGATTTAAAATTAGATCGGTTAGGGTTACATATACAATGCCTTGCAACATTTAGTTCCAGCCTATCATCCAATTCCGTAATCCATAAACCAATTTTGCTTGCTTATCCGAGTTGATCGAGTTTTTCGTTTCAAGAGTGCAGAGCATCTTGAACGATTTGGTTTAGTGGTTTAGTATTCTCAGAATATCCTCAGTAACCAGCTATACTATGTATTCCAAAACTGGATTACATATAGTACTGGCACTTGTAGCGGAGCCAAGCAAACTATAATCGAAATTGTACCAAATTTATGATTGTCTTAGCTAAGATTTAAAACAAACAAAAATGAACACAATTTTAGCTGGCCGAGTTATCAACATCTCTAGTTGAAAATAAGCTCTAAATCAAAATTACGTAAAGAACATTGATCAGGATTCAACTTCTTCCGTAAACTATTTGCACAAGAGTAAGCAATTTCCAGATGTAGCAATAGTTCGTTATGTTGATTAAGAAGCTTTCGAATCTTAATTATTATAACAGTATTTATTTTATACTGCTCGTTGTTGTTCCGAATGATCTGATCTAAACTATTAAGGATCTCGTTCCAATGAGCTGCGTCTGGTGACCCAGCAATTCATTTCCAACCAGAGCCAATCCAGTTGATTGATCGTTTTGCCCTCGATGATTGACCTTGCATATTCAGTAGCTTATGATCAGCAAGGGGGTGATCCTTGCTAATTCGCCTTAACTGCCTCGATGCCGTGGTTCGACGCTTCCGTTGTTAATACAAATAGTTTGTGGAGGTCCAGAAATATCCAAAGGTCTGCCGATGATAGTAGTTGTTTAAAATGTTGGAATGCTTTCAGCTCGACGTCTGTTAAGTTTATGTTTACAGAAGAAAACTTTTTAGCTCCTTAAGATTTCCGGGTGGTTTTAGTTTCTGCACAGTCATCACCTTTTTTGGATCCATTGTTATTCCCAAGGTTGTTATTATTTTTTATGTTTGGTAAAACATTTAGGGGACTAGATTTGGATTCTTGTTACACGCTGCGGTAAATACTGTTATGTTAAATGTTGCGTTAAATTATTGCATTGATTACGTGACATTTTAACGTAAAATGTTATACAAAAAAACCTCGATTTAACGGATTAATTGGGGAGTCCGTTAAATCCGATTGTCCATTAAATCCGAATGGTTTTAAATTTAATCTATTCGATCGAAGTTAATCTGAGTTCCGTCTCAGGCATTTCTTGGGATTACACTCTCCACTACAGCAATTATCTGAAAAGAGCAACATTATGATTCGGTTTCTCATCCTCTGGTGAGTACAGCAATTTATCATTTTACAATCCCATATTTATCCTTCGTGCCGAATTCCATCATTATCGGTTAAGTAATAGCCGTGTCCCGTTTCAAGTGTCCATATTAAAAAACTGTTTCTACAAATCATTATTGAATCTCGTTTCCTGTTTAAAGGAACATACCGTTCCAGGTGGCCTAATCCAACATATGTCCCAGGTGGCCATATTCAATAATTTCTTTCAAAAATCGTTTAAGAATTCTATTTTCATTCAACTTATCCAATCCCAATAGAATCGGTTAAGAATTTTTCGAGTTTTGTCCCAGGTGGCCCTTATTCCAGAATTTCTTCCGAAAGTTATTTAAGAATAACCGAATCCATTAAGGTGGTCCGTCAAATCGAGGTTCCGTTAAATTGAGGGTTTACTGTATAACGCACAAAATAATTTCAAATGTTTCCCTCACCTCCAAAATCACACTCCCAAATTGCACGAACTCCACAAGGAACAGCAGTGTTTCAGTGTTTGGATTATCATCGACTTCCATCGAAAGTTGCTCGGAGGGCGTAAAGTAAGGGCCTAAAATCATAACCGCGGAAGAGCAGGGTGAGCCTCGATCCCCAAAACAAATCGCATAGTTAACAATAAACAAAATTAAAAAAAAACCTGTGGCATGACGGTGCTGAATTCTGTACTCTAACAGAGGGTCTTAGTTGTGTTTATTTCATTACATCGCCGGTCGTAATCGATGAAGAAAATTCGCTTTGCATCCAGCCTCTGGTGGATTTAACGACTCGGTGGACTCGAAGGTTAGCTTTCCATAGATTATTTAGAATTTTGTGAACATTTTTCAGACGCTCCTCTTCATGTTCTCACCCAAATATGATAATGACATCCATGTATCTATGTATACATAAGATATTTTTCCGAAGCATATTCCTTTAATACGTCATCGATTATCTTCTGAAAATCGCTGGCGCCTTTTTCATTAACTTAGTATTTACCATTCATTGTCGAGAATGTCGGCTTTATCCTAATCTTGTGGAATCCGGACATAAGATCTATCGTTGTGAAAAATTTGGAGTTGCCAAAATTACCAATGGTGTTCGAGATATCTAGAATTGGATAGGTCTCTGATATTCAATATTTCTCAATATTTCCATATTTTTCGTTGCCGTCCCGGTGGCAAAGTGGTCACCATGCTAGCTGCAGCGAAAGAAGGTCCCGGTTTCGATTCTCGGTCGTGACAAGGAACACATTTCACAGCTGGTTGAGGATCAATGAATTAATCACTCATTATCCTCATTATTGACGGGATATAGTGCCAGAGAGAGACAGAGAGAGAGAGAGAGAGAAATATTTTTCGTTCAATATAGCGCTCAATATTTTTTCTCGTTACATCTATTTTTTCTCCACAATCCAAATGGGTGAGTAGCTGTTTTATTTGCAGGTCCACGTCGGCTCCCATGTTGAGTGAGTATGGATTTTGTGTAAATTGGCTCATCAATAGTATAGATTTAAAGGGATCCTGAAGCCTGATTTTATTGTAAAAATATTATTTTTCCTGTCGATTAATGCCTCCAATCTTTTAAAAGTGTCTTCTCCGATTATCCCATCGTATATGTTGATATTTTTCGATTGTACTGTTGTATTGTTTATCGACCAATTTAGCATTTCTGGCGATTTCGCGTTTTTTTAAATTCTTGTTTGCCCCAGTGACGACAAGAAATATTAGGATCTTGTTTTATGATGCTGATTACTGAAAATATATAACATAAAAATTAAAAATAATTTTGCTGCCTTGTGCTAACCGCCTTACATTACATTTTCAACTAACTGTTTACTAACTACTTCAGTATCTATCGGATCAATTAGGTCATATTTAACATGCCTGCCCTATCCTTCCATCAGTCCCGCTACACTGGTGGCGATTTCAAAACCACGGGTGGCGATTTCAAATATTAACGCCAGCTCTTGATACAAAAAAAATGATAAAGAGGTACAACTTCGAATTCTTAAAAAGTTTATTTTGAGTTATGGCTTAATTATGGCAAAATTTCAAAAATATGGGCTTACAAGTCGTAAATGTCATACTGACATGTTTATCGCACCCCAACCTGAAGATAACATATCCTATAAAAACATTTTGTAACTTTCCTAAAATTTCACGAAATTTTATACCATGTGGCAATGCTTCAATGTCACATTTTTAAGGGTGACATGATCATTGTGTCATCACAGCGAAACATATTTTTTGCTGTATCGTTACATAATTTTTATGTTACTTATAATCGCTATATACAGATTTATGTAAATCTTTGAAGAGTATACATAAGTAAACCATCATCATTATCATCATCTCAGTATATAATTCCTCTTGTTCCGTATAAACAGACGACATAAAATTAAGTATGGTGTGGCATAAGAAAATAACGATCAATGTCAAAGGCAGCATTTTTTTTGCCTGTTTCATCTGTTTGTTTATTTATTTAGCTTTACATAAATTTTAATTGAAAATTTTCCAACGGAAATTGATTGATTTTCCTTGACGCACTACTAACGTGTATCCAACATGTTATTTGTTATGTGTTTTTGATAAAAAAAAAATGTTTTTTTCTTCGATAAAGGATAAACATTGCGATAATGTCAATATGAAACGAAAGAAACTTTTTCTATACTGAGTTCCTGGTATCTTATTTTTTGCTTTTTGTATTACACAAGGACGACACCTGGAATTAAAATCATAAGGGACGAGGGCCGTCCTTATTAATATGTAACATTCCATTCCGTTATCGTATTACGTTAGCCTTGAGGTTTGGTGAGCGCCTCTGTCCGATAAACTACTGTATATGACATGTTCCATATTATACATCCGGAAAATTATTTTTTTGCCCGGCAACATATATACATTTATATAAAGTTAATACATACATACACAGAAGACAAATAGAATTTGAAGTTGAGTTCCACGAATTTTTAATTAGATTGCGTGCCTTATTAGATTGTTTTTCCATATAATTGGTGTATACACATGGGAAAATTATATATATTTTCTAATGAATTCTTTCGTTTGGTTTTCCAACAAGTAGAATAAAACCTAGAAGCATAAAATTTATGGTATTTAATTTGAATGCTATTTATTATCTAGCATATAATGTACATTTTAATTTCACTTAAAGTTGCTCAAATTATGTTGTTCACTGGAATATTATTAGCTAGCTGCGTATAGTGTCTTTATGTAAGATTATATACAGATATATTTACATTATCGCCCATAACGAAAATTTATATCGAAAAGAGACAAAGTTGGATGAACTTTTTGTTTGTACGTATACCCAAAGCCTAACAAGACGCACGAGGCAATCTTTGACACAAAACAAACAAACACCTTCATTCTTTCTATAATATCGAATAGAGACAATATGTATGGATAACGTCTAAATGATGTTTCGAAGAAAATATTTACACTCATGACGATTTATTGGTGTTGTTGTGAAGCTAGGTAGGTAGTCCAACAAATACCTGCATTTTTAATAACCGCATTGAATAATTAATATTAGCTACATAGTGCGTGAATTTTATTGAATTAAAGTTGTGTAATCGGACAATGGATATATTCTTGTTGTTGTTGTCAATCGTTTTGATCATTATGTAGCATTTACTAAAGTTATTTAGTTATAACGTTAACTAATATGATGTGCTTATGTGGGAATAATATTTAGATCCGTATGGTACTCACATTTATTGGGGTGATTCTGGCTAAAGCAACTATCCTAAATAAATCTAAATGAATAATCTCAAATCCATCAAACATATTAAATTTGATCTAAATTTGTAAACGATCGAAAATGGCCTATACATAGTCAACCATGTTAACATTTATTTCTCCCATCTAGATTGCAATAAATTCAAAGGGTAACTCACCTAAAAATTATAAATTACTAGCTGGCCCGGCGAACTTTGTTTCGCCCCAAATTACTTTGAAGACAGAAGACAAAAATCGTCATTTTTGAGCAATATGATTGGTGGAAAAAATTATCCGAACAAACGAACGAACGCATCCATAAAGGCGGCATAATGTATTGAAAAATGAATAAAAGATCGATTCAAACTTAGGCATCTATTGAAAATTTAGTGGTTTTTTGCAAATTGACTTTGTGATTTGTTAATCGTCATAGCGAACGCCAAACGAACGGGGAACTGAATGTACTTGTAGTCGAACGAAATGTCAGTTCACTCAAAAAAAAAGTAATTTAATTTGATAGAAATTTTTCAATGAAACCCCAACAAACTGAGTTTATCAATTTTAAATCGTTTTTCTAAAAAAGACAGAATAATTTATTAAATTGAATAAAAATTTGTTAAATAAAATAAAATAATATAATTTTGTGAATTCGGAAAATACCTCGGTAGTTTATTCGATTCCGAAACTTCGTAGAAGACAATATACAAAACTATTGAAGGTTTAATCAAAATTATTAACATTTTCATTAAAATAATAAAAAAAAAATTCAAAATGAATAAATATTTTACCAAAATTTATCGTTAAAATGTGTTCACATTATCGCTAATTTTTATCAAATTGATAAAAATTAATATTCGCTTTTATTCAATTTAAAAATATTTTATCAAATATACTACGTTTAGTAAAGATATTAATTAATTTGATGATATTGCGTTGTGTTTTTAATAAAATTTTGTTAATTTAATATAATTGATTCAATTTTTATAAAACACTTTAGTAGTATGACGCTAGCTCATTTAAAATCATACAGCTTAGCCAAAGAGTTGACAATTCTATTCGAGTGTAATTTTTAATTTTTGTTGTGAGAAGTAGCAAGTGACTGACTGCCAGTAAATTTAATCATCTGTGCAAATAAATACATTCAAATGTAAGTATTCCTTAATTATACATTATTTCTTAATATACATAGTTAAATTTATAGAAGTAATTTTTCGTTCATTTCTTATTGTTCAATTTTTTAGGTTTTGTTTAATATCGTAGTATATGTTAGCCATTGTTTATAATTTATTAATTATTTATAGTTTATAAAATTAGATTTTAGTTGTTTTATGCACTTGTCTATTGTTACATCAAAATTATAAGTTATGTAATGAAACATTTTAAATGCAAAAGGGGTAATTTTTCGTCACGCGCATTAATTGTGCATTTAAAAATCTATCACTCTTTAACTGAATATAGTAATTATCAATATAATCTTAGCTTTATGTAATAACAAAAATATTATTAAATAAACAAAACAAAATGACGGAAAGTTTTTTTGGGATCAGCGTTGCAGAAAGCAACATCCTACAATTTGAAACAGTACACACTGATACAGATGAATATAATTCGGGTAATAACCAAAACGCTTCGCCCTCAAATAATGCATTCGTTATTCTAAATGAAAACTCTACAGAACAAGTAGCTGATACCGATTTTTCTATAATGGATATACACAATTTCCAGTTTTCCTTAGAATCTAAAAAAGAAATTTACCATTTACTAAAGTCGTGGAATTTGGAAGTTTTGTATCACAAATGCATAGGTATGTATGACAGATAAATTAACTATATTATTATTTTTAACTTCTGCTATTTAATTATATACTTACAGAGAATTTTGTTGACGTAGATGCATTGAAACACATGAAAAATTATTTTAAAATGGAATTTTTCAAAAAAATACCCATTGGTCTCCAAATAAAATTAGATTATAATTTAACCAAATGGCAAGAAGCAAACCTCGAAGTAAATATGTACATCGGCTATTCAGGAAGATCCATCTTTTCGACAAGATCGTTTAAGAGCAGATGCTCAGTCTACAGCCAGCAGTTGTATACTAATAAGCACGCCTTGTGATGACGACAATAATAAGCTTTTAAATTTGGATATCAACGCCTTACTGAATCAAAGTCACACTGGTCTCCAAATTAAAGCTTATTATCAAACGCACAATATACTAAGTGACACACTACGAAATTTATTGGCAACCAAAGTTTCGCAATATTTAATTACCAACAATGTTAAAATGACAGTAGAAACTGTTAAAAATATTGCGTCTAAAGTGAACTCAGTGTTTCCTAAAGAATGTATGGTATGATTATAATTAAAAAACAATTTAATACAAATTGATTAATCGTAATACATACGCAGATTATCTTATTTACAGGAGGTGTATTATTTTAAATTGCCTGGCGAAAAACCTATGGGTAAAATTTACTCAAATTATTTTAACCAAATAAGGTCGCTTCAAAATGCAGGATTGAGGAAAAAACGCTGCATAGCTAATTCTGAAGAATTAAACCCAAAACGGAGACAATTAATATTAAAAGTTGAAAAAAATATCGACGAAAATTTACAGGAAATTGTTAAAGACAATTGTAGTTGGGCCGAAATGGAGCTGCACTACTGTGCTACATCAAACTATAGATTAGAGCAAATTAACAAGGCCAATTCAACAAGTGAAATATTACAGAAATGGGTGCAATACAAAAAGCCATACGGTTATAAATTGGTTAGTACAATAATTTATTGTAATTGTATACGATTTTAAATGTTAGATTAGGCGTTCGTTTTTGTTGGTTATTAAACAGTTAGCCTTCATCCAACCTTTTCATACAATTTTTTTTCGTTGGATAAGGTTTCAACACAATTGAGTAGCTGGTAAATTAATTTAAAAAAGATAGCTTGCATTTTAACGTTTAGCTGACGCGACATGTGCAACGGGCTTTAACGGCTATGTATTTGTGATATAGACTCCAAACCTGTCACGCGTCTATTTGAAGTAACACAATTTTTCTTTCGTAAATATATATTATTTATTGATTTTTTGGCTTCTTTATAGACTATTTAATTATAATGTTTTAATTACAATGAAACATTAATTATCTTGTACCAATATTTCGACCTTTCGGGTCATCATCAGGGTACGCGAATTATTTATTAAATCCTAAAAAAACAATTTTATCATACAATTCATTTTTGTCCCCATTTTTCGTAACATTAGAATAATTTACTAGGGTAATAACTTACATAAATATTCTATATAACATCACTCACACATTATTCTATGGCTAATTTTTACAATTATTGTCCGATAGTTATTAATTAAAAATTTACGTTACATATATATATATATATATATAAATATATATATATATATATAAATTTATGCATTATTAATATTAATAATGCATAAATTTATATATATATATATATATTTATATATATATATATATATATGTAACGTAAATTTTTAATTAATAACTATCGGACAATAATTGTAAAAATTAGCCATAGAATAATGTGTGAGTGATGTTATATAGAATATTTATGTAAGTTATTACCCTAGTAAATTATTCTAATGTTACGAAAAATGGGGACAAAAATGAATTGTATGATAAAATTGTTTTTTTAGGATTTAATAAATAATTCGCGTACCCTGATGATGACCCGAAAGGTCGAAATATTGGTACAAGATAATTAATGTTTCATTGTAATTAAAACATTATAATTAAATAGTCTATAAAGAAGCCAAAAAATCAATAAATAATATTAACAAAAGACTATATAAGCAACAAGAAGTAAATATATATTTTGCTTCATATCCATTTATTTAAAGAGCAATCTATTTTTTCAATCCAGTCATAATAAATTATTTAAGTTAAAATTTAGCAATTTATGTAACTCGTAAAAAAAAATTCTATTAATAGATTGAGATTAACTTTAAAACCATGTATCCAGTTGCAGAGAACATTGAAGCCGGATTTCAGTTACTCGCGCTGAATATTATGGAAATTTTTGGTCGAAAAATCAAAGATAAAAATAAAAATAAGTATTGTTGAAAAAGTTAAACAAAACAAAAATATATCTGAGAGTAAGTACTTTCATTAAATTCAATTAATATTGTTCGAAACTAACATTTGTACTTTTTCCAGAAGGCTCACATGCATCAATTCTGCATCTACTACATTACGTGCTTGTGCCAACTAGTCGACTAGTGAAAACTGTTGATGGAGAAAAGGTATGCAGTAAAACTTCGATAAAAGACTCCCAACAGTCATTTATGTTGGTTGGCGCAACAGCTCAGCACGTAGAAGAACTTTTGCACCAAAAATTGGACGAGGGTATTTTAGTACAGCCCCTTATAGTTATCAAAGGTTCCCTCGAAAACCCTGAAGAAATATTAGTATATTTTGACGGTCTCAAATACCAAATATATTCTATAATTCGCGCTATAGAAATATGTTTTAAAATATTTTATGTACTAAATTTAGATTTTCCATCGCCGTCTATTTTAGTCTGGAGTTTTATAAAACATTTTTTTTTTCGCATGTGTAGCTAATGATCGCGACAAAAAACACCCTGCCGTGGGTAACTTAATTTCATAATTGAAAAAGAATTAAAAATTGACTTAAGAAAGTTTCTCTTCGCACCACTAGAACTGATTTCAGTAATTTCATTAATTTTTTTTTCATTAATTCTCTAAAATTAATTCAAAATAATAAAAATTGGTAGATGGATATGTTAACCAATTTTGAGAATTAGACTAATTAATTTCTATATAATTTTTATATAATATATTACTAACATATATATTTACTAATTAATATACTTCATAATGAAATAGCTTTATTTTTTAATATTATTAATTATTTGTAATTAACGATAGATTCCTAAACTTGTTATTCACAATTCACATGTAACAAGTAATTGAACTAATAAAACGAAGACTGAATAAAATACGCTTTTTTTTATTTTTACTCATCGCCATTAGAAATGCAACATATTTGTTTACTTTAAGAAAATAATTACATATAATTTAATATGCACAGAAAATTGATGTAACTTAAAAAGTAAAGGTATGATTATTTTCTGCTAAATTTTTAGATCTTAAATCAAATGTAATATGAAAATTAACCAAGAAATTTGTGTTTATAAACGTATCATTTTTTTATAATGATTTATACATTCGCACGTTTTTAGAATAATGCGGGCCGAACAATTGTAGAACCTTAGTTCATTAACGTTATTTTGAGTGGCACCAACTAAAGTCATCGATACCATACACAAAAAAACAAAAAAAAAACAAAAATTAAATATTATTACTCTATGAAATAGTTCTTCAATTTGATAGAAATCTTTACAGTTTAATAAAATATTTTTTTATATTGATAAAAAGTTATATTTATTTAATAAAATATTGTTCAAATTAATAGGCACTCTGCCTATTAATTTGAACAATATTTTATTAAATAAATAAATTTTTTTGTCAATATAAAAAAATATTTTATTAAACTGTAAAGATTTCTATAAAATTGAAGAAATGTTTCATTAAGCAAATACATTTTTCTATCAAATTGAAGAAGTATTTCATTAAACGAAGGCAATTTTTTATCAATTTGTGGAAATGTTTTATTAATTGACTAAACATTTCTATCATTTTGAGAAATTATTTAATTAAATATTTTTGGTTTTATCAAATTGAAGAAATATTTTAATAAATGCAAGTAATTTAATTTAACATCGATTGTAATATTAAGGATATGTTTATTAAAATGATCGTTCTGTTTTTGAAGGAAATTTAACAAACTTTTGTTGAATTTTTTTCAAATTGATAAAAAAGTTTTTTGGCGCTATATTGATGGTTGTTTTATCAAAATGATTTCGATTTGCTTCAATTCCACTGCTTTTTTTTAGTGAGGAATCAGAGGAATTCTCGAAATTAGAATATCCTTTCCTTTGAATTTGCCCTTGATGATCGTCGCTTGAAGTACGTGATTCATCAGTTCCTTCACAGCTAATCGCGTTCTGATACAAAATCTAGGATGGTTCAGCAGCATCATTATCACAGATCCAACCTAGATCGTCAGTTATGATCAGTTATGCGGTGGTATTCCCGACAAATCAACCGCATTCAAAAATTCGGTCGGATAGTTATTTGCCTCATCTTATTATGGTTTTCGCTTCGCCGAACGATTCACGGTGAATCTTAAATCCGTGTGAGATTTGTTTTCGTATTATGGTTTTCGCCTTTATTTTGGCGAGTGCACTTCTAGTAATACTAGCCGAATAATAATTTTTATAACAATTTTTTTGACATTTGTGGTTTTTTGTCAATATTTGTGTTGTTGTAATCATATATTATTCAGATTTTGTGTTTATACATTACATTTTTTTTTCAATTAATCTAAAATCAGCTTAAAATCATGTTATATAGTGTTGTTGGCAGTTCAGCTCGTTTAGGTGAATATCATAATACTAAAAATGTGAGTTGGATTCGCCGGGAATGTCAAATGCGAAAACAAATGGGTGTCATCAAGTAATTCAGACATGTCTTCCTTGTTCTTCGCTGCCAAAAACGCTCGTTCGTTGAGCCGATCGTAATTCAATTAATTTCGGCAGATGTTAGGAAACACTTTCGTGATAAGCTCTTCCTTCGACGTCGTGAACATGCCAAAATTCTCAATCTCGGAATGACAGGTAACGTTTGACGAAAATCGGCGAGCAGCAGAATCATCGTTCAGCAAAACGTCTTAAATCACAACGTAAACCCTTCATCGTTCGATTGGACGGTTCAAATAAACGTTGGTGTGCCTTTCTGCCATCGCCGAGTTATTGGCAATTGAGCACACTGCTTCTCAATCGTGTGGACATTCATCGACAACTTCAAAGCAGAATGTGTAATCCGGCCACCGTCCAGTCATCTCGAACGATTTGTTGCCAAGAGCAATGAAATCAGAAAGGTTTTGCCTATTCCACAAGGAGCATCGAGGAAGAATATTTCGCCGTTTCTTTCATCAACTGCCTTCACCAATGCATCGTACACGTTCCTTTTATGGATATTTATGGGTTATTATATCCATGATGGTATCTTATTATACCATAAGTATTAATAATTAAACTATCGCACGTAAATTCTTTTAGAACAACATATATTTTATTATAATTAACGAATTAACAACATTAAGAATATAACTTTAATACAAATAATTGGATTTCACTTGATTTAAAATATTGAATTTGATAAGCCACCAATATTATTAATTAATGCACTTATTTCGCTTCAATGTTCTGAAGCGACCTATCGGAAAGAAAGTAATTTTATTACTCTCCCGGAAAAAACAATTTGACCCTTTTATACAATTTGGAATTGTTTTTTTATATGTGAACTGAATTTTAAAAAAATATAGAAATTACTTTAAAATTTAGAAACTAGATGTCACTAGCTTCATATTTAAAATTCAAACCCAATATTAAGACTGTTTCAAATATAACTGAAGACAAATTATATAAAATCGAATTTATATTTGAAACTATTAATTGTTATGTATTTGAATTTTGAATTTGATAAATAATGATGACAGCCACATTACCCCTTTCCTAGTTCACTTATAAGTGAACGATTATGCATAAAGATCAGGAATTTTAATAATTCGACCAACTCTAGTCGACCTTGGTTCACTGACTGGAATATACCTTGCTTATGTCCAAAGTGAAAACTGACTCTTCGATTGGTTTTAGCAGAATTGGGTATGACTTATTATCGACCTCTATTGATTTACTTGGTAAAACATCTGTTTCTCGTCCATGAAACATGCTTACATATATTACAACTTTTACCTCGAATATCCAAAGTAAAATACTTCTCGAAACGTTTGATAATCAAAAACGGTCCTTCGTAAGGAGACTGCAGTGACCTTTTAACTGCATCCGTACGAACTAAGACATGAGAACATTTATTTAAATCTTTCGAAATAAAAATTTTATCTTGTTGATGTCTTGTTGGAGGTGGTGGTCTAACGTCAGAAAAATGTTCCCTCAGTTGACGAACAAATTCTGACTGATCTCGATTAGATTTAATCTCTTCTAGCATGTCGCTAGGAATCCGTATAGTTTCGCCAAAAACAAGTTCAGCAGATGACGTTTTAAAATCCTCTCGATACGATGTTCGAAGACCCAACAATACTGAAGGAAGCACACGTGTCCATTGTTTATTTTCATGACACATGATAGCGGCTTTCAGTGTCCGATGCCATCTTTCAATAAAGCCATTGCGGATGATATCCCGGTGTCCTTTTACGCTCAAAACCCAATAATTTAGAAAATTCAGTGAATAATTCCGATTCAAATTGTGAGTCTTGATCAGTTACAATGGAAACTGGAATGCCAAAGCGAGAAATCCAAGTATTGAAAATGGCTGACGCTTTTGACTCAGCTTTAATATCTGGAACTGGTGCTGCTTCTGGCCAGCGAGTAAATCTCTATATTAATGTGACACAATAACGTTGTCCTTCGGATTCAGGAAGTGGACCAATGATGTCGAGATGGACTTCGGCAAATATTTTAACAACTGGATTGTAGTTTCCCAACGGAGCTTTGTTATGACGATATACTTTGGCTTTTTGACACGCCAAACAACATTGAGCCATTTTTTTTACATCATTTTTAATGTTGACCCAAATGAATTTTTCAGTCATGGCTTTGACCGTGGCCTGGACACCTGGATGTGCTAGATTGTGAACTGTTTCAAAAGCCCGTTTGCGAAAATCCATTGGGATATATGGACGGTTTTTGCCTGTTGACGTCTCACAATATAGAAAAACTGGGGAATTAAAAGCTAACGGATTTTTTTCAAATTTTAACGATTTATTAATCTCGATTAGTTCGATTAATTAATCGCTTTGCTGAACGTTTGCCATCGCCTGATAATCGAGAGATTCTGGCAATGAAATAATTTCAACTCTAGAGAGTGCATCAGCTACTACATTTTTGACACTGGAAATATGTTGAATATCCGTAGTGAATTGGCTTATGTAGTCTAAATAACGGAATTATCGAGGTGATGCCTTTTCGGAATTCTGTTGAAACGCGTAAATTAATGGCTTATGGTCCGTAAATAATGTGACTTTTCGGCCTTCGATTAGATGCTGAAATGGTTTTGTGGCCGAATAAGCGGCTAATAATTCCCTATCGTATGCACTGTAACGTTGCTGAGTGTCGCTTAATTTAAGCGAATAAAATTGTAGAGGTTGCCAAACATCCTCGATCTGCTGTTGGAAAACTGCTCCAATGGCTTTGTCCGATGCATCTACCATCATTGCAAGTCTAGCGTTCGGTACTGGATGAGCCAACATAGCAACTTCACCAAGTTGTTTTTTGCTGAGCTCAAATGCATCTACAGCCTCATCCGTCCATTCAATGATCCGTGAATCATTCTTTTTACTACCTTTTAAATATTCGCATAAGATGGCTTGATTACCACCTGCATTAAGAATAAATGTCCTGTAAAAATTCAACATACCCAAATATCGTCTTAATTGCTTAATTTTCTCGGGTTTGTTGAAATTTAGAATATCATTTACTCGTTCCGATGATGAGCGAATTCCTGTAGAAGAAATTTCGTGTCCCAAAAATAAAATTTGATTTTGTGCGAAATTGCATTTTGTTACATTGATCATCAAACTTGCTTCTTTTAATTTTAAAAAGATTATCTTTAAATGATGCAAATGTTCTTCGAGTGATCGTGAAGCGATTAATAGATCATCCAGATATGAAAAACAGAAACTTAGATTGTTTACTATTGAATGTATGAACCTTTGAAATGTGTTCCCAGTATTACGTAATCCGAAAGTCAATATCCGCTTCCTCGATGGGAATTTGGTGATATGCACGAACTAAATCAATGGTCGAAAAGATAGTGCATCCGTGCAATTGATGAGTGAAACCCTGTAGATACGGTATCGGGTATCTGTCAGGACTTGTAACGTTGTTCAGGGCGCGATAGTCACCGCACGGCCTCCATTCGCCATTCTTTTGCAACCAAATGTAGTGGACTAGACCAAGGACTCTTGGATGGCCTGCAAATACCTTGAGTTACCATATACTCGAACTCCTTCTTAGCAATTGCCAATTTTTCGGTACTTAACTGACGGGTTTTACAGGCAATCGGTGGACCTCGAGTAGTAATGTAATGTGTAACTTGATGTTTAGCGGGTGAATTTCCCTGGATGTCTCGCGTAATCTCGATGAATTGCTCCAGAAGAGGAAACACTCTAACGTCAACTGTATTAGTGTTGATCACTCTTAGTGTAGGAGATAGCTACTGCTCGAACTTGCAAATAGGTTAATGGATCGACTAGACGACTCTTCTGGATGTCGACCAACAAATCGGAATATTTAAGAAAATCGGCACCTATGAGGATCCGTTGGCCGCAAACAATTCTAGATTTGGATTTAGATTCTTCTTTTCGTTATTATTTGCGGGAATGACGGAAACATCAGCTCCCGTATCGATTAAAAACGTAATTTGCGACCGGGGATCGATAATTTTAAGACGACAATAGAAACGTCTATGAAAATAACACACAGTGAAACCGGTATCTGTTGGTATTGTAAAATTTTGACGATTGTCGAATCTTCGAGGTGAACGAGATTTTTGACGAGTAGAACTATGAGAAACATTTCTTGGCCTATAACGTTCCATTTGATCTAACCGACGCGTGATTTCATTTATTTGTGTTAAGATAGACGACTCAATGCTAGTTATTGATCGGTTGTGGACAAAGGCATGACATGATTTTGTGACATCGTTTCCATCAATCGATCAGCTAACTCAGCAAGTGTTATCGTATTTAACGACCCTGCGGTTGACGTTAAAATTTCCTGCGCTCATGGAGGTAACCTTTTCAACCAAATCATTTTAATAAATTCGTCGTCGACGTTGGATCCACCATTAATCTTCATTCTTCGAAGAAGTTGCGATGGTTTGCGGTCTCCAAGATCCAATCCTTGCAGTAATCGGCAGATTTGTGTCTGTTTAAAATCCCCTAGTCTTTCCAGAATAGCATTTTTTAAATCGGTATATGGTGTAGCACTTTTGGGTCCAATCATAATATCACTCACGTCAGCAATGACTCGATCATTCAGAGCACCGAGTAGATGATTGTAACGAGTTGCCTCCGAAGTGTTTTTCCCAAGGGCTAGCTGAGATTCGACGATATGGAACCATACTCTTGGATCCTGAGCTACATGGAGTTAGTTTGAAAGTGAGGGATGCTATATTTCCACTTTGCGACGAAGATGAACTGGTTGAGGGTTCCGGTATTGATGTGTTAGGTGAATTTTGAAGCATTCGTCGAACCTGTTCTTGAATCAGACGCTCGATATCTGATGACGAAAACATAGCTGAATGAACTGCTACCAGTCAGCGCATTGACCATCTTTATCTGGAAGTGGTAGCCATCCTTCCCTGACAAAACATCAATGGATATTGAAGTGCATCATAAGATCGATTTTTTTCGTACACGCGCTGCACTGGTCCGTCATCACGCCGGTTTATCACAATACTACGCGATTCCAAATTTTCGCCAACGATCACAACTGTGACTTTGTCGATAGTGGGAGCATTTTAGTGACGTACTCCTGTTGGTTTTTCGGCAGCTCTGTTGATTATTTTGTGATCATCGGAAGTCCTTGTCTCCAAAGTAGTTTTAAACAAACGAAACCAGCGCATTGTGCTCATGCAAAAGACATTGAAGTTCTCCGATTATGTGAATGATCTGGTTGACCAATATAAACTACACCAAGAGAAGATCGCGATATCGCACGTTATGCTACAAGATATCAAAACAGATGCAGAATAGAAACGGACTCTATGATGGACTGCTGTATGTATTGTCCTTTTTTCGGATGAATCGCTGTTCAATTTGTATTCATCAGACGGACGATGCGGAGTTTGGTTTTCACCAGGACAAAGGTTTGGTGATGGTTTGAGCGGGTATTTTGTTGAATTATACAAGACATAATTGGTAGTGGTACTACATTAAGTTGCAACAACAATTTGACACGTGGAAGAAATTTTAAGGATTCATATGCTTTCCATGAAAACGCAAATTGGGTGAGAATTGTTTTATGCATGGTATTGCCCGGCCATTTCTGCAACAGCAAAGCATTAATTTAATGGATCATCATCCGCAAACTCCAGATTTAAACCCCATAAAGCACGTCTGGAATATGTTACAACGACGTGTAAGAAAACGGACAAGGCAAATAACAAATTTGCAGGAACTCCGAAATGCTTTACGAGAGAAAAATGGCAACAAATCACTTTGCAACTAATACACAATATTTAAAATATGCCACGACTTAATGCAGGCAATTTTAGTTTTATTACGTTGGAATAAAGTTTATAAGGACTTTTGTTGCCTTAAAAATTAATTTTCTCCTTGATCTTGATCAACTAAAATTATGCTTGATATGAGTGTCCCATTTTTTGTTCACGTTTCTAAAACTTCAATAAATCGACAGGGAGTCGTGCAAAAATTTCTACAGCATTATTTTCAACGTTTCTAAATTCTGTATAAAATTGTCAATTTGAATTTGGGAATAAAATATCGAGCAAGTTCGTTTACAGAATTCTTTTAGACATTTTTTATTTTATTCAAAAAAGTCATAAAATAAAAAAATAAAATAAAACGGATTCCAGTATCGAAAAGAAGACAAAATTTCCTTCAATTAAAAGCAAAACTACTTTTTTGAAAAGTATTATTTCACCAAGATCTGGGGATCAATCTGGGTATTTTCTCGAACAAAAGTACTATTCCGATTTTTGAGGGCGCGGTGTAGTTCACGATGTGGTTTCGTCATTGTGTTACGTCATCGTTTCGGTAGGCAATACTTTTTGACAAGGAAGTGGCCTTCAGCGTGTCCATCTGCCCGTTGGTTAATTTTTCAGGACCAAACAGGCTTCGTTGACTGAACTATTTCATTCTATTAGGAGCTATTGCATTTAGTTCCCCATTTCTTTTACAAAGGTGGTTTAATCACGATCATTTTCGGCTTTGTCCTGCATGTCGCAGAAGTTCTTCGTTGGCATTTGTTTGCACAAAACTGGATTGCACTGCGCGTTTAATCATACCGGGTCCCCATTTTAAAAATAAAACTGGCCTTTGACAAAAGAGTTTTAACTAAATAACTAATTTTATTTTATTGTTAAATGCTATTTGCTAAAAAAAATAGATCCAACGCAAAATTTGTTGAGAAGCGATCTTATATAAAATCACTGAGCATTTTACTTTTTTTACGTAGTTAAAATAAGGTATAAAAATCATGAAAATTTTGAAAGATTATGAAATCGATATACACGCAGATTTACCTTTCCCTATATCGCCGAAATCAAAAAAGTAGTTTACAAAATCTCTGAAAGTGGGTCTGTGCGTGTATGTTGTGTGTGCAAATAAAACTTCATACTTAAGGTTTTTCCATATATTTAGAGATCCCAGTAGTTTGTGGCTGAAATCAGTCCATCTGAAGTGGCAGATTCCATAGGAGTTTTTTTCGATTATATTTTTTCCAAATATTTTTTTTCCAAATATTTTGAAAAGCACATCTATACGAGCAAAACTACCACAAACTAAAAAATATTAAATTAATTTTTCAACAATATCCGTCCAGTTCACTATACCCAGCCATCAAAAATTTGACCCTTACCAGGCCAGACGGGTCGTGGTGAAACTTCATACTTAAGTTTTTTTTGGGAGATCATTTACGAAAAAACGATTTAAAAGAAAGAACCGATAAACTGTTTCTATGAGAGCTTTTTTAATTTTTGCAATGATATTGAAAAATTTAACATCATCAGAGGAGCCCGAAGAAGTGATTTTCAAAATTCTGGGTGTTTTGCCGTGCTCACTAAATGAATGTGTCCTTTCTACAGCGCAGGCCAAATGACTGATCAGAATGAAACTCTATACTTAAGCTTTTATTAAATATAAAATGGGACATCCCAGAGATTTTTAGGTGACATCGGTCCACCGGAAGTGACAGATTTCAATTGAACTTTTTCGTTATATGCAAATATTTTGAAAAGTATATCATTTACAAGACAAATGATTACGAGCTAACAGAGTTGAAATTATTTAATCATTAAACCCACTATGTTTTTTCTCGGCTACTAAAAAATATTGGTGCAAAAGTTGGAAGCAATTGCTCTAGTTGATCAAAATATAATATACAACACCACGTTCATCATTTATCTCAAAATTTGACTCCCTGTTTCTTTGACAACAGCCACAATATAAAATATCATGTTCCACTTTTTCTTTAATCAGGGGTGACATGTGTTAACATCACATTTTCGATACTTTATCGCAGTTTGTGTCCCTCTTCTTTGGAATAGAATGTGACCCTATTTCAATTTTTATACCACCTACCAGTGTGCTAGTTAGAAAAATTGTGATATTTCTATTTCATTTTAATCACCAAATTATTTGTTTTCGATTCTTGAACGAAATTAGACAAGGGCGCTATGTTCACATTTGGTCCAGTACGTTGTGATAGTAATTCGAAAAAAATAATTCAAAAACAAAACAGTTGCCCATTTCAGATTTTTGAAAAAGAGAAATAAACTTCGATAAAGTATAGAAAATGTGAAGTTGCAACATGCCACTCCAATATTCTCCCGTCCCAGAATCCCAAAAATCAGGATTTTTTATTACACCTTCCCTATGCCCAAATTTTAAACTAATACTTTTTAGTAGCCTAAGTAGCTAGGCTTAGTAATCAAAAAATGTTACCCCTTCAGCATAGCTCACCTGAAAGGAGGAATTTACAATATGACATCTTTTGATGAACTGGTGCGGTTGGTCCCGAATTTTGATAGAATACATTTTAGTAGCCGAGAAAAAACATATGGCGTTAGTAATCAAAAAAATGTAACACCTTCTCCATGCTCACCTGTAAGCTGAAATTTACAATATATGACAACTTTTGATAAATTCGAGCGATTGCTCCTAAACTTTGAACGATTACGTTTTAGTAGAAGAGAACAAATATAGAAGGCTTAGTGTTCAAAAAATGTTAAACCTTCCTCATGCTCACTTGTAAGCAGGAATTTACAAAATATACTAACTTTTGATCCACTATATAGCGAGTGCTTACAAATTTAGCACGAATACATTTTGGCAGCCGAGTAAAACCGTGGGAGTGTTAACAAATATTTTATATGTATCAATATTTGTTGTATATCGACCGTAATTATTAAACGATGGAGCCACCTGGAAAGTCTTCTCATATCTGGAAATTGAAGAAAGGTTGCCGAATACGTATTCATACCTCGCATACCATTGATACCAACCGACCGGCCATTCAGCTTTAAACGAGTCAAGTTCCCAGTTAGACACTCATTTGCCATAAACCATCAACAAAGCTAAAAGAAAAATGCCTAAAGTTTATAGGCGTGAATTTGGGTCCTTGTTTCTTTCATCGCCAACAAATAATTGTTGTATAGCCCGAGCAAAGCCGGGTACTTCAGCTAGTAGATTATAAAATCAAAATGTACAAAATAATTATGTACATAACACGTAGGAAACGTTATAAAGCCTTTGTTGGTTACCTTGGTTTGAAAAAATATCTATCTATTTATCGCGCCAAAATTTTAAGTGATAGAAATTGTCGTTTGAAGTTATTAGCAGTCGCTAAGAAATATTCATAACGCAGTTTCTTGCAAATTACGTTTAAGTATAACAATCGAATGTGGTGTTTTCAATTCTTTTCAATTCTCAACTAAGTTTTGTCGTTCGATCTGATACCTACTTAGAATTATTCAGTCGACATTTACTAGATTCTTACTTTAATAAAAATCTAAAAAACATAGCGAAAAATATTGGATTAGGAATATCCCATAAACTACGTCACCTTATAAGTCCTACTTTTAAACTTTAAGCTTATAAAAAGCTTAAAAACTGGGACTTATTCATTTCTGAGCTTGTATTCCAGCAGGTATCTTTCGGTGAGGTTTTTTATACTGATAACATTGATTTGTTAGCATCGTTTTTGATGAGCACAATCACATTAGCTTCTGATGGTAAAAAACCAAATGATTGAAATGAAATCTCAAATGATTAAAACAAAAATTATAATACACTTAATAGGACTCTGGTTAAAAGTGAATCTTGTAGACTTCATGTGCTGCGGCTTCCAATGGCAGGACCTACCTCTTCCAAAAAGCAAATTGCCGAACTGCATATTCCCGATTGCTAACATTTCGATAGTGGAAACATTTCGATAAGAAAGGTACTCTAGGATTAAAAAAACATTATTGTATTTTTAAATAGAGACCGGAAACAATAAGAATATTTAACCTTATTCACCTTTTTATAAGTTATTTGACCAAACAGTTTAAACAACAATAAACAGTTAAAGCTAACTCTTAAATTTCGCCATTAATTCCCCAAATCTAAAACCATAAAAGCTCCCAACCCCAAAATAATTACGAAATTACCAAACCCATAAAATTTGATCAACAAATTTAGAAATTCACGAACAACAAGTAGTAGGTATATTTTCTTGTTGGAAACACAACAATACCACAAACGGAAATAAACGTAAACACTATAAATTATCCGGAAATCATAAAAAATGTATTCAAAAAAAAAACTTAGATGACCTTTCCACAACAAAAATAAAATAATAATAATAACAATAAAAAATACAATAGGGAATTCTGACAGAGAGGACACGAAAACAAAAAGGAAATGACAACGAAAGGTAATTGTATACCAACTGCGTTTCAGCATTACCACCATTTGAACATAAAACCATTAAAAAAAATGTTTCTCAGAAATTCTGGAAAAAATCAATTTTGTTTACGATTACGATACGACGAGACATCTCATATCGTAACAATCTTATATACTGTTTTGTAAAAAAAATAGAAAAACAAAAAAATTTCAATTTTACTAAAATGCAAAAAAGGTATAATTTAAGCTCCTTCTCAGATCATATCATATCAAACTATATATAGTATATATACCAAATAGTTATTTTATTTTAGTGAACATGAAACTTTCGTTAAGTTGATAACAGAGACCAAAATGTAAAACTTTGTAAATGACTTAAAATTGTATTTTTTTTACAAAGCATATTATAAAATTTATAGATAGCAGATACTCGCATAAGTTCATAAAATACATGTTTTGATGTTTTATGCAACAATAACATTTTTGTATCATGTACATGGTATATGAAATGCTTTTTAAGAGTGGGATATTACTTGCCATATTATAATAAATAAGCCATTTATAAATTACATATTTCAGCACTATGTATCTAATACAAATGTGCTTGTGTATCGTCCTCTTTATAAATTTTTTGTGGTATGTACTCTAAGGATGATGGTTTCACATAAACATAAATATTTGTTTTGTACCTTTATACGATGCAGACAAAAAATCATAAATTATTAATTAAATGTGATGGTCGGTATTATGCTGGTACACCGTTTATATAGAAAATTTTGTGTAAAATATGAAAAATGGATAAACCAGGTGTAAGGATATTGTGTGAAAAGCTAACAGGAAATGATATAATTGTAGCACCACCAGTGTTTGTTTTTTGCTGGAATTGCACGAGATGATATGAAAAATAAAGGGTGTCTCATTTCGAGGTATCGAACTTTGAATTTAAATAAAACACAGTAAAATAATTTTAATGGCCACGAATGTGACTTTATTTGAAAGATAATTTTATATCAATAATGTTTGAATATGGTTTCGGACATGTGACTGGCGCGTACATGATGTAATCTGCCTACTATTTCCGAACTCGAGTTGAAATATTTTTAACTTTGTTGTTCTACACTATTTGGTCGGAATTTTTGTCCAAATAACCATAAATCAGAGCAAGACGTTTTCCTCTAATTCACTCGCCTTTGAAATATTTGACCTCAGCTCGTATAATACTCCATAAATCTAGTTTAGATTTTTTTCCCCGAATGTGATTGAAATTCATTAAAGGAACTTGTTCGGACAGATCATTCTAACGATCGCCTTCGTCAAAAACAACAAATGAATCATCGTGTGTGCTGCAACAACACTCGATAATTAATACCATTTGTAGTATTAAATTTATCTCAGAAATTTTGTTAAAAATCCCGAAATTAATCCCGTAAAGATCAGCTGTTTGAATGTTCTTTCCCATATTCGTTCTATCAAAGCGTCTTTGAAGTTTGCGGCAAATGAAATTTTTTGCTTAGATAGTTCATCTAACATAAATTGTAAGGACTGTTACTTTAATAGGTGTAAGACCCTCTGTTAAAGCTGAAGTGGTAGTAATTCCTTCTTTAGAAAGAGAAAAATCACTTTTAATATCAATTAGTGCTTTTTGTATGCAACTTATTAATTGAAAAATCGTTCTAACATTAATAGAAGGAAATTCCATTTTGTTCTGCAATCAAGTAAAAGTGACATTTTTTTCCCGAACTCCTCTTTTACATATTTTTGAAGGTATATACTTCATTTTTTGTTGGCGATTTTTTAAAAGATTTTACGACTTTCTTAATTTTTGCCACTGTGGCGCTTTGTTGTCATCATTAATCACAAAATTCACTGGAATATCAAATTCGTCGTAATTTTCTGCAGCGGTTTGGGCTTTTCATGGTTTTGTTTCTTATAAATTACTTCAACTACTGCTAGATGAATACCATGTGCTAAATATACTTGGTCATCGGCTGCAATAATATCACCTACCTTCTTCATTACTGAAGCGCCATTCGTTGTTATAGCAAAGATATCAAAATTAAGAGAAAGGCCATATTTTTCTAATTTATTCTTTTGAATCTATTGAATGAACATTTGTATTAAGGTACCTTCTGTTTCAAACAGACGTCCATTCATCGAACGTTCACGTTTTAAATAAATAAATTTATGTTTCATTTAAATTTTCAACACACCAGTTACCGATGACGGAATATTCGAAAACCCTCGAGCAGTTAACACCTGTCTGATATCTGTAAAATGACAGATCGCTTTAAACGATAGTGTGTGGCATGCAGTTAGCCGCCCTAATACTGCCGGTAAAGTATTATCTGGTTTGTTTTGAAAATATTCGGGTATATTTCCATACGGTCCTTCAGACGTAGATGCATAAAAACGGGTACCATTTACTTCTATATACACAGGGTGTACATGAAACCGGATACTACCTCTACACCACAGGGTGTACCTGAAACTGATAACTTTTGAATTAATATATGTGGCTTGCAAATAAATTGTGAAAAACCGGTTTTTAAAATTAGAAAACCGGTTAATTCGGTTTTCATTTTCCTCCCATTTTTACCGAAAAGTTTATAGCTAAACAAATTAAATAAAAAAAATTTAGAAAATATATGCCCACAGTTGAAAACGTCTCTGAGTTTTCTGGAAACGGACGGGAAAATTATCGTTTATTTTCCAGACGATAAGTTACCATTATTGTAATACATAGTAAGTTAAACTTAATCTAACAAAAACTAACATTATTTTTATGCAATTTTAAAATTTGTCGTAAACTATATATGACTAGAAATGGGGTAATTGAGAAAGGACTAATTCAGACCCTTATCTGATTTAGTCTATTTATATTTTCTATTTGCTAATATATTCTTTTAATTGAATCCTGATAACCACCAATATTTTGTTTTATTCTTAAGGAATTCGATTTTTGATTTGTCTGAAACACTAACATTGAATCTGGTAGCATGAGGGCTTTTATTTAATAAAAGCTTTTCTTAACTTGTTTGTTTAAAATTTTCGATGAAAATAATTTATTTAACATGGCAAACGCCTTCTATTTGACAATTCATTTTATTATATTTTCTAGTTTGATGACTATTTCATTGGATTTTTTTTTAATATTTTGGTTTACTTGACTTAAAGGAGGCCTGAATAAGATTAACTCACTTTTTGCAATATTAATTTGCACTTTCCATTGATTAAGATATTTGGTTATATAATTTAAAGATCTATATAAGTGATTCTGAATTATGTTTATTTTATTTGAAGTGGAATAAATAATAACACCATCAGCATAAGCTAATGTTTGACAATCAACCGAGTAAATATTATTATTTTTTAATACCAATTTCTAAATATCATATTATATACATATCAATATTTAATTATTAAAATTAAAATGAGCCAATCATCGCAACCAGTCGCGACCTTAGAATAACACTGTGTTATCTGCTCGTATAGTATAGTTTTGATGAAAAATGTGTTTGAAAATTCGGTGTTTAATAACCTATTTTCATTTTAGATAATTTAACCGAAATTGTGGCGTGCTATTATTAATTTAGTTGACAATTAGATCAAATAGTTATTTTTTAAAAAAAATTCTTCTTGTGAATATTGTTTAATTAGCAAAAAGCAGATACCACTTATGAACTTAACTACGGCTGCCTCAAACCAAGAATAACAAAGATGTATCTGGTAGAAAGAACTTTTTTTTATAAAAGATTTTTATAAAATATTTTTGTAGATACAAAAACAATCATTCTATTTAAATAAGTTACGTTAATTCAATTTTATTGATATAAAAATAAATAAAAGAAAAAATTCATTTTAACCTTCATCTTTACAACCAGCATACCCGTATATGTCCATTTAAATCTCGTTTAATTCCACCCGGGTAGGCACATGTAAACATAAAGGTTAAATACATAAATAATAAATGATCTACCTATATAATTATATTCATTTGTTGTATAAAAATAAAAAAATCAGTCTTATGACTTTAGCAGGTACAAGTAAAATATTATCACTATATAATAAAGTTTATGAAAGCGAAACTTCGAAGCCAACGGATAAAACGTTTAAACAGCTTTCAGTTTGAATTCCTTTTGGGATTTTTTGTGGAATTTTGGAAATCTTAGGATTGCGTTTATTTTGAGAAGTTTCCTCGTCGATTGGGATGTCTTGATTGTTTTGCATTCAACCGACATGTACTGAAATATTGCTTGGATATGTTCCGTTCTTGTATGAGATAATTCAGGTTTAATTTTTATCACTTGAAGTTCAGAACATAAAGCTAAACCAGATTTTCTGCATCTTTCAATACGACGTATACTTTGGGCGGTAAACAGAGTGTCATTATAAGCCCTTTCAGTATATTTGGCATCATATGATGACGCTCTGTTTGCAACTCAATTACGCAGTGTTAGTGTTTCTCACTGTAATTATACTATATTTGTGGTGATTTTTAATCTATTTCGCGCCACTTTTTTTGACGTTAGTAGTATATTTCATAATATAGTGCTCAAAACAATCAGTTTCAAAACAGTGTTTGCATGATTCACATCGCTTTTTGTTTTGTGGTAAGTTATTTTTACTATATTTCTGTTGATTTTCAACCAATCATAAAAGTAAAAACAGTTTTATAATAGGTAATGTTTAAAAAATCATACAAATTATAAAATCTGACGAAATTGTGGTTTAAAAAATTCTAATTTGAGATTACATTTAATGTACTCGTTTGAATCCAAATCCGGTCAAGTGTTGTGTCATCAAATGGAGCCATAAATCATTTTGTACACATATGATGACAAATTTAGTCAATTATAAATAATACTGTTGATGAATTTAATAAATAAATATTTTATTTTAAATTCGTATTACTTCAATATTATTTCTATAGGCAATGGAAGTAAGACGAACAGTATTTAAAAAGGGGACATATGTATCGCAATCGGAAATTTTTGATTTGCTGCATGCGTCAGATTCAGAGCTGTCAGGTGATGAAGTATTAGAAGATGCGAGTTCTTCGGAGCACAACATTAATAATAACGTACAATCTTTAAATTTGGACTATCTGCAAAGCAAAACCGAATATGTTGATACTGCCGCAGCGTCAATTGGAGGTAACCTAGAAACCGTCGTTTCCCAGAAAGACTCTCTAGACACCAATGTATCGGGGTGTGAAGTATTTGAGATTGCTGTCCCAGCGTCAATTAGAGGTAACCTAGAAACCGTTGTTTCCCAGAAAACCTCCTTAGATACCGAAGTATCGGAGTGCGACGTATTTGAGGCTTCTTATACTAAACATCGCAGTAACATAACCGATGAAATATTAATCGATAGCACCGCAATTGATGAAGAAGATATAGACGAACCTGAATATGATGATACGGCAGTTTTAATAGCTGAATCAGGATCATTCGAAAACATTGATGCAGTGGTGGTAGGAAACATCAACTTGGAAATAATTGATCATTTTGGTAATACGGAAATAACCGCTAAATCCAAAATAAGATGGAGAAGAAAAAAATTTGAAAATGTAAAAGTACCTTTTGAAAACAATATTTATGGTTTACACGATAATATAACCAACAATTCTCCATCAACGTATTTCTTTAAATACATACCAAAAGATTTGTTCGAGAATATTCCGAAATATACAAATGTATATGCAGAAAAATGTAATACTAATACATTTAAGACCACTAACGCAGGGAAACTGATAAAATTCTTTGGAATTCAAATTATGATGGGAAATTTAAAATTACAAAGGTTGAAAACCTATTGGAATCGAAATTTAGGAATTAGCCCAATAATTAGCGCAATGTCGTACGAAAGATTCCTGCAATTACGAACCAACTTACATTTTATAAACAAAGACGATATTGATAAAAATTGTAAGGATAAATTAATTTTAGTCCGTCCACTAATAAACGCTGTTCAAAAACGATGTCGTGAACATGACGTCGAAGAAACACTCAGTATTGATGAACAGATTATCCCATTTACTGGCCGTTTAGATATTAAACAATATATAAAAGGGAAACCATGTCCTTGGGGAGTAAAAGTTTTTGTGTTATGCGGTAAAAGTGGCCTACCGTACGATTTCATAATATACCAAGGTATAAATACGGAAATAAAACAAAACTACAAAGAAACTTTTGGATTTGGTGCTGCTGTAGTTCTACAGCTGGCGGAAAGAATTACACAAGCCGGACATGATCTATATTTCGATAATTTTTTTAGTACGTATCAGCTGTCCGAGATGTTAAAAAATTTACAAATCAAAGCTACTGGAACTGTGAGAATTAACCGATTTTCTAATCCACCTCATTTATCTGAGAAAGAATTGAAATATAAGGGACGTGGAGCTGCTGATGAAGTTGTAAGCTTGAACGAAAAAGTTTTTATCGTTAAATGGCATGATAATCGAACCGTATATGTTGCCTCAAATTGTATCGGCATTGGTAATGAAAAATTGGTTTCAAGATGGGATAAAATAAAAAAAAATACGTGCAAATTAATCAACCGGAAATTGTACAACGCTATAATTTTGGTATGGGTGGAGTAGATCTACTAGATCAATTAATTTCGTATTACCGCATTTTCATTAAAAGCAAAAAATGGACATTGAGAATGGTAACGCATTTCATTGATTTCAGTATAGCTGCTTCATGGATAGAATACAGAAATGATTTAAAAAAATTAAAACAAAATGATTATATGGATTTGTATGACTTTCGACTGCATTTAGCAAATTGCTTAATAACAACAGAGCAACCAAAAAAGCGAGGACGACCCAGCAGTTCTGAATATAGTTCTTCATCTGAAGTATCTACTTAAAAAACCAAAAGTATGAGACTCGACCAATCGACGAGCTCCGTCTAGATGAATCAAACCATCTACCTGTGCATGACCAGAGGCATACTGCATCCAGATGCAAATTTCCTGAATGTGATGGACGGTCCAGAATTACTTGCAGTAAATGTAAAGTACACCTTTGCCTAAATGCTAATAATAATTGTTTTTCCAAATACCACCAAGTCTGAGCAACAAAAATGTGATATATCAGTTATGCTAAAATTAAATTTTATTATTTGAACTATTATCTATTTTAGTTTTAAGTTATTTTTAAGATTAGGCTTTAGAATAGCCTACTTTTTGTACTGAAATACGATTTGTGATATGAATTAAATATATTTTTCATTTAATTTTTGTTTTATCATTCACATGAATTGTTATCAAATAATGACAATTTTTAAAAGGATCTTAAGGCTCTGTGGGGTAGCTTTAATGGCTTCTACTTATCTTTACGCCTCGTTTATTCGAAAATAAATATAAATATTTCAACCAGTTATTTTTTTATTGACTTGCACAAAATTTCTACTGAAAAGGTTAAGCAGTACTGAATCTCGTAGCATCTCTGAGTATATTTCAAAATTTTGAGCTTTGTGTACGGAATTTAGGAAAAATCGAAAAACTTTCCGAAGCTTGCAAAATCCATAAAATCAGTACTCGTCATTTGGGGGGTCATCAGCCCCATTAGGGAGAAGAACTCATTTACAGCCAATAATTTTTCTATGCTGCCGTGAATATGGTCAATCTCCTGTATTATTCCAAGCTCGGCAACTGAATACTTCATGGTGATGGAGTGTATGTGAGGATGTGTGCTCAAAACGTGTAGATGTCCAGATGGAACAAAAGGTTTTTTTGTGCTGCTTAAGTATATGCAGAATTATAATTACTTAATTTCGAGAAATCAGAAATTACGCCTATTGCTGCTTTCCGATAGTTGATGATATTTTGGAGATCAAAAGACTGAAATATCCCGTTCTTTGTCGTGAGCTTTTTGTTCCCTCATTTCTACCTTAAGTTGATGATGTTACTCTTTCTCAAAACACATTTCATTTGTTAACAGGTTTTTCTGCTCCGATGAAACCTAATATCAAATTTGGTACAAAATATGTGGCGATAGACGTTCCTTCACAAGCTTCGGATCGTTGGTATACTCTCGGTATACGTCGTACATTTTAGATATGTTTAGGTTCTGTCCCAAGTATTGCCGGGTCGTTTTAGCCCTACAATAGTGAGGCTCAACTCTAGGAAACGAGTTTATGTGAGCCATCACGTCAGCAATTTTCTCTTTGGGTAGATTGATGAACCGTATAAACTGGCGTTTGGGAAATATTATATGTCCCAAAAAAAAAAAAAATTACACACCATGTGTCGGTGACCAGCAATTTCAAAAATTAATATGAAAAAGTAAACTGTTTTTCTAGCCGTAAGGCTCCGAAGAGTATTTTTTAAGATAAAGTCGCGTTTTCTTTGGGCGTCTAAACTATAAAAGGCGCTTAACTTGTCCTGCCGTTCTTTGTCCGTAACTTTTTAGGCGCATGAATATTTGCATTTATTCAAGCAATCCTTTTTGGTGGTCACTAATTAATGTATTGCTCACCAGCTTGATGTTTTATTTTGAGAATGTTGTTTTTCCAGTTGTCCGAATTCCGAATACGTTTTCGACTTTTTTTTTGGTGTTGTTGGAGGAACATTATTCAATTTTATTATTTCACCGGATGGATTTGTACGGTCGTCGTTTATTGACGGTGCTTCAATATTTTCAAATTTTTCTATGTTTATTTCTGCAAAATCTTGCTCGGATAACACAACAAGATCCCCTACAATAAATGCTGTATAGAAAAACGGAATTTTGACAGCGGAAAATAAGAGATTGCGCTACTCGCCGCCAGTGGCAGCACTATCACTAAAGAGAAATAATTTTGTTATGTAATTACCAGCGATAATTTTTCATTCATTATGTACCACTTTTTTCACTAAATAAAACATCCCAGCGGAATAAAATATTAAAAGTGAACCTTAAAATGGCAAATTAATTGATCTCCGAAGTAAAGAAACTCGGTATATGAAGTCTTGAAATTTAACAACAATCCGTCTATCCGCCATTTCTTCCAATAGTAACCAATACTTTCGGTTATTTTTCTAGTAGCCTAGGTCATACTGAGACTATATGGAAAATTTGGAGAAAATTCATGGACCAGAATTTTCACTAGAATTTTTTGATTTTCTGCGGCCAAATAAGTAATTTTCAGTTTTTGACCAATATCTCAAAAACTTCCACTAGTAACCAATACTTTCGGTTGTTTTCCTAATAGCTTAGGTCATACTGAGACTATATGGAAAATTTGGAGAAAATTCATGGACCAGAATTTTCACTAGAATTTTTTGATTTTCTGCGGCCATATAGTGATTTTCAGTTTTTGACCAATATCTCAAAAACTTCCACTAGTAACCAATACTTTCGGTTGTTTTCCTAATAGCTTAGGTCATACTGAGACTATATGGAAAATTTGGGGAAAATTCATGGATTAAAATTTTCACTAGAATTTTTTGATTTTCTGCGGCCAAATAAGTAATTTTCAGTTTTTGACCAATATCTCAAAAAGTTCCACTAGTAACCAATACTTTCAGTTGTTTTTCTAGTAGCTTAGGTCATACTGAGACTATATGGAAAATTTGGAGAAAATTCATGGACCAGAATTTTCACTAGAATTTTTTGATTTTCTGCGGCCATATGTGATTTTCAGATTTGAAAAATAAAAATTGGTAACAGAATTATATGTAGGTGTTATACCAGCTGTTACCTTACAGTTAAGCAATAAAAAACTAGAATTTGTAATAGTACTACCACAATAGAATAAGACCATAATTAAAAACAAAGAATTTTTAATTGTTCTACTACAATAGAAAATAACCATAAAATTACTTGCTATACATAAAAAATAAAATTTTTGACAAGATAGAAAGATGAAATGTAAACAAATAAACGTTAATAAATAAAAATTAATTAGTTTTTTGATATAGTAGAGAGTTTTTAATTTGACCAATGTTATTATGTGATCGAATATAAAATACTTGGGATGTATGATTTTGACGTAGCATGATGATCCCATTCCGAATCCACAGGAAACGAAATTTTTTTTCGCGTTTAATGACATTGGCCGCTTTGTACATTTTGGATTGAAGTGGTGATAAATGATGCATGATAAATATTCTGTTCCTTACATGATTTGTGAATTGAATGCCCAAATCATCAGTAGAGAAATTTTTGAAGTTTTTCATTTTGTTAAGTATTCCAGTTTTGATTTCCACAGATGTTAGTTTGACAATGTAAATCTCAGTTGGTGTTTTTGTTTTAGATTTTGTAGTATCAACTTTACTTACATCGAGAACATCATTTGAACTGATCTCAGGTTGAACAAATATAGGTACAAACTCAGGTTGATAATACACTTAATATAACTTCCTTATTGTCGAGCTTGTTGAGTGGAATTCCAGTTATCACTATATTTGAGGCTAATTTTTGTTGCACAAAAGAATCATTTAACGACTCAAGTAGGTTAACTCTATGACGAAGTGATGTACATTCATCATCCGTCTTTTTAATATGCAGATTTAGATTTTGGATCTCTTCTAATGCGATTTTAAGATCATTTCGCAAAGCATCCACCGCATCTGAGATAAAACGTTGTGAGTTTTCCACGCAATCGAATCTAGAGCAGAGGTTATTTATGTTCACTTGAACGTCATCTATAGTGGACGAACTTGTGCCATCGTTGGGAGTATTTGGAAGTTTTGTTGAGCTGGCATTTCTAACATCTATTGTAGTTTGATTATTCATTTTGCAGGATGGACATGCCCAATTTATTAGCCCACTTTCCAATGACTCGTCAAGGTTACAGGCAATATTAATACACTTGAGATGAAAGTATTTTTTACATGAGCCGATGCATTGTACGCCTCGAAACCTTGTACCAGTAATTTTTTTGGAGCAATGAAAGCACGTATTCGACATTTCCGGAAAAATCAGTTAATTGATATTTTAATAGCACTATAATGTTAATGTTAATTTAACAATCACAAATTTTTACTTTATAAGATGGCGCCAAAATTGGCAGCAGAAACTGGGATGTACACACCAACTCAAATATGATTTATTCAATTATACTATCTTTTTTACTTTTATATTTAATTTAGTAAATTGAATTTAATAAAAACTATTTAATAACAAGTCAATACCAATTAATCAATTTAACTTTATGTATTTTGGTGAATATTTATTTTAATCTAATTTAATTTTTCCACTGATATAGAACATTAACAATAAAAAAATAAAAACATTTTCCCAGAAGAAAAAAAATTAGGAACCGAATAGCAACGCAAAGCGGGACCTTCGTGTAATTATTACAATAACATTTCATGGTTTATATAAAACATCACATACAATGCAGATTCATGATAGTATTTATGTACTTTATTTAACTTTTACATTAACCTGAACACAAATGGTGCTTTGCGAATAATAATTCAGTAACTGCATCGAATTTTACGGAAAATTTAAGACCTAGTCCTGCCATTTTATAATTAAGAAAACAAGGCCGATGCATATGCATTAGTTTTAAGTGGACATTATCTTACTCCATGGCTGTTAAATGTTAAAAAAGAGATATAGAGTTGTGATATTCAATTTGCAGAAAATCAAAAATTCTAGTCCATGAATTTTCCCCAAATTTTCCATATAGTCTCAGTATGACCTAGGCTACTAGAAAAACAACCGAAAGTATTGGTTACTATTGGAAAAAATGGCGGATAGACGGGTTGTTGTTAAATTTCAAGATTTCATATACCGAGTTTCTTTACTTCGGAGATCAATCAATTTGCCATTTTAAGGTTTACTTTTAATATTTTATTCCGCTGGGATATTTTATTTAGTGGAAAAAGTGGTACATAATGAATGAAAAATTTCCGCTGGTAATTACATAACAAAATTATTTCTCTTTAGTGATAGTACTGCCACTTGCGGCGAGTAGCGCAATCTCTTATTTTCCGCTGTCAAAATTCCGCTATCTTATACAGCATCTACAATAATTACTTCACCAATTACCATATCGCCATTATTTGACGCATTATCTAGAGGTTGGAACATATTTAATTGATCATCTGCCATGATATATATATTTACGGATATAATTGAAACTTAATTATTTATTACAGAAATACCTAAGAAATAAACATAATTACATTTAATATAAATATAATACATAAAAATAAATTACAAATTTTACATCGAAATTAACACCTCTGTGTAGGTTTACGCGCCAAACTGAACTGTCATTATTTATGGATTTATGAGCGTTTTATTCTTTGTAACTATACATTAGAGATTATGAGAGAGAATTACAAACTTGTATGTCCAATATAAGGATTACAATATTGTATCTATGTTAAGTTTTACATAATTCTAACTGGTAGATACAACTTTTTATGCTCAATAAAAACCAAAACGATTGAAGAATATGTGTACTTACAACTATTTTTTTAAATATTGCTTTGGTTTTTATAAATTGTAATGGTGTATTGTGATTGTTCCGAATATTGGTCTATTTTATTAGTCTATATCAGTTCGAAACTGATTGTTGTGATACTTGCACATTAGCCATCTAGAAGTTAAATATTCAAATTTATCCGCGATCCAGCGTTAAAGGAAAGAAAAATGTATGGGGTGGTTGGGAAGTTGATTGTGTATAAGTAGGTGTCGATTATCATAGTCGTTGTCATACAGATTGACGCAAATGGAAGAATTTCCTACGGTTGTGTAATTAATTCGAGAATGCTGAAATTGACCAATATACAGAACAACACTATTATACAATTGATAAAAACCAAAGTAAAAATATAAAAATTCCTGAATTCGAAAAGTTAATTGTTAAAATAGAATATAGATGGAAATGTGAAAGAATCAAAATTTCGTACGCTACGCAGTAATTCGCTAGTAGTACAACTACATGGTATTGCTCTATATATTGTAATGTAATAAATAACATGAGTCGTCGCGACCTGATGAGAAGACTGATTTTTTCAAATCATTAGTCTCATCTGTTCGAAACTGATTGTTGTGATTCTTACACATTAGCCATCTATAAGTCAAAAAATTCAAATATTTTTTAAATCTATCATTGAAACAAAAAGATACGTCAAAAAATGTCAGTTACAACAGTGTTATTTTACGGTCGCGCAGTTGCAAGTTCCGCAACAAGCAGTATTGATTCAAGCACTGACGATACTATTGAATAGGATATGAGAACCAACGTGACTACGAAGAGCCGCCACATACAATAGGGTAAGGAGGCAAAAAAAATTTTAATTATTTTATCCGAGGATGGGAAAAGTGTTGTTGAAGCAGCTGCAATTGCCGGGATATTATTAAAGACGCCGACGTTATTTTTTAAAAAAAATGTGGCGGACAGCTAAAAACAAAAATAAATCCTCAAATACTGTAAAAATTGAAGAAATTGTCGAACAAAATCCGACGATTACTTTAAAAAATATTAAAGCAAAGATCTTCCAATTATATAATGTTGATTTGAGTACGACAGCCATAGTAAACGCGCTACAAATTTTAAAAATAACTCTCAAATTTGCAGTTAAGGAAGGAATATGCATTGAGTTATTCGGAAAATGCTAAAGTAGAACGAGAAAAAATTATTTTTCTGGATGAATAATTGAACTATCATTTGAGAAGAGCCCAGGCTAGGTCAAAAATGAACACGACAGCGCGTCGTGTTCATTTTTGAATGATGACCCCACAGGGTGTGGGTAACAGCAGCAGGGAAATTTTCGAATTTCAAAATGAAACTTGGCATACCGATTAAGCCCAATTTGTGCTAATTAGTGCTCACGGGAAAAAATAGTGCTAGTCCAGGAGCCGAAAAAACTGGAAAAGAAAATTTAAATTTCACCTGAAAGACGAAAAAATAAAACCCAATTTCTAGAAAAAACCAGAAATAATTTAAGCCTAATTTTAAAACTTCACAAAAGCGGCTCCACCGACGAAATTTGTGCTTATCATAGAAATACGATTTTTATAAATTTTCATTAATAAATTGAGGAAAGACAAATTAGCCCCTAAAAGATACTATATTGAACATACAAAATACAGATGTATACCGTTCAATAATATTTTTGTTGAACAACAAATTAAAAAATAAAATAACTTATTATAAAATCAAAGAATAAGCATTTCAGATGTCAACATACCTGATAGGAATATGCAATCAGAAGTGCCAACTTCATTGGTTTGTAGAACATTTTTTGTCACAAAATTGTTCATTCAACGGTCTTTGTTGTTCAACGGAATTGGGTCAATTCTGGATTAGCACAAATTCGGCCACTATATTTTTCGGATGGCAATGAACATACCTGATAGGAATTTCCAATCAGAAGTACCAACTTCATTGGTTTGTAGAACACTTTTTGTCAGAAAATTGTTCATTCAACGGTCTTTGTTGTTCAACGGAATTGGGTCAATTCTGGATTAGCACAAGTTCGG
The DNA here is from genome assembly GCA_947310385.1 of Nephrotoma appendiculata. Taxonomy (NCBI): domain Eukaryota; kingdom Metazoa; phylum Arthropoda; class Insecta; order Diptera; family Tipulidae; genus Nephrotoma; species Nephrotoma appendiculata. The sequence goes on from OX371223.1 coordinate 104,581,689, forward strand.
CCACTATATTTTTCGGATGGCAATGAACATGCCTGACAGGAATATGCTATCTGAAATGCTTATTCTTTGATTTTATACTAAGTTACAATATTTTATTTTTTAATTTGTTGTTCAACAAAAATATTATTGAACGGTATACATCTGTATTTTCTATGTTCAATATAGTATCTTTTAGGGGCTAATTTGTTTTTCCTCAATTTATTAATGAAAATTTATAAAAATCATATTTCTATGATAAGCACAAATTTCGTCGGTGGAGCTGCTTTTGTGAAGTTTTAAAATTAGGATTAAATTATTTCTGGTTTTTTCTAGAAATTGGATTTTATTTTTTTCGTCTTTCAGGCGAAATTTAAATTTTCTTTTCCCATTTTTTCGGCTCCTGGACTAGCACTATTTTTTTCCGTGAGCACTAATTAGTACAAATTGGGCTTAATCGGTATGCCAAGTTTCATTTTGAAATTCGAAAGTTTCCCTGGTGCAGTTACCCACACCCTACCAGGGCATTATTTACCATAGAACAGAAGCCAATTCATCAGCCAACACAACCATATTTTTTGAATTTTTAAGACAATTATTTAAATCGTTGGAATCGCAAGGTATTACTAATGCTTGGTTCGTGCTTGGAATTTGTTGACTGCTGATTAGAAATTATTAAAATTGATTTTTAATTTTATTTTAGCCAATTTAATCTTTACACGACTGAATTTATTTTGCGTTAGTATTATCTTGAATGGGGAAACTTTGAATTTCATATGGGAATAAATTGATTTTGATGTTGATAATTGCAAATTTGAAATTAAAAACCTATATTTTAAATCTCGTATCATCATAGTCCCACCCTTTGTAGCTATTCTGATTTTTCTAGAATCGGCCATGGTGTAACAGGTGTTGTGAAGAATATTTGAATGTGTATTAAATTTTCGTCGCAAAGCTTGTGTGGAACCATCCCAAAACTATTTATTTTAATTTAGTCAACTGCGTTGAACATTTCAAGTTATTAACTATTAGATAGCATATGCCTTTACTTGGTAAAATCTTTGAGATTTATTCGGCCATAGTGTCCCTTACGTATGTATGTTATCATTTCAAACATTTATATAATAATTTTTTTTACTCGTAATAACCCCAACTTTTAGGTGAGAATTATTATGATAAAATTTGAACCCGGTATTTGCTAAACACTTTTGAAAAGTATCACTATATTTGACACCGGTCTACACAAGTTGAATCTTATAAGCATGTAAACCAAGATCCTTATATACAAAATCCTCCATAAAGATGTTGGACCAAGTCCCAATTGTTGTGCACTATGACGAATTGATTCAATTGGATTCTCTTTAAAACACTACAGCCGCACACTTAGAAATTTAGCAGCGATTTACGATTTAACCTTGCATTGCGGCTTACACAAAACAATCGTTGCGTGTAAAACTACAGCAATACGTGTGTCAAGAGGAAATTTCTATTTAACCTGGGTTTAACTATTGCTTAGCGAATTTATAATAATTCGCTAAAGCATTTTGTATATACTTTCAATAAAAAAAAATCGTATAGAGATTTTAAAATCACATGAAGTATAAAATATAATTCAACGGGTTTATAACAAAATTCGTAAATTTTTTAGTCAATTTTGAAACTTTTTTACAGTAGAAGCAAACAAAAGCTAATTTGAAAAACATCTTCTTCACATTTCTTTTTTCAATGTCATTAGTTTCGAAATAATTTACGACACATTTTGCATGCATTGAATTTCACTCACATTACGATGCCACTGTATCGATACAGTTTTAATACCGGCATCACAATTACTTAAAAACTATGTACTGGAGTGCTGAAGTCAAATACGTAATTATTTGTATCGCATATCAATTGTTTTTCGAGTGTGTGCCACCGCTTACTCGGTGTGCGCCTTATGGGCTGCTCATAATCTCATTGGAGTAAACGTGGTGCGATAGCTATGCTTAGTTCAACATCACTCCCAAAGACATCATCCGATCCAACTCTTCATACATGGCTGCCTTCTTAATCGGAGATACCGGGTAAAATCTTTGTTTTATAGGATTAGCTCCTTGAACATCAATATGATAAGATAATATTGTTGTTTTACCTTAATCTTGCTTATTACTAGACAGAAATTTTTCTATAATAAGATTTAGTTTAATTTGTTGTTCCGATGAAAGTACATGGGTATCACAAGAATTTGGCATTTCTGGACTAATTTCTGAAATGGTTTTCGGTACTATATTAAATAATTTCCAAAATCTATGCCTATAAATATAAAACTTGTTTTAGACCAGGAACCAAATAAATTTTCATAAATTTATCAATTCCATTAAATCGAACATTTGCCCAAATAAAACCAAAAACTCGCTCAGAATATCCATTGGCCGTTTTAATTTTATTATTAATATTGTACACTTTAAAATTTGAATTAGTGAAATAGCTTTTACATCCTTTTCCTAAAGCAGTTATTGATGCTCCACTATCCATTAACCCAACATAAGAAACGCCATTAATTTTTACTTTGGCAAATGGTCTTTCATCCACTTCATCGGTTAAAAAAGTTTCTGAGATATCATTTTTGATGTTCTTCAACTTCTGCCAGTACCTTTTAGTACGTAAAGAAGCGAAAATAGATCTGTTTCTCACCTTTACTGAAGAAATAGAAGAAAGAGCACCTGGCAATTCTAGTGGATTTTCATTTTAAATTTTGATCGAATCTAAATTTATGGTCTCTTGAAGGTTTGGTTTGGACGATAATGGGTTGGTGCCATGTTCAAAATGTGTGGTGCCTGTTGCTGCTCTTCGTTCCAAGAAATTCTGGTTGCAGCTGTTTGATTCCTCGGCTTGCCGTTTCCCGATGAACATTTTGGACCATTTGTTTTAAACACACCAGATTTATCATACTGATAAAATTTATGACTAATATCGAAACAATTCCAACATACTCGAATATTGGAATCATTAGAATTAGAATTTTGTTGTAATTTATATTCATCAATTTGGTAAGGTGTATTATATTTTAAATTAGAATTAAAAGTTGGTTGTACATTTTGAATTTGCTGTTGTTGATTGCCATTAAAATTTCCATATAATTTATCGAAATTAGAACAAACATTTGAATTTGGTACTGTAGAATTTGGAATATATGTTTCTAAATCAGGTGAAAGTTCATTAATAAATTTGTTATAATTTCTGAATGTGTTGTCATAACTTTTATTATTACGCTTCCACGTATCTTCTAACCCTACACATCTCCTAACCAATGTCCCAGTATTTTGAAATTCTTGATCTGCCAAATGATTTTGAAGGTCGATACGCATGTTATATCTCAAAATTCGTAAAATATCTGCGTCCGTTATAGGTTTTCGAAACTGCAAAGTTAAAACCAAGATTTCATTATAAAATTCAATGAAAGATTCATTCGGTTTTTGTCTTCTTGAATCAATTAATCGTCTTATGTCATCATCTGTACGTCTGTCTTGGAATCTTTCAATTAACGCAGCTTTAAATTCAATCCAAGTTGAAGATGGATTGCGTTCTATATAGCACCAATACCAATTGGAAGCTACACCTTTCAATAAAACACTAAATTCGTTTCGTAAACTGTTTTCATTAACTTGATAAGTTTGGGCAAGGTGCTCAACTCTGAAAATGAAACGCTCAATTGATATTTCACCAGCAGACCCATCGAATTCAATTTTCCATTTGGAAAGTGTATGTTGATTACTGTTAGATCCAAACGATGTAATTGGCCGAGATGAAAATACCGGTAAAGATTGCGACTGACTTAATTGATTTGAAAAACTTGGTTATTGTTGTGTTTGAAGAATATAATGAGGCGGATAGTTTTGTAAATATTGTAAATTTTGTCCAGGAAAAGGATTGTTAAAATTTTGATCTGGATTATTATTCGAATTAATTGGCAAATTAACAAATGTTATATTAGAATCAGGATTTTGAAAATTGTTTAACTGGTTTGGAAAATTGTCCGAATGAATATTTAAATTTTTTAAATATTCTAAATCACTTATTGCAGGCGAATTTTAAAAATTGCTACAAATTTGATTATCGGTGCTATCATTATGATTCCTCAATTTTGGTATAGTCATAACGGTATTTTCTGCCTTGTTAGTTTTTTCGATCAAAGGTTTCGCAGAAGAAACCGATTCAACATCCGATACACATTCTTCAGAAGAAGATAATTCGATAATTGGAACCTGACCTTTAACATCCTTAATTGATTGACTTAATAAAGATTTATTTTCTGAAATACCATTAATATTATCAAATAAAATACTGGCGAATTTTAACGTGTCGAAACATTTTGATTTGTAACGTTTTGTTGTATTTGATAAACGTGTTAACCTATCAATTACATGAATTAACCGAGAACACCCAATTGATAAATTCATATTTTCCACATCTTCGTTATTTAAATTAATAAACCATAGAAGCAACTCGTTAATTTTTCCACTGCATTTCCTGATCTCACGATCCAGATTTTTACAAGCCTGTCTGTGCGGCTTATGAGGTTGGAGAATGGGATTTTTAAATTCATTATCTACAGATGACGCTAACAAATTTAATTTTTCAATAGGAGTGCCTTCTAAATTTCGAACCTCGCACTCAACCAAAAATTCATCTGGCCTTAATAAATTAATGACCAGACGTTCCATGATAAATTAAATTTATTATTTTAACACACCAAAAAAATTAGATATAAAACTAAAATTAAAATTTACCTAAATAAAAAAAAATAAAAAAAATTATATATCTAACTTAAAATTAACTAAACCTAAACCATAAAAACAAATATTGTAATCAATCAAAATTATTCTATAATTATAAAAACGAAGAAAACCTTAACCACGAAATTAACCTAATCTATAATACCTAATTAACCTAATCTATACGCTAAAATACTATAATACACTCGTAATATTAAAATCTGACCCCAGAAATTTACAACATGAATATTGTCGTTAGACCAATACACAAAATAATTATATAATACAAATAGTGACAAATATTTTTAAACGAACGTTGTTTAATAAAAATTGATAAAAATTTTCCGTAAACTGAATGAAGTGTGTGGTTGTTGCTGAACCATGAACCAGCCTCTCTCCAAAAATAAATAAATTATAAAATCGAAAATAAATTTGCGAAACTTGAAATTATTTAAATATAGTATACACATATATGATCAATATCCTAGATAGCATATAAGTAAAACACTGTACAAAAAAAAATCAAATAAAAACCTTATAAAAAATTCCAAAGATATAAGACGTTTAAAAAAAATTATTTATTTAATTTATTAAAATTGATATTGTTTCTTTATAAAACACCAGCATCAATGATTAAATTTGATTTAATGTCGATCCAAATTAGAGAAATTAAAAAAATTACAATCAGAGACCTAAATGAGAATTTAAAGAAAAATTGGAATTTAAAATAAATTTTGAAATTTTCATATTTACAAATAAACCGGGCGCCATATTGTTACATGCTACAACTAGTGTACCACTCCGGTAGCTCAGGGATCAGGGTGTGGAGTTGTTTTGCATTTAACAATAAAATTTAGAAGTTTTTGATTCTGCGAAACTAACACAATAACTCAGCAACAACCACACAAATAATTTTAAAGATTTATTTGAACATTTATATCAGACAACAAAAAAAAAACTTATATATTAATTATATGCATACGTAAATCCAAAAAAACAAAAATATACACTATATATTATATTTTAATACACAAAAAAAATTATCTTACAAATTCCCTTTTTAAATATAAATAAATATTATTAAAATTAAGTATAATTAAACAAAAAAATTATTTTTAAGACAAAAAAAAATTGACAATAAAAAATATATTACTTGTGATTGTACGGTCCTCCTCCTGTTCAGCCAAAACCGTAACATCAGGTGCATGCAATCAAAATTTAGCTGGTACACTATTCTTTTACCAACCATATACTGCCACATAAAACCACTCTACGTTGAGAAATAGTTGTTTTTTTTTCTACATCCCTACTCTTGCCCAGCAAAACATCATTGTAGTCAACCATAACCACACTGCCACCAAAATTAAATGATTGAACACGCAATTTTCGCAAATTGTTTTTTTTTTAATAATTTTATATTGATGCAATTATTTTTTTATTAATTAAATATGTTTTTTTTAATAATATATACAATCTTTACATATTTATTATGTACGTATATATGTTACGGTTAAAGTACGAAATGCGGCGAATGTCCACATTTACCGGGAAATGTACACATTTACCTATCCATTTGGTAAATGTATGTTCAATCTACTTCTACCTGCAAATTTAGACTATTTCCACATTTACCAGCACAATTTGGTAAATGTTCGATTAACTTTAATATTAGAAAATTTATACTAGTGTACTATTTAATTTCTTTTACATCTCTTTCTTTACATCTTTATGATGTCATTGCCATTTTTCCTAAATGGCAATGACATCATAAACAACTAATGAGAGCGCACCGAAATCTTGCATTGCAAAACATTGCAAGTACAAAATCTTTTATTTTTAAACATTCCGCAAAATCAAAATCTTACAGTAGCGAAATGTTGCAAGTGCAAAATTTAGCGGTTACCAAATCTTGCAAGTACAAAATCTTGCAAATTTTGGCGCTTTAGTATCTATCTGCGACACAAGCAAAAATTAATGATTTCTCAATTAAAAACTACAATAAGTCAAAAAACTAAAAGAAGTATAGTTGTAATTTTATATTATAATTAAAAATATGTAAAATTAAGTAATCAATTAAAAAAGAATAATATTATGAGCGATTCTTTTTTTAAAATCTGTTTTACTGACTTTTTCCGTTTTAGAATTGCTTCGTTTTATTCTTTTATTTTTAAATATTGATTTGCTTTTCTTTGAAAGACGTTCCTCGAATTTCACCTTATTAATTTGAGTTTTTGTCACAATAAATTCCTTCGTCGCTATATTTTCTATAGTTTTATGCACTTCAGCATGCCGTTGTCGGACTACAACTTTAAGGCGCCGGTGCCACGCTTCGATACTGGTTTGGGGGTACGTGGGAAAATTTCTGAACCTGTATCTGCATCTGCAATAGACCAGAATAAAAATAATAAAAATGTCGGTTCAACCATAATATGTTCCCAACCATGAAACGATCGTTGTGTGTGAAAAATATTTCTCGTCATATACTTTTTTATGTAAATGTATTAGAATGTTGCTATATAAAATAATTTGATTAGTATTTTTTCATTTTATTGTTGCAACACACGACTACAGATAAAACGATTTTGCCATTAAAATTTTCAGGAAAAGAAATATAAACAGATTTAAATATACAATATATTGTATTAGGGAATTAATTGGAAGGGAAAATTAATTTTAAGGAAAAAACAATTAAGTTTTTGTATTGGATTAATAAAAATATAATTCAATTTAAATATTTTTTTAAATTTTAACTTTCTAACTTCATTGCATTCGGCCGAACAAATTCTAAATAGGACCCTGTTGATTTATTCGTTTTCTCTTTTATCCTCCGAATTTGTGACGCAAGCAACTGTCAATGCTTACATTCGCATTGTACCTGTTTAGACGAGTACTTCTTCATCGCTTTTTGTGTTGTAACAACACCTAACCTGTTTGTTGTTACTCATACTGCGAAAACTGCTTCTTTGTTTGAAAATAAAATTATTTTTCGTCTCGAAACAAAAATTAACCAAAAAAATTAATTAAATGGTAAACTTATTTTTCTATGGTAGTGCATATCAGAATCAGTTGAATCAAAAAAAAATTTGCTGAAAAAAGAATCAAAAATTTCCCCAACACAAATAAGTTTCAAAGAATCGCGACGAAAGAATCAAAGTGTGGAACCGCGGAATTTTTGTGGAGTTAGCATTCAATTTATGTTATGCTTATTACCTAATTTTTTTCAAAATTTACTACCCTAGCCGAACAAAATTCCTTCTAAATTAATTTTATTTAATCGAAATTCATCGAAAGTAAATCTTGAGTCTTTACAATCTTTACTTATATTTTAACAATATAATTTTTTATGTGACAGACTATATTGGCACGTCTTTTCAAGTTTTGGGATGTGTCGCGTAACTACGTGAAATATCCTCTTTATTTCGCTTACGTTGTACTTATTTAAGACATTAAAAGAAATTGCGCATCTATCTCATCTAACTGATTCTATTTAATTTTAATTTAAATTAAATCGTTTTGTAAATCTGCACATTACACCATCATTTTTAGAATGTACACTCGCATAAATTCAATTTAATAAAATAAAATTGTAGGGAAATGTTTACATTTACCAAAATGTAATAGAAATGTGTACATATACTGGGAAATGTACGGATTATCAAATATTTTTAATTTTAGTTTCACATTTACCTAGCATTTTGGTAAATTTGCACATTTCCCGGTAAATGTGGACATTCGCCGATTTCGGACATTAACCGTAACATATATATGTATAACTGATAAAAAAATTCACGATATTTATAATATAACACTATTCAGTCACTTATAGTTATTTTTCTTATTATTTCTATATTTGTTTGGAAATCCAAAACAATACAGGCACATTTACCACAATTACTCAACAAAAAAATATATTTTCTTTAAAACACTATTCTTCAGAATAGGTATCGTTCGTTTTGTTATAATTTTTCAAACCCAAATTTTTTTTTTTCCGACAAACAAATTTTTAGAATTTTTAGAAATACTAAACCGAAAATTTTGTTAACTACGTTTTGTTAAAAGAAAACTAAAGTAGAATTTTGCACATTATTAGTTTTAGACTCCAAACAAAAACCAAAATTTGGAACAATGTTCATATTGTAACAAACTTGGACTTACTGATTTAAAATTTTTATTTTTAAAGTTTTTTATTTTACATTTTTTTTTAAATGAAAGTTAAAATTATTAAATTTGTTTTAATAGTTAAGTGAGAAAAATGACATCTTCTAAATGGGTTCCATATTCCTGTTGGCAGTTAATTACAGTTTTAAGACATTTTGCATTACGTTCTGTAATGTTTCTGGCTCCAATTTTGTAATTTATGTGCAAATATTCTGCTTAAGTTCCTGAATATTTTGTGGTTTGTTAACGTAAAAAATATCAGGGGCCGTCAAATCTGGGGAACAAGGTATCCACCCAAAATCACCATTTTTTGTAATTACTCGGCCATCGAAAAGTTCTCGCAGAATCGCAATTATCTGTGTCGTGAACGTTAAACAATTTCCAACAAGGTCCGGTATACCGCCCCAGCGACGGTTTCTGGATGCTCATTGCTTAGTATTATTTTTTTTAAATATAAACCGATAGTGTTGCACTGCCTTTGGATTCTCCTTACCCAAAATTCGGCAGTTCTGTTTATTGACATATCTACTTAAATAAAAATGTGTTGCATTGCTCATAATGAGGTTGTTAAAAAGTTGGCATTTTCTATCGCAATCAAAATGAATCTATTAGCATATTATAGCCGTTGTGATGCATCCCTCTTATCAATTTTCATTACAAATATGTGTTTACCGTCTAATGCCGATCTTGATTAATGTATGTCGCGATATCTTTTTCCAATCCGGCCAAAAGTGTCTTATTCATGGTAGCAACAAATGTTTCACAATTACGCAGGTTATCAAAAAAGTTTCCGACCTCAACAAGAAGGTGGCAGCACTCGTCAAAAAAGTGGGGGAATGTGTTTCCACATTGATGTGAGTGTTTTTGTGAAAATACCCAGCTTAGGTGTTAACTTTTAAAAGCTATAACCACCTACTGACGATAACATCGTTCAAGTCCGCCAAATGGTAGAAGAAGCTATGAGTATAGCCAAAGAAATCGTTTTCTTACGACCAGAAATGTGTTCAAATAACCAATTCCATCATTTCTTGACAAACTGAAGACAGAAATTGCGGAAAACGGCCCAATTTGCAGAAAAAAAATTCTTGATCCACCAAAAAATCTTGCTCATTGAGGTGGTAAAAGAATGTCGGGTGATGGCCACAACAAATATTCACCCCTCCAATTATTTTCTGGTTTTCTATCAACTTAATACTTTCAGGTTATTTGTAAAATATATAAATATATTTTTGAATGTGGTTTATTAAACACTAATTCAGTAGTAACACTGTTAAGTAATGTTTTTTTTTCTATAATCTGGGTCTAAGATGAACACCCCTATAGCAACTTGTTTGTCTTCCTAAACAGATTTGAGTCACGTCGAAAGTAATATACTAAAATTGAATTTATATTATAGAAGAGTCAAATTAAATCACGTTGGCCTAACAACAAATTACAAATTATTTTTTAAAACCTAAATTGTAAATTAAATATTATACATATACGAGGGCAAATCAAAAAGTCTTGCAATATCATATGGAAAAAAAAAGAGTGAGTCCATTAGTACTCTCAAGGAGATGTGTAAACATGGCGTGTGTATAGTGCGTGTGTACAGTTTACTTTGAAGGAGAAGGAATGCAATTTTACTAACCTGAGTTTTCCATTTGATTATTATCGTTAAATTGGTCTATTACTCTTTCGGTATAATCGACGCAATTGGATTATGGCAGCTAAAATAAGAGGTATAATATAAAAGGGCCGATTGTCGAAGGGCCGAATGTGCTGGCTATTATGAAAATTTTCGATTTCGAATTTTTTCGATATAGAGAAAATTCGCCCTATTACGAAACTTAAAAAACATTGAAGCGATTTTTTCCGAATGCACTATAAGAAGACCTTTAAACGAATTTTGTATTCGACAGTTCGAATTTTTCCAAGATGTTTTAAAATTATTTATAAAATTATAAGGTTAACTAAATATACAGGGAGTTTCGCGTGGAACAACAAGTTGTTTGGCAGATAGATGGGGACGGGGGAGGGGTAAGTTCATTTTCCAAATTCAAATTCATTTTTTTGCTTTCATCCCACAGAATTAATGTCCTAAGTGTCACGGTAATTGACATATGATATTTTTAAGTTTTTTTCAATTGCCCAAAAGGCACAGGTTGTTGTATTCTACAGTGTGATTTTATTCTAAATAAATCGTCGTTTCTAAATATAACGTTGTGTTATGTACATTGGCGTGACATCATCTTCAGAGTCGTCATCAATTAAATGGGCAGAAAATCGATACTGTCCATATTCAATTTTTAATGAATTGTTGAAATGTTTCACATAAATGAAAATATTTTTTTATTTTAATTACCATTTTTAATTAATTTTAATCACACACTAAAACGAAATAACAAAATCATTGTCAAAACTGTTTTCTATTTTTCCCGACTTATCGAATTTTCTCGATATTGAAAAAACTCGAAATCGAAAATATTCGTAATTACCCTATTCGCGTAGAATCGAGTTCATATCCAAATTCAATTCGTCTCGCAGGAAGTTTATAAGTGTTTCAGCTTGAGGAACAGAAAATTAATATTGAAATTCCCGCTCATAATCATCGGCAAAAGATCATAGCCTCCTTGGAGAATTTTTGAAATTCTTTTAGAATATGGAGCAACCACGAAATGTATGAACTTCATTATGTCTTCGACAAATTTATTCGGCGAGGTGAATACAACTACAGAAATCATCTTATTCCTATTGAGAAGCTGAAGTTCAGCCGTGTATATATCATCAATAGTTTGTGTTATTACGCTCGTACCACTTGTTTGTCCAACGATGATTTCATAATGCGAGGTGACTGTATAAGTTCTACTTGTATTTTTATATATTGCTTCTCCGGCAGCCCACCCCATCTCTCTTGAACTGAACACAGCATTCAAAATCAGTAATATTAACATGCTTGTCATTGTGTAGCCAGATCTCAGAAAGCAAGAAAATTGAGCATCTCTGTGTGACTGTATCAGTTATAGGTCGAGGTGATGTGACCTGAGACTCCTTCAGTTCAATGTTAAAACCAGACGTCATTATTATCTCGTACAAAAATTCGCCATTACAACCTGAACTATACTTAGCGAATTTGTAGTGAGGTGTGATAGCAAGAAGATCCATTGAGGTCCCATTTTTATATCCATGGTAGAAGACCACATCATCGATAGCCAACGTGATGAACAGTCTATCGAGACTCGTTACTCATGATTAACCAATATACACAAGTTGTTAACTGTGTCTTTTATCATAAGAGTATTTACTGACTATCTCGTTATAGACGACTATCTCCCTGTGATGCATGAATTGTGGTGGCACATGCAGGTACGACTGGAAAATGATTACGCTTAACATTAATTATCCGATTGTTGTTTTGATTAACACTTGAGCCTTTTTCTAGAAATGGGCACCAAACATCGATCGATATTCGTTTCCTGCGCTTATCCAGATTTAAGCCGCCTGACCTTCTTGCCAACTTGCCAATTGCTACTCCGGCAGCCCGCTGACCATCTCTCTTGATCTGAATGCAGCATTTAAACATAGGAATATTTACATGCTCGTCATTGCGCAGCCAGGAAAGCAAATGAATTGAGCATCCCCGCGTAACTGTGACCTGAGCACTCTGGCAGTTCAATATTAAAAACGAGACGTCGTTATAACTCCATTTAGTAGAAGACATGATCATTGATAGCCGACGTGATGAACAGCTCCTAGAGACTCGTTACTCGTGATAAAGCAACATACACAAGTGTGTTTAAGATTATGTTTTTCGTAATCGTAATTCGTATTTCGTATCGTAATTTTTTTTTTTTTTGATTCTTTTGATAGATGGAAATGTCGATGGTTTCTATTTCATTTTTTAAATAAGTTTTTTTGTTTTCCCTACTATTATACATATACAGACAAGCATGCCATGTATAGTACAAAATTGTTTTTATTGTTTGTTGCTTTTTTCAAACGAAGTAGGTATGTCATTTCCGTTCGTTTCACTTACAAGTTTACTCTAATACAAAAATTTTTGGTATGCGCGAGTAAAGATGTTTACACATCAAAAAGAGTGAGTGAGACAGCAATATTTTTATTTTTCGACATAATCTCCTTTAAGGTTTATACATTTGTCACATCGATCAATTAACTTGCCTAAACCCTCTAAAAAAAAAAAATTCTTTTGCTCCATAAAATATTCATTTACAACAGACTGTAATTCATAGTCAGTGGAAAATTTCCGGTCCCTTAGTGTTTTTTTCAAATTGGGAAACAGAAAGTAGTCACTGGGTGCCAAGTCTGGACTGTACGGTGGATGCGGAATTTCCACGAAGCCGCAGTCCTTTAATGCAGCTTGAGCAATATTAGCCTTGTGCAATGGTGCATTGTCGTGAAGAAGCAAGATTTTTTTCCTAACTTTCCTTGGCCGTTTTTCCCGGATCGCTTTTTTCAATTTTTGCAAAACCTCTGCGTAATATATGCCTGTGATTGTGGTTTTCGGTGGCATATAATCGATTACCAAAATTTCTTCAGCATCCCAAAAAATTGTTGTCAAAACCTTACCAGCAGACGGTTGAGTTTTGAATTTCTTTGGTGGTGGTTCACTACGTTTAATCCATTGCATCAATTCTTGTTTGGATTCCGGATCCCAGTGATGAAGCCATGTTTCATCGCCTGTTATTATGTTATACAAGAAATTTTCTGGATCGTCTTTGTACATATCTAAAATCGCCTTTGAAGTTTGAACACGCATTTTTTTTGTTCTGCATTCAACAAACGGGGAACCCATCGCGCACTTACTTTTGACATGTGAAAGTGGTCATGTAATATAGTATATGTGGTAACGTATAAAAGAGAAAGTATCCACGCTAACCGCGGAACAGAAATACGCCGGTCCTCCAATACAATAGATTCGGCCAAAATTACGTTTTCATGGCTAATAGCATCTGCTGGCCGACCCGAGCGGTTGTCGTCTTCTAATGACTCCCGACCACTTTTGAACAATTTTACCCACCTTGTTACTGTGGCATATGATAGAGTAGATTTGCCGTAAACTTTTGATATATAGTTGAATATATAAATTTCATCTTTACAGAAAAATTTAATAACGGTGCGATATTCAATTTCATTCATTTTAAGAAAAATTCAAAACACGTTTTACTAAATTGACAAAAACAAACGAACTGTAAAAATTACATCGAAATGTTCTTCTAGAAGTTTCATCGCGACAAAAAATGGTTTTGAAAAATATATTGTTGTCTCACTCATTCTTTTTTTTCATATGATATTGCAAGACTTTTTGATATACCCTCGTATATACAACAATATAGAATAGCACGCATAATCTACAACCACTTTCGTTTACGAATTGAAGCTGCAAAGCCACATCCACTTCCTTCACCATCACCACCCTAAAATCATATATTATTATTCTAATGTATCGAAAAATGTCTGCAAAAAGGCAGAAAAATAATTTCTACCACGCACCATAAATTTTAAACCCGTATTAATTCGGAATTGTGTGAACAACCCCCAAAAAACGGAATCTCGCGCAATTTATTGTATACACAATATTAAAAGCTTTAAAAATACGAAAAGCTCTTTATAAGATGTTAACATAACTGTTTATACTTCCACTCCAAGGAGATCAAAGACAAAAAAAATTATATAAAACGGAATTTATTTTATTCGAGCGAACGTAACCAAGTATTTAGCTTATCTACAACAAAAACAAAATGCGGCAGTAAATAGATATCAGTGAGTCGTGAGTCTAATACCAAAAAAAATAAATTATCAAAATAATTTCAAATGGTTTTGACATCAAACAGCAGCAGACTACAAAAGCGCAAAAATAATTTCATATTATTATTTTTGTATATGTACGAAAGCTCTTCAAAATGAAAATATGAAAATGCAATTTTAATCATGATGGAAATTTTGCTTTATTATATAAATTATTTTATGACATTTTAAAATGTTATGCTTTTCGAGTAGATGATATGATTGAATCATATGATATATGTATGCGGTTTTCGTATACATTTCAGAATATGTAAGTATGTCTGATGTGTTATATGCAGACTCGGGAAATCCATGTTTCGTACTCATATATCATGAGATATGAACACACGTTATATACCATAGATAGACGTTAGTTGTGAGAGATTAAAACTTTTGATTTTTATATGCTCGTGTATGTCACTATATATACTTAAATAAAAATGTCTAGAGTTTATTTTTATTAGACTTCTGGCTCGCACTTTAGTACCGTTTGTGGTCATTCTTAAGTAGGATGAATTTATTATTTTTGTCCTCATTTATCCGTATTACTAAAATTGTTTTCTTAATATTATTGGGTAGATGGATAACAGCATCGGTGTTTTTATCACATCAATGCGAGCATAGAGAGAGATTAGGGAAACGTTTTAATCAAGAAGCGAAGTATCATTTCAATTCACTAAAATACAAGTCTGGCCTTTGAATGTTATCGCGTGCGAAGTTAGTCAATGACCTAAAACGGGTTGCTTAATTTCAAACTAATGAGAAATAAACTTTTAAATTTAAAGATTCGGCCATTTCATCAGACTGCGGTGACCAAGCTAGAAAAATAAAATTATATACTTTATGAACCTACAATGAAGTAAAGCTAATTTGTAACCTCAATTTTCAATTATAATTAGTAGACTGTTAATATAATTCGCTTATTAACTGGTGTTTACTTCATTTAAGTTCATAAAGTATTTAATTTTATTTTTTTAGTGTCATTAGTTCAAGACAAACCTAACTTCTAAACTCTTGGTCATTTCAACTCAACTAAACCATTACATCTTATTTTCCACCTGACATTAATTTCAATATCAAAATTGTGTAGATGGACTTGTTGTCTGCCGGAGTGCAGAACTCATGGGCCAAACCCTTCTTCTATGCCAGTTACTCAATGACTTTGGAATGTACTTAAGGCCAATTAAAAAATCACATCTCGTCTAAATGGAATAGGTACAAAGGGCCGAAGGTCGAAGGGCCGGATGTCGAAGGGCCAAATGTGTCGAAGGGCCGAATGTGTCGAAGGGTCGAATGTATCAAAGGGCTCAATGTCGAAGGGCCGAATGGGTCGAAGGGCCGAATTTTTTTTTTTTTTTTTTTTTTAGAAATATAATCTTTTAATTTTGTTGTTTTATGGAATATTTTGTAAGTCTTTTTTTATTAAACATAAATGAATTTCTTATGTATTTTACTATTTTACATCTTTGGATATTTATGAAATTCTACGTATCAGGATATTTATGAAATTCTACGTCAGCGATAAATTTTGGTGAAGGAAAATTTCGTCATGCGCCACCAGAGACAATTAAATAATTAAATTAAATAAAAAATAAAAAAAATATTGTATATTTCTAAAAACATAAAAAGATCAAAAAAAAATCGGCCCTTCGACCCATTCGGCTCTTCGACACATTCAGCCCTTTGACCCGTTCGGCCCTTCAACATTCGACAAATTACCTTAGTAGTTGGTAGTACCAACATTCGGCAAATTACCTGCTGAGATTACTAGAACAACGCGTGGTATTCCTTTTAATTAATCGTAACTGTGATTCCTGTAAGTTTATTATTACAGCAGATCTCGTTAAGAAACTACGGAGTACCATAATTCCAATTATACAGCCTCATCATTTTTTACACGTAAATTCATGGTTTTTGAGTTAAAAAGGCATATTTTTTAATTGCTGTACTGAGTATTGATCTATTTAAACTAAACACCAGCCTTGCCAATCAAGATGATGGCTTAATTAGACGAATCTACAGAAGTACATTTATGAGATCCCTCCTCATATGCAATTGGTTCCCCAGAAACACAATGTATATTTATCAATATGCAACAGCAATTTAAAAATTATGTACGGCGCCCCCAGTTAATAAGAACTCGATCTCGTGACTGAAAATTTTATACAACCTGATTTCAGGATGAATCGAGGGCCACACGTATAGCTAGTACTACCACAAGTATTCTTGTGTCTCTTTCTCGGATCTGTTGTTAAGCAAAATAAAATCCTAGTCTAGCTGAAAACACAGGATAATATGAAAATTTCAAATTTCACCTAAAAGTAACGAAAGCCATTAATCATTAAACGTGACTTGTCATAGAACAGTGATTTTTTTTTAATTTTCATTTAGCGAATTTTGTCTAGCTTTTAGCCCATACTTTACAAATCAACAAATGAGAATTTTGGTTCCCGAGATTCTGCAAATATGATTCCATTTTTGCTTTTAAATTTCTGTGGAATAAAAATGTCATGATTACTATGAAACCTTATAGGCTTGAAAAAAGTAAATACTCTTTTACATATATCCAACACCTAGCATTTAAATCAGTAATCCACCAACTACTCAGGCTTAGATACCTTCAGATTATCCACACCCTTGTAAAATGGTTCTTCAATCTGATTCTAGATTACTCTAAATAATTGTCTAAATTACACCAACTAGGTTAAACATGACATCTTATTCTAAATTAGTATTTCTTATGCTAATAATTTGATGCACATTAAACAGAATTTAAAACATAATTCTAACTTAATCTGAAATTTCTCTAAATTTCATACTTCAAAATTTCCGTAAACTTCAATATATTTTCCACTCAACTGTTATAACCGACACACAAAATAGCAAATACACAACAAACAGTAAATTCTACCTGTGCTTAGCTGGTAAGCAGCATATTCCTATTTTTAAAAAAGTGGTAACAGAAGTAATATTTAGTTTTATAGAACAATTCCAATATTAAATCCAATCAGTAAAATTTTTTAAAAACTTCTACAGCATAAATTTTTAGCACTTTTTACACTATTTGCCGTAGGCACTTGGTGAAAGACACCTTCACTTAATAAACACATTTCATTAAACACTTGTTTTTTATTTCGCAAAAATATGGAAAAATTAATAATAAAAAACAGGGACTATGACTATTCGCTTACTTGCTATACTCCTTCCCCTTTTTTATTATTAATTTTTCCGTATAAACAACAGTGGCTGGGACGATCAATAGATTAATTTTTATTGCCTTTTTTGTGTCTCCTTCTCTATTTTCTTTTCTTTTCTTTTTTGCCTTTTTTCTACTATATATAACTAAATTTTTACTTTTACAAATCAGTAAATACTCCTGATGATGACCTAACAAGTTGAAATCGAACTTTATGAACAATTTTTACGAAATAAAAAAACGACTGTTTAATAAAATGTGTTTATTAAGTAAATTTTTAGCAATATAAAAAGTCTCTCGATACATTTTTCCATAAGATACTAATAAAAAAGTGCGGAGCAATTAGATCCTCTCACCAGATATGCAATCAAAAGCTTAAACTGCGATATTCTTATGTATTCCAAAAATATTAAACGAAAAAATAAGTAAGTGCAATGTGGAAAATTCATTAGAAAGATCAACCTTCTATTTAAGATGTTGTCTACCGTTTATCAAATCAAAGAATTGGTGGTTAGTTTTGACTGTAGTTCGTCAAATCCTTGAGTTTTTTTTTCATGGTAATCTTCTAGTGAATCTAGTGAATGAAATTATGTTGCTCATAAAAAACAAACTTCGGAAGGTCATAATCACTGAAAAATGATATTTCCCTCGATATTTTGAGTAAAAAAATGTTTGTATAAAACAAAAATAAAACAACATTTAAAAGCAAAAATGAGTCTATCAACTATATTTCATTACTAAGCAATTTTGAAAGGAAATACACTACCGGTAGAAATTTAATTTCAAAAATTTTGTAAGAGATGACATGTCCACTAGGGCTAATTTTAATAGATATAATCGAGTTTAGTTGAAAATGTGTATTTTCAATTTCGTAATAATTATTTCGATCGACTTTTATGATTTAGCTCGATATATAATCTACAAATTAGATAAAAAAATTAGAGTACAAAGCTTACAAAAATAATATTGAAAATTGTTAAATATGACAAGCAAATAATATTTCCGGCAAATATTTTCGTGTTCAAGCACAATTAAATCTTCCAGTAGCAGAGTTTGTACTGCGCACCACCGTTCATTCCCCCAATTTAGTTGGTAATCGAACAGCTGGCAGTTGCAAAAATTCATTAATTTGCAAAAGAGGAACACTGCTAGTATAGTTGAGAAGGCTTCGTCAATTTATATTCATTAGAAGATAATTGATTAATTAGAAGAAAACAAAACAAATAAAATTTTGAAAAAAAGTTATAAGTAACATTTAACAATTAAAAAAAAATTATCCTATTAAAAAATATTTCTTTTCCCGTAAAACTGACTAAAGCAAGTTATTAATAAATCATTAGTGCAATAAAATAGTTGAAAAACCGATATTTTCCACTAAAACACTACTTAAGCTGTCTTCCAAACGCCGACTTATTTGTGGACACCGACTTATTCAAATAAGTCACCTCGCGAGGTGACTTATTTGAATAAGTACGTCACACATAAATTTCTCCAAAATTGTTGATCTTGATTAAATAAATCTTGATTAAATGTATAATACATGCAGGTTTTATTTTCAAATCTAGTGGCAACGACCAACATGGCATAACGTTTTGTTTTTTGTTAATACGTCAACAATAAGTCGGTACAATGAATTGGAATGACTTGACCGACTTATTCAAGATGGCCTCAAATAAGTCAATAAGTCTGTAATAAGTTGGTGTTTGGAAAACACCCTTAGAAGTGATAATTTTAATCTCCACAGATGCGGTCCAACGGACGTGGCTGTTTCCATAAAAGCTTTTCATTTTCTGCAAATATTTTGAAAATGATATCCTTTGCGAGAAAAGTAAAAGGCAAATTAATGCAAATTATTTTGCAAGAATAGCTGTCCAGATAAGTTTCCTAAAATGTACGCGTAAATGACAATGTTTGACCAAAAATTGTTTACAACAAAAATTCTTCCCTTGTACAGCCCAGACTGATAGATTCATCGAGAAGAAACTTTGTACTTAAGCTTTTTCATCGAACATTTTCATCGAACTTTCTCGTTTCTTGAAAATGTTTGGTATTGTTAATAATTCTTTGCAGTACTTGACTAGCGCTTTAATCTCTGGTAGTTTAAATATCGCTCAAATAACTCACTAAAAACGTGGTCTTCTCTGCTCGTCACAAAAAGTGACAGTATGATTTGTGCTGCTACTGGATAATATTTGGCTACCCGTCAATAGCTAGCTATTTTAAATCTCTTATGGCTAAGAAACTAGCTGCTGTTTTGCCTAGCTTATAAATTAAGCTTATATGTTCTCATTGGTTTAGATGGAATAGCACACGTTAGTAATTCTGATCTTCTTCGTTGAGTCAGATTTGGGAATAAATTTTTTCTATGTGCTTTCCTGTTTAATTACACCATGATGCTATATGTAATAGGTATTGATTGGTATATATGATCGTCAAGTACTTCCTGGTACTTCCATATGCTTTAGATTTATGTACTCCTATTATAAAATTTTTTTGCTGTCGTAAAATTCGAAAATCGTAAAATCGACACAAATATGAACAAAAAAAAATCGAATTTTACGAAAACCAAATGTCAAAATTCGACTGCTCTATAAAATTCTTTAATTACTTTTTAAAATGTAAGTTACTCAATCATTTTATAAAAATTGACTATAGTTTAATTTATCACAATTAATTTGAAACTTTTTTTATTATTTAGCTAAAACCAACACAAAATAGTATACTATATTGTCTTAAATTTTACGACCAAAAAAAAGTTTCATAATAGGAATATTCGCGGCGGATCGAATTTACGATTTCGTGTTATACGAAATCGAAAAAAAATTCTTACAAGCCCCCCTGCATAAATTGATGATATAATTGTTTGAATATTGGGTCTCACTTGAACCAATTTTCAGTTTGGATTATTCAGGCAGCGACCTTTTTCCTAGATTCTCCGAATTCTGCATGATCATCCTTAAATGGAAATCTCGCTATACCTCGGCCATCTGGAGCTTTTTTATGGTTGATGGCAAATGTTGTTCAATCATATTTTCCTCCTCAGAATCAACTATTTCGTCCTCTAAAGTTGTATTTCTTTGAGGTGGTTTCAGCAGCTTGTGATAAAGTCTATAACCCCCGGTAATTGTTGGTTAAATTTATCAAATAACAAGGCTTCGATATTTAGATAGGACTCTGTATCTGATCTTGACAAGAGTTTTATACAGATGTGCAAATGTCGGCTTTTTCTCCTCGGATTACGAAGATAGAGATGTCAACTTTCTTCTTTGAAAGGTTGAGTTAATTAGCGGCGTTTGATGAAATTATTGTCACTTGTGTTCTGAGATCGATTAGCGCCTTTAGCAAGACATGATTGAGCTTTAATCGTTGTGGCTTTATCGTTCTAGCGTTTTTTGCTCCAACTCCGCTATTTTATGCTATCCGTTATTGCAGTTTAGCAATGTGTGATGTGACCCTTCACACACGACGCATAGTTTTGCTTGGCAATATGTATTTTGGTGCTGGTTTAAACAACATACACATAGGCCGGTGGAACATTCTTAAGCCTTGCTGACATGCTTTAGAACTGCACACATTTATTCAAGCTGTGACGTTACTTACAGCTCGGTATACAAAACATGTTCTGATTAATGTGGCTGTGTACACTTCTTTTAGCGGAGATGCGTATTATGCTCGGCGTATTGTTGGTCTGTGACTGTTATGGCTTCCAGCGATTGAAATCACTTTTCCAGGAATATGAAAACATCTTCTATTTGTAGAATATGTCTTGGTTTTTCTAGATGATTCGCAGACCCTGATGAATTCTGTTATCCAAAGTTTACTTTATCGTATCGTATACAAGTTTCTTACCGCGAGTAATTTCGTTAATGCGGAGATAGCTGGAACACATCTTACATTATGTTCCAATCTATGTTTAGTAATTATCACCTGTTGTTGTTAGGTGACTGATGTAAGTAATATGTTGAATTAAGTCATCTTCAGTGCGTCGGATATTTAATTATCTCAGTGAATGTGTCGTTGTGTTTCCCATCGCTCGTATTCATCGTAAAACACTGGTAGTTCTACTTTTGGCTTTTACCTCTAATTTGTTGCAATTTGCTCATTGCGGTTTGTCTTGTAGCTGGGCAAAATATTATTTTTTGAAATAGTCAGACGTTTGCTTGTCTTCTTCTGCTTTTACTAAGATCGCAGTGTGTTGGTTCGTTATTCCCTGCATATCCTTTTCTAATTGTTTGATTTTTAGATTGACGTATTCTTTGGAAATGTTGCTCGTTCCCAATGAATAATTTATTGTCGTAAATTTTTGGAAAAGCTGTTTGTTCTTTTCATCTTTTGTTTCTGATTAAAATGGTTCTGGTTGTTGATATGCAGTTGATATTTCCATTTGGAATTTTTCCCACTCCTCAGCTGAATTAGATTGAAGCGGATTTACAGGTTCAGGCCGCATTGTTCAATTCATTATCCCGGCATTTAGATGTTGGCGCATCTCCGTTATTTAGGTCTGCGATTTTTTCCGTTTTTCGAGATATGCCGGTTTTGTTGTTGTTTTGAGCTGACACAGGTGTTTGTTGTTATTTGTCGTTGTCGGTTTCTTTAGTGGCTCGAAGGATTATGTAAACTTTGTAACGGAACGTTTGATGGAGTGACCTCGTCCAACATCCTTCACGCCCGTTAACAGACATGTTATCGTCACCACCTGCAGCTTTAGCCGACTATTGCTCAGTCTGTCGTGTGGGTGTTCTTGGTGATGCCCGGTAACACTTCGGGGCTGCTTTTCAATTCTCTACATATTCACTAAACAGAGGAAAAAAAAATTATACCTTTCCATTCCAGTGCATCTCGTAACTATTCAACTCCCGAATCTAATAATTTAACAACTCATTTTGATTATGACTACTGTCATATTAAGATACATATTATATTATCCGAAACAAAAAAAAACAATAAGATAAATAGAAATTAGAAAATCACAATTATACTAAACATACTCTACGTTACGTTACTCTACAAACTAAATTTATGTGTAATTAGTGGCTTATAACGTCGAAATATAAGTCACCCAATTTATTTCGCCCGTAGCTGCGGTTCGTGGAAGATAATATCCGTAACCCGCCGATTCTCGTGGAAACAAATATATGTACTATAAGGCCTTGTCGTGGGCTGTACAAAGAGCTCCCTGTAGGTATCCCGCGCCAAGATCTGAAATGAAAAAATAAAAAAACAAGCGCGACGCGCGCGGTTACTACCATATACACGGAATATTACCTCCCCCTCACTCTGAGCTAACCACTTGTTTTAATCCTGTTGGGGTAACTTATTAGTAGAAGTTATAAGCCACTCGTGTTTATTATCGTTCGAACTAGGGGCACCACTATATAGCTTCGAAAATTTGTTAGACACTTATATGTTATATCGATCGAATTTATTTCATCTCGTTGTATTAACGCTCACATGGATTTTTAGGTGTACTCTTTTATTATATGATCAATCGAATTTTGTGTACCACTGCATTATCGCTCGAATATTGGTTATATGTACACTTTTTTTTTTGTTATAATATCGATCGAATTTAGGCACCGTGTTATATTTATAAGCGCTCGAATATTTGTTATATATGTACACTTTTGTTATACGATCGAATTTAGGCACCGTGTTGTAAGCGCTCGAATATTTGTTATATATGTACACTTTTGTTATACGATCGACCGAATTTATTCACCGTGTTGTATATATTTTTGCTCGAATATTTTTAGTTTGAACGCGTGCCCTAAGATATATATAGGTGGGTAATTATAATAGAGATAAGATTGTTTATTTAGATAAATTAGGATTGTATAAAATTTATAAACAAACGATATATATATATATATAATATTTTACCTGGTTTGTGTTATTTTATTGATTGAGTTGATGCTAATTGTTCAGATGCACGCAAGAAAAGAAGTTGAATTTTCGTTTTTTTCCTCTACGTTATGGTTCGCTGTCAAAGTGGAAAAATCATTTTTCTGATTACTGCGCTCAGTATCGAATGTTCGTTACCGAGCACTAACCTTAACAACGAGCAATTGTTCTGCCACCTATTAACCAATAGCTACAACAAAATAGTGGAACGACATGAACGTTACATCGTGGGGAAGTCCCACACCCTGAAGTAGTCTCATCAGCCGGGCTCAGAATTATTAACGCCTTACGTCCGTATATCCTTCGCGTGGTACGTGCCAATTGATTTCCCTGTTGGATCTTGTAATTTATATGCAACATTACCAACCCTGGCGGTTATTATGGCAGGAGTAAACTTAGGCGCAAGTTTGGCCGAAAATTGCCTTGGTGCCGCGCTCTGCGTATACGTTCGCACAAATACACGTTGTCCAACCGTCAAGTTCCGAGGCCTAGTTCTGGTATTGTACGTGCGCTCGCATCTTGAGTGAGCTTCTTGTAAATGCTTCAACACCGTATTATGAATGAGATCTAACCGCGTCGATCTTACATTAAGTCCTGGTTCATGATCACCTTCACATCCCAATAACCGTCGAAGTTGATAGTCTGAACCATGGGTTATCATGTGCTGACCGTATACCAGATAATGTGGTGAATAGTTGGTGGACGAATGCACCACATTTCGAATGGTGGAAGCAATTTGATCGAGATACATATCCCAGTTGATATGGGTTTCGCCTAAATACGAACGAATAGTTTGCAGAATGGTTCGATTGGTACGCTCCGACGCGTTACTTTGCGGAGAATGGAAGGGAGTTCTAATATGTTGAATTCCATAACGATTCAGTAGATTCCCGAACACAGTAGATTGAAACTGCCTTCCATTATCCGAAAACAATATCTCGGGAACCGAGAATAGAAGGAATATTTCCTTCTCAAGGTAATCACACATTACTGTCGACGATGCATCTCGAAACGCCTTTAGTCTTATAAATTTGGAAAAATGGTCCAATACGACTAATACACAAGTATTCCCGTTTCGAGAGCGAGGGTAAGGACCTAAATAGTCGATATATATCTTCTGGAATGGACGAGTTGTCTCTAACGGACGGCCCATTGGTGGTCTGG
This sequence comes from Nephrotoma appendiculata, assembly GCA_947310385.1. Taxonomy (NCBI): domain Eukaryota; kingdom Metazoa; phylum Arthropoda; class Insecta; order Diptera; family Tipulidae; genus Nephrotoma; species Nephrotoma appendiculata. The sequence continues at coordinate 104,606,625 of OX371223.1, forward strand.
TTAGGTAATTCGTAGCTTTTGACATTTTACAGGTATCACATTGGTTAACGAAAGCTCGAACATCTTTAGCCATACCAAACCAAAAATAATAGCGTTGAAGACGCTCGAGGGTTTTATAGATGCCCATATGGCCGGACGAAAGAGGTGTATGAGCGGCTGCAAGTATTGTTGGAACAAGGCTCTTTGGGATGACCAATTTCCAATTTGAGATGTCAGTCTCTGCATAACGTATGCCATACGACTGTGATATCAAAAGTTTGCCGTCTTCTACTCGAAAATTGGAATCTACATTCGTCAAATTTTGCACTTTCTCGATGAGATTTAGGTATTCTTCGTCATTAAACGCATTGGAATCCATATCGATCCAAAATGAAGCGTGATAATTAGGATTCGCATTCTCAAAGAGGGCTTCGCAGAACGATCGGGAAAGCGCATCCGGTACAACGTTGAGTGGTCCTTTCCGGTATTCAATGTGAAATTTGTGACATTGTAATTGAAGGCTCCACCTAGCTAAGCGTCCCGATAAATCGGACATGTTCATCAACCAGCGGAGACTCGCGTGGTCTGTTATAATGGTGAACTCGAAACCCTCAATATAATGTCGAAAATGTTTTACTGATAATACAGCCGCGTAGCATTCGAGTTCGGTAGTACTATATTTCCTCTCGGTACCGTTCAATTTCTTCGAGAAAAAAGCAATCGGGTGTTCACAATCATCAATCTTTTGAAATAACACTCCTCCTACTCCTCTTGACGAAGCATCGACTTGGATGTAAAAAGGTAGCGCAAAATTTGGGTGTACTAACACCGGCGCAGTGGTAAGACGTTCTTTTAAAACCTGGAATGCGTCGTGTGCCTCGGTATTCCATGATAGTTTGGCCTTGGTTTTTAAGAGGTCGGTAAGTGGAGCTGAAATGGCGGAGAAATTAGCAATGAACCGTCTGTACCACCCACACATACCGAGAAAGCGACGTAACTGTTTGACGGTTTGCGGAATAGGGAACTCTTGAATTGCACGCACTTTATCTAAATCGACACGTATGCAACCTTCTCCGATCACATAACCTAAATACTTTAGACGTTTTAATACAAATTTACTTTTCTGAACATTAATAGTGAGGTTGGCCTGGCGCAACCACTTAGCTACGAGCTTCAGAAGCACAAGGTGTTCATCAAAAGAACTGGCCGTGACAAGAAGATCGTCAAGATAGACGAAAATCCGGTCATGGTATTCATGGGGAACCACCTTGTGCATCAGTCGGCACATAGTTTGTGGGGCGTTGCACAACCCGAAGGGCATTACGGTGAATTGGTATAGAGGCCTACCCGGTACCGTAAAAGCTGTTTTGCATTTGGCATCATTGTCGAGTGGAATTTGCCAGAATGCATCCTTCAAGTCCAAACTGGAAATGAAAGATGTATTCTCCAGTCGACTCAGTATTCCATCAATTATTGGTAACGGATAGGCGTCTTTCACTGTCACTTCATTCACCCTTCGGGCATCCAGGCACAACCTCACTTTACCATTCGATTTCTTGACCAATGTTACTGGAGAGCACCATGGGCTGGAGCTTTCTTCAAGCACTCCGAGACTGATCATGCGATCGAGCTCGGCGTTCATTAACGCTTGTGTCGCAGGCGATACTGCATAGTATCGCTGCTTCACAGGTTTAGCCTGTCCTGTATCTATCGAATGACAAAGGAGTTTCGTTCGTCCCAACCCTACTTGCGTTGACGAGGGAAACATATCGATGATTTCCTGCAACTCATTTCGTTGTTTTGGTGAAAGCTCATGTAGTAGTGAGTCCTCCGGATCATTCACCGAGTCGATTTCGGGAGGATCGTCTGATAGTGGCACGTGTAATTCACTAAGTTGAATTGTTATTCCGAACAGATTGAAGAAATCGACACCCAAATAGAGTACTTGACTTAAATTAGGTGCCAAAAATAATCGAAGGGATTTTGTTTGATTGTTGAACCGAATTTTGACAAGGATGTATCCCAGAATACGTTCTTTGGCTCCATTGGCGGTGGAAATGACTGATGGTGAATGATGGAAACGAAGTCCAGCGAGGGACAATAGTTTCTCACAATCTTTACCAAGGAGACTAACATTGGCTCCCGAATCAAGGAGGCCACGAATAGGTTGATTGAATATTTCAACGGTTACGTAAGGTCTACCATCGACTTCGGTTGATAGGAGTGAAGAACAAATTTGTTTACGGATCTTTCGTTTTTCCTTGAAATACACCCATGAACGGTGAAAGCTCGATTTGATTTTATCCGGAACGAAATCAATACTGTTCGACGTAACGATAGAGAAATTATTTATGGGACACGTTTTTTGAATCGGTTGTAAAATTCGGGGTCGGTGTTGGAGGCTGCCTCCTCGAACGTGACCTTCTTGCGCGGGAGAATTGAGTATTGAGGGGTGGATTCCCGTGAACTCCACTCCCTCCTCGGCGCGTTTCCCTGCTCTGGAGGATTGCAGTTGGAACATGCGCTATACACTGTGTCATCTTTACCACATACGAAGCAAAATTTTCGAAGAGGAGCTGTACATCTTCGAAAATAATGCCCGGGGTTTTTGCAATTCCAACAAAACCGATTATTAATGCCCAACCGTTGTTGGTTAAGATTATTGTGAGGAGCGTGTGTGTTACGATAATCAGTGTTAATCGCACTTACTTCTGGCTCATAATTATGAACGGTATTAGCCTGGTTAAAGTGAGGCGTGGTAGAATGTACATGATCACCAGCCAACGTAAAGCCTGCCGAGTTATCTATCATGGGAGGAGGAACAAAACCTTGTGACCTCGTTTTGGGAATCGTTGAAGTATGACTTAGTATATTCGCTGCGCTGATTTCGTTATACACGAACCTGTCTCGTGATTTCGACTCGGGGTAGTCGAGTGCATGAACAAATCGGTCTTTAGTAGATAGACTCGCTTCTGGGTTAATTCCCAATTCCTTCCATAATTGTTCGACTCGGCGACATTCGCTTGCCAACTGGTTTAAAGTCTGAAATTCTCGGTCCACAAACTTTTCGCGGAGTCTCGGTCTCATATTGTTAATTAGAATAGATAAGATTTCCGCATCTGGAATAGCCGTTTTTGATTGCAACGCAATCTTTTGAATGTCGTCCATAAATGCCACGAATGATTCTTTTGGATAGTTTTGTTTCCTCTGTTCTAACATGCGCTTAATATGTCTTTCATTAGATGTTATTTGAAATCGATCTATTAAATAGTATTTCAGACAGGGCCATCCAATGTACATGTTAGAATTCCGTTGACGAAAGGTCCAATACCAGTCCAGAGCGGTGTCGTTGAGGAAGCAAGAAGCTACTTCTACTAGACGATCTAAATGAATGTTAGATGCGTTTGCCATGTGTTCCACTCGGAATAGGAAATTCTCGATAGGAATGTCGGCAGGTAGGCCACGAAATCTTAAATTCCAAGAGGATACTGTACGTGTGAGTGTACGGTCGTCAGTCTTAACATGATTTGTTGGGGTATTGCTAGCGCTGTCGCTATTTGGATTTGGACGAGCTACTAAATTTAACTTTTCGTTAAAATTATGCAATAAACTGTTGAAATTAGTAATCATCTGTGTTATGTTATCCTCGGAATGGGCATTATTAATAGGCTGTTGTTGCTTAGACATACTAGGCGTCTTTGATGCCTGGTTGGTTCCTATTGCCCCTATATGCGAATTTACACGACTACCTTGAATATGGCGGTTTGCGATACATGATGATTGACCTTCCGGAAGACTAGTCTGGCAGGGTGGAGTTCCTCCTACCGAAGGAAAGAAGCTGCTGCTAAATAGTGCGTCTCGCAAACAACCATTCAATCTATTAATGCGACCAAGTAGTTCCCCAACGTCGCGACATTCTAAATTCACATTCTGCAGTCGTTTAAGACGATTTTGAATGTGAATTAGACGAGTTTGGTATGACTCAAGGTCTCTATACGTCACTTCATTTGCATCTAAAGCAGATTGAATGCGATTTAATTTCAACGTACACAGTTTAACTTCATGAGCACTATTCCGAACAGCAGTTCGGTGTGGTTGATCTGGCGTAAGTATGGGAAATCTTTTCTCATCTTCTATTTTGGAACCTAATACTTCGAATGCCCTCGGGGTCGATTCGATTCCTCGCACTTCTAATTCCACTTGGAATTCATCATTTTCTATGAGTTCGATGTTCATTTTGGTTGATAATAATTTTTTCCGTAGAATAAATACGAATATCACTAATTCCACTACACTTAATATTATTGAGATTTAACGTTTAATGTAAACAACCGTATGTAGAAGTTAACAAAACACATACAGTAAGAAAAATAATGAATTTAATTAAATTAAGACCCAACCGCTAGATATGATTTCAATGTTGAATGAAAGCAAGGAAAGTTTACCAATGAATCTACAAATAATGAATAATTAAATTTTATAGTTGAACATACAAAAACGTTCGGGAGTTGAACAAATCGTAAGATGCACCAGATGGAACACAATTGATATACATAGTTAAATATAATTAGTATAATAAAAAAATATATATATATAGTGACTTGGAATCTAAGATAGCCATTACGCCGCAAGAAAATCAAACTAGATATCTAGGATACTCTTGTCCATTAATGACTATAATATAAAAAAACTCCTATTGAAATTTTCTACCCCACTGCGCAGTCATGAAACCCAGAAAACGCAGTCTAAGCATGAAAATTCCAACTGGAAGCTGAAAGTATAAGCTCCATGTAATCGTAGATAATGCCTCAAAATCAAAATATCCATTTAGGCGATACCGATATTGAGATCCTAAGATTACCATAGAACCATATTCAACTATACGAAAAATAACGAAAAAATGAATAGTTAAATTAGAATATACGATTGATTTGCATATAGAATCAAGATTGAAAACCGAAACTAATGCTTCGTATACGCTAACTCAAATAATAATGAAGAAATTTTACCGTTTTTTTTTTTTTTTTTTTTATAACACTAACCTGTATGTACTGAATAATTTACCATTAATGCTTGGGCGCCACTGTAACGGAACGTTTGATGGAGTGACCTCGTCCAACATCCTTCACGCCCGTTAACAGACATGTTATCGTCACCACCTGCAGCTTTAGCCGACTATTGCTCAGTCTGTCGTGTGGGTGTTCTTGGTGATGCCCGGTAACACTTCGGGGCTGCTTTTCAATTCTCTACATATTCACTAAACAGAGGAAAAAAAAATTATACCTTTCCATTCCAGTGCATCTCGTAACTATTCAACTCCCGAATCTAATAATTTAACAACTCATTTTGATTATGACTACTGTCATATTAAGATACATATTATATTATCCGAAACAAAAAAAAACAATAAGATAAATAGAAATTAGAAAATCACAATTATACTAAACATACTCTACGTTACGTTACTCTACAAACTAAATTTATGTGTAATTAGTGGCTTATAACGTCGAAATATAAGTCACCCAATTTATTTCGCCCGTAGCTGCGGTTCGTGGAAGATAATATCCGTAACCCGCCGATTCTCGTGGAAACAAATATATGTACTATAAGGCCTTGTCGTGGGCTGTACAAAGAGCTCCCTGTAGGTATCCCGCGCCAAGATCTGAAATGAAAAAATAAAAAAACAAGCGCGACGCGCGCGGTTACTACCATATACACGGAATATTACCTCCCCCTCACTCTGAGCTAACCACTTGTTTTAATCCTGTTGGGGTAACTTATTAGTAGAAGTTATAAGCCACTCGTGTTTATTATCGTTCGAACTAGGGGCACCACTATATAGCTTCGAAAATTTGTTAGACACTTATATGTTATATCGATCGAATTTATTTCATCTCGTTGTATTAACGCTCACATGGATTTTTAGGTGTACTCTTTTATTATATGATCAATCGAATTTTGTGTACCACTGCATTATCGCTCGAATATTGGTTATATGTACACTTTTTTTTTTGTTATAATATCGATCGAATTTAGGCACCGTGTTATATTTATAAGCGCTCGAATATTTGTTATATATGTACACTTTTGTTATACGATCGAATTTAGGCACCGTGTTGTAAGCGCTCGAATATTTGTTATATATGTACACTTTTGTTATACGATCGACCGAATTTATTCACCGTGTTGTATATATTTTTGCTCGAATATTTTTAGTTTGAACGCGTGCCCTAAGATATATATAGGTGGGTAATTATAATAGAGATAAGATTGTTTATTTAGATAAATTAGGATTGTATAAAATTTATAAACAAACGATATATATATATATATAATATTTTACCTGGTTTGTGTTATTTTATTGATTGAGTTGATGCTAATTGTTCAGATGCACGCAAGAAAAGAAGTTGAATTTTCGTTTTTTTCCTCTACGTTATGGTTCGCTGTCAAAGTGGAAAAATCATTTTTCTGATTACTGCGCTCAGTATCGAATGTTCGTTACCGAGCACTAACCTTAACAACGAGCAATTGTTCTGCCACCTATTAACCAATAGCTACAACAAAATAGTGGAACGACATGAACGTTACAACTTCTTTTACAAGTCAATTTAATTTACCGCCCATTGTAGATGTAGTGGTGGCTCGAAAGACCATGTAAATTATCTACGTAAAATTCAATAATTTGGCTGAAGTTCCGCTTTATTGTGGTAAGCTAACTTCTATAGAGTTTACCACTGGTGAGGTCTACAAGAGTAAGAACAATTGCTTAAAGTGTGAATTAATTCTGGTTTTATGTTGGAAATTTTCTTTCTTATATAAAATTTAACACTAAAAATATTGTATGAGATGGTCAATTGTTGTTAAATATATTATACACTTACAAATCGAAAATTCAAATCTCACCATCTTAATAACTAATTGTTGATTTAGCAATGTATATATTATTTGCACTATTGAAACTCAACCCCTCCCTTTTCTACAACGTGCAAAAAATATAAAATGTGCAGCCTTGAGAACAGACGTCTTCTTCTAGATGCTTTTTGGCCACACCAATCCATCCTACATACTGGAAAACATCTCTGTTAATTTACTGTCATGCTTACTTTTTATAATACTCAATTCTTGGTGTTTGTACACCATCCAACTAATTATAGCGACAAAAATACAATTAACAGATTAATTGTAATTGTATTGGAGAACTGAGTGAAATTGGTTTTATTAGAAAGAGTTTAACTGAGTGCAAAATCAGGAAATTAAGCAGAGATTATCAACTATTTTAAAATTTTACTCAAAATTGAGAAAATTTAATCATTACAAAAAGTATTATCACCCGAACCAGAATTATTTTGAAAATTTAAATTGTTGGTCAAATTGAAGAGATACATGTAAAAAACTTAATTTTTTGTTGGAACGAATGAAAATGCAGTCGTTACAAAACCCTGTCAAACGCCTTGCTGAAATCCGTGGTAATAACATTAACTTCCTCTCCAACTTCCATAATGTTTTAAGTATCAGGTGCAAATTCGGTTAGATTGGTTGTAGTAGCCATGCTGATTCACTGAAAACAATGTTTTACATTGTAAGTAAAGGGAATCGTACACAATACTCTCGAATAACTTGGGTATACAGGACAGTTTCGCAATTGGCCTATAGTTAGAGACGTCTGATTTACATCCCTTCTTATGGGTTGGAATTATAAAAGAGTCTTTCCATATTGATGGAAATATTCCGTATAGGAGATTGACTTTTGGAACAGCATTGTACGTGGCTGCGCTAAGTTATCAACACAGTTTTTTAAAACGATAGAAAGCAATCCATGGAGGCCAACGGAAAAATCGCCTTTTTTGCTTGTTGATGCTCCTTACCACAGTTACAAGATCAACTTGAATAGAGACCGGAGACGCTAGAGCGCTGTTATTCATATAACTGAAGTAGGCCGCATCAGGCTCAACATCGTTATTGGAGTGGGCGCTATTAAAAAAATTTGCGAAAAAGCGAGCTATGGTTTTGGGGTCACCAGAACAATGATCGCCGGTTATCCATTTGATTTCTTCTTATATAGTGTGAGCGATAATTTCTGACTCCTTATACTACTGATGTAATCATTATAGAGTTCATGAAACATAATCGAAAATGCATTGTAAACGTTCACGTAGTTAAAGTAATCCGAGTCCAATCTCTCCAGTTTTTGTTTCTTTGTTTTCGCAGTGATCGCAATTCTCTGTTGTACCAGGGTGAAACTACCAGTTTATGTTTTCGTACAGTATAAAGAATGGACTTTTGAAAGCATTCAACCATAGCGACGTAAAAATTGAGAGTTTGGGCTTCCAGGTTGTGATTATTATCGAGAATGAAGTTAAAATCGATGTTAGCTAATAATTCATTAAGCTTCTTAAAATTGGCCTTACGGAAATTAAAACTGGGTGAAGTTTGGCAATTAATATTAACTCTACATAGTTCGCTGGAAAATGAAATTAAAAGAGGCGGATGATACAAGTCAACTGTACTGTGTTACGTGCGGAATGGAAAATGTAGCACCATTTTTCAATCACAATTAAAACACAACACCTTTATATATTTATTTCATTGTCCCTCGAATTTATCGCACAATCAGAACAAAATTATCACAATCAAACAAAATTATTGAACATCATTTATTTTAATTACAAAAGGTTTTTAATATTTTATTGTTTTATTAATCATTACAATATAAGAAGGAAAAGAATTGCTCTTGTATACAAAAAAGAATACCGAGAGTATTTTGTATGCAACGCAAAATATTTTAATAATAATTTTATGATTCGATTTTTTTATTAGTTTATGATTTAACAATATAGAAAAAAAATAAAATAAATGTAATAAAATGCTGACCTTACTCGTATAGATCCCGAATCCAAAAAGAAAGATAAATTTATAAACAGATATTACAAGATGTCGGGTCAGAGATTATAGCAATTAATTTTGGACTAGATTATTAAGTTTATAATGACATAGTATAAACCCAGTCAAGATGCTATAACCCCCTTCTTACGAGTGGTCACATAACACCTCCCTCCGTAGTCTTAAGATGCAATCTTAAGTCTGAACGGGTTCAGAAAGAACTTATGAGCTTATTTATTTAGGCTATGAAATTTGGAAATATAATTCAATTAATGTTGCTTTATTAACTAATTTCAGAATAGTATTTATTTTTAAAACTAAAATATTTATTAATAATACGATTTACAAAATTTCATGCAATAAAATTTTTTTTGTTGCTTTCGTTTTGTTTATATCAATTAGAAGGTTACATACGAATTACGTGGATTCACGAAAAGGTTTTAATCGGTTGTTGTGAACAATTTTAAGTGAGTTTCCTATTTTAATTGATGTATTTTCGGGTGAAATTATTTGTTGAACTTCGTAGGGACCTAGCCAATATTGTGACAGTTTAGATTGTCTAGCTTCGTTTTTCAAACAAACCAAGTCTCCGATGTTGTATGTAACGGCCTTAGAGTTTTTGTCGTAGTAGGTTTTAGATTTCTCTTTAGATTCAATTAAGTTTTGTTTAGCAGTTTCGAAAGATTGTTGCAATTTGGATCTAAGATCATAATAATAGTCGTCATAGTTATAAACGATATCTCGAGAATGAGTAAGGGAACTAGGAATTTGTGGTTTACAACCGAAAACTAGTTCAAATGGCATAAATTTGGTGGACGAATGTGGAGTAGTATTATAACTAAACGTAGCAAAAGGAACCCATAAATCCCAATTTAGTGGGTGCTTATTGCTAAAATTTCGAAGATAGTCCACAAGACTTCTATGCGATCTTTCCAAGGATCCATTAGACTGCGGATGATATGCTGTTGTATTTAGTTTCTTTATTTTAAACAGTTTGGCGATTCTTTTAAATAATTCACTCATGAAATTAGAGCCTTGGTCAGTGAGAATGGAAGTTGGTATACCAAAAACACAGACAAAATTTTCGACGAACGCTTGAGCAACTGTCTCAGTCTCTTGATTTGGAATAGGCACGGCTTGTGAAAATTTAGTTAAATCATCTTGCATGGTTAACAAAAATTTATTATCTGGATTCAAAGGACCAACGATATCCAGAAACAGTTTTTCAAACGGGCGCGATGACGTATCAGTAATTTTCATGGGCATTTTATTAGGTAGACCTGATTTATTCAGTTGACAAGATTTGCAATTTTTTATCATTTTAGTAATTTGATTTAGCATATTTGGGAAACTATAGAATTTACGTAACCTATTATAAGTTCGATAAATTCCTTGATGACCTCCTGAGGCACTATTATGAAATTCGTCAATTACAGTTTCTATTTCAGATTGGTCTGTCTATTCAACGATATCTTCGTTAGAGGTAGACTTTTCGTTCTCTGACAAGTGACCTTCATCGTTAATAGAAGTTTGACGTAATTTTTGCGCTCTAGTTAGTACGTTGACGTTAGTATTTTCATCGGTTGGTTCTAATCGGATTCGACTCAAGCAATCAGCATTAGTATTAAGTTTACCAGCTTTATGTACGATTTTAAATTGGTATTCGTCTAATTTAATGCGCCAACGAGTGAGTTTTGAAGAAGGATTCGTTAAACTACATAGCCAAATCAATGGTTTATGATCAGTAACCACAATAAATTCTCTTCCATAAAGATATGGTCGAAAGAGATTAACAGCCCAAACCACAGAAAGAAGTTCCTTTTCAATCGCGGAATAATTTCTTTCTGCTTTATTCAAAACTCGGCTGGAAAAGGCAATTGGCATATCCATATCCTCTACTTCTTGTGATAATACAGAACCTATGGCAACATCACTAGCATCACAGGTAACCGTAAATTTTTTAGTGTAATCTGGTCGAATTAGTATTGGTGGAGAGCATAGCGTTTTCTTTAATTTATTAAAGCTTTCTTCGCAAAAGGCATCCAACTTGAAGACAACGTCTTTTTTTAAAAGCTGAGTTAAGGGTTTCGCAATGTCGGAAAAATGTGATATAAAACGGCGATAGTAGCCAGCGAAACCTAGAAACGATTTTACTTCACGAGTAGTTTTGGGAGTGGGGTAGTTTGTAACGGCGGTTATTTTGTTAGGATCAGGTTTAACTCCTTCAGGGGTTATAACATGTCCTAGATAGGTTATCTCTTTGCAGAGGAACTGACATTTAGTGGGATTAACTTTCAAATTGTGTAGACGAAAGCAATCGAAGATTTCCTTTATTTTATTATTATGGTCAGTTAGATTACAGCCGTAGACAACTACATCGTCGAGGTAAACAAAACATTTGATACCATTGAGACCACTTAGTACACAATTCATTAGGCGTTGAAAGGTCGTCGGGCCACCCTTCAAACCAAATGGCATTCTTCTAAAATGGTAGTGTCCAAAAGGTGTACTAAATGCGGTTTTATTTCGATCTTTCTCATCTAATGGTACCTGGTGATAGCCGTCAGCTAGATCAATAGTACTGAAGTATGAAGTTTTTCCGAGTTGATCCAAAATATCAGTAATATTCGGTAGAGGAAAACTGTCGCCTATCGTGATATCGTTCAATTTTCGATAATCGACCACGATGCGCCATTTTTTCTCATCCGTATTTGATTTTTTTGGAACCACTAGAAGGGGAAAATTCCAAGGGGATTTGCTAGGCTCAATTACATCATTTTCGAGCATTTTAGAGATTTGCAAATCAATCTCATTTCTTTGCGATTGGGGTAACCGATATGGACGAACGTTGATGGGACTATAATTTGGATGAGTCGGAATTTTGTGGGTAGTAGTATCAGTAACCGTTAACTTGTCACCTGGCAGAAGAAAAATGTCATTGTATTCGCGACATAGTTTTAAAATGGACGCTTTTTCTTCCGAATTCAAGTGATCATGGTTGATGGAATTTTCTAAATTTTCTAGTCGATTCTCTAAGTAATGATTCTGCGATTCAATTTGGTATACGTTATAGTTTTCTAATGGATATAGACTTAGAGAAAAATTATAACATTCATATGGCTCGTTCGTAGTATTTAAAATGCTTATACAGAATAAATTATTTTCGTTTTTAATTAAAGAATTGCCGATAAAAACGCCGGGCATTAATTCTTTTGAAGAGCACAAATATTCTGCGTTTTCTGTGCAACAAGATGAAAACTAAATTAATTTTTCAGATCTAGGTGCCACAAAATTTGACGGAGCCGGGCATAAATTTATAGAACAGGTGCCTGTCTCATGCGGAATTTTTATAAGGTGATTCTCAAAATCTATATGACACTTAAATTTAGATAGAAAATCTTTACCTAAAATACCACAACATGCTATCGGGAAATCATCTGTAACTATGTGAAATCGATGAGAAATTTGAAATGACTCAGATAAATTAAGTTTTACATCGCACACGGCTAAAGTTTGAATGAATTTATCGGAGATGCCTTTTAGAGAGCATTTTAAATTAGGATAGCAAATTGTATTGGGTTCAACGAAAGTCCTTTTAATGAGACACACATCAGCTCCCGCATCGACTAATAGCAATAAAGACTTCGTTTTGGCAACGTCAAGGTTTAATTTTACATATTTTTTATCTGCGATTGAATTAGTTATTAATGTCGATTTAACGGTGGAACTGGATGTATTTAATGGTGATAATATATATTTATTTTGATCACGACACGTATCTAAATTTGATGAACTCGGCAAGTCGTTGTTGAGTTCCCGAAAGTTTTCCGATTCGTCGTTGGTGTCGGCATTATACTTGTTAGCATTTGCCCTTTTTCGTTTGAAACAATAATTAATGCGATGACCTGGGCACTTACAATAGGCACAAATAATGACAGATTTGACTCTTTGGTTTTGTGAGTTTGGAGGAACTGTTGGACCTTTAAATGGAGTATTAAAGTTTCTAAATTGTACCGTGTTCGAAGGGCCAGGTTGTTGTGTACCTGTTTGAGTAGAAAAATTAGGGTAACTAGGTTGATAGTTATTATGTTGTCGAGGATTTCTGAGATAACAAGAAGACGCAGTATGACCCATTTTACAACATAGTTGACACTTAACCAATTGTTTAGGAGGAGTTTGCGAATTGTTTCTTTGTTTATTTAGTTTCAACGCTAATTCTTCCTCGCAAGCTTTAGCTAATGACTCTTTGAAGTCTTGGAATCGACATGCCTTGACAATTAGGCGTATATTGTCGTGGAGGCCTTCTTGAAACGCGCGTAAGGCAGTTTTAGAATTTATACTTTTTATGATGTTGGCTGCTTTGATGCCTTCAACTCTTATGCAAGCCTCGTTTAATTTGGAGAGGATTTCCTGAACTCGACGAGCGTAATCTTCGACACATTCATCTCGTTTTTGTGCAATGTTTACGAGTTCTAACTGTAAATGTTCACTTGAATATAGTTCTGAGAATTCGTTTTTTAAATCGTTTTGTAACTCATCCCAAGACGTATATTCATTATACTTAAAGGTTTGCTCAAAGGCAATGTCAATTATTTTCGATTTTAGTAAATCTAGGAATACAGAAACGTCCTTTTCGGTGACGGTTTGGTGAACAGAGTTACAACAAGCAAGGAAATGTTGGAGCTTGGAGGAGTCACCGTCAAAAGAAGGAATCAATTTTAGTGCAATTTCTAGTTTAAATGGCATGTTGTCAAATTGTTCGTTAAGATTTGAAGAACAACTTTCGACAGTACTATCGGAAGAATTACTTGCAGTATCAGAGTGTGTCGGATCATTGGACTTTTCGGAGGATTCTATTTCACAACCAATGACTACCGTTTCGGATTTTGGATTTTCTTGAAAATTACTATTCAAGTTTATGTTAGGGAATTTTTTTTTCTCCGCATCCGATCTTAACCGTACGCGCGTAGTTTCAGTCATATGAAATTTTGCAAAACTGAGGGAAATTTACACGCGCAAAGCTAACATTTGAATTATAAATTAAAATTTCACTAACCTTTACAAAAATTGTATGTTGATGCGATGGTGTTGGTAGTCTTTATACGAAGTGTTGAATATGTAGTCTCGTTCCAGATGGTGTTGTCCCAAAAGTAATTAAATAAATCCTTATAATGTTATATGTGGATGATGAGTCTTTGATGTACTGCTGCTGGATCTTCCCATGTGATTATAAGCCGTCATGTAATTTGTCGTAAATTGTTGATTTAAAGTTGAATTTTTTTTTTTTTTTTGTCCATTTAATTCGTACGTATGCATACAGCTGGTTCAAGAGGCTGGTACTTTTTTTTACGGTCACTTAAGTTGATTGTTGTAATGACCCAATTATTGGAAGAATCGACATCCAGCCATGTAAAATGGTACTTGGGATTCATTTAAAGTATCGAGTATTTGCAGGTCAGCATAATTTAAATATGTAATTTGAAAATTTTAGTTCAACTTTTATTGACACAAAAGAATTTCATTAAAAAAAAATTTTTATAGAAATTAAAATTAAAATAGATATTTGACCTTCAATAATTTCGATGCAAAAATATTAAAATTCGATTACTAACAATGAAATATGTAAAAGTTTATCTTGTGTGTAACATAGAAAAACATGGTTCACATTTTATTTTCATTCCAAAATTACTATTTTCTAGTTTCATTTTTTTTTTTTTTGCACAGCCACAAATGTTTTAATTTGGTAGAGACCCTTTGGCGTTTTTCGACCGCGGGATCCCTCCGCTGCCACCAATTTGTTACGAGCGGAATGGAAAATGTAGCACCAGTTTTCAATCACAATTAAAACACAACACCTTTATATATTTATTTCATGGTCCCTCGAATTTATCGCACAATCAGAACAAAATTATTGAACATTGTAAGTTTGTTGTATTTAATTAGTATTTGTGGCTTACCACTGGTGAGGGCACACAAATATATTACGAGGTTCTTGTTTTACAACTGAATCTTTATTATAATTTCTACGGTTTTTATACATAAATTTAGTTTACTAAGCATATTATTATGAATGAATATAATACAGCACATACGATGAGCGTATATTAGTTGACTAAAGGGGCAACCATAGAAAAATTAAAAAAAATTATAAACGTAACTTTAAAAAAATTATGTTTGCGTTAAATGCCGTTTCTGTGCTTTCGCCCATGGAAAAATTAATTTAAACTAAAAAATTTAACGAAGCTTCGTTAAATATGAATTGTCACTTAATAAAAATTATTGGAGCGAAATTTTGCGTTCAAACGTAAAAAAAATTAAAATTTGTATCGTGCTACCTAAAAAAAACAACAAACAATAAACAGCTGTCACTATAACAAATAGTTTATAAATAAATAAATAGTTGTCATTCAATATTCTACAATATTTACGGCATACTCGTTACGTCTAGTACGGCTGGAATGTCATTAAAAATTAGTGTCGTCAAAATTTTTAATTTTTTTTAATTTTATAATTTTTTTATGGTTGGCCCTTAAGCAAGTTATTATACTTGAAACTAAAGGGCCAACCATAAAAAAATTATAAAATTAAAAAAAATTAAAAATTTTGAAGACACTAATTTTTAATGACATTCCAGCCATACTAGACGTAACGAGTATGCCGTAAATATTGTAGAATATTGAATGACAACTATTTATTTATTTATAAACTATTTGTTATAGTGACAGCTGTTTATTGTTTGTTGTTTTTTTTAGGTAGCACGATACAAAATTTAATTTTTTTTACGTTTGAACGCAAAATTTCGCTCCAATAATTTTTATTAAGTGACAATTCAAATTTAACGAAGCTTCGTTAAATTTTTTAATTTAAATTAATTTTTCCATGGGCGAAAGCACAGAAACGGCATTTAACGCAAACATAATTTTTTTAAAGTTACGTTTATAATTTTTTTTAATTTTTCTATGGTTGCCCCTTAAAGTACATACGATATTATGCACCTTGTTGAGTATCAACATTCTCCCGGGCCTGACCTCCTAACCTGTAGGCTTCGTTTGGTGGAGACCTTCTGTGACTTCGGTATTTATAGACCGTGAAGACGATTATGCCAAAGGCAATAATCGCATAGAGAACAGAGTATTGATGAATGTCATGATGTGATACTGCGATTTCTTCTCCTTGCAAGTGTTGTATTCGCTTGTGCAGCTCAGTTATCTCATTCCCCAAGGTTGAGTTTTCCAAATCGATTGAGATGTTTGTAGGCCTTTTAATCCACTGCATCGATAAGTTGACTTTTGGGAGATATGATGAATTAATTACAGTTTCTTTGAAGATTTTATGTGTTGTTAAAAGAATTGACCCTTTTTTTAACGTGCATCCGTTTTCAAGTGAAATTATTCCGTTGTGCGGCAGTTGTACTGCCACGAAGTCCCCATCGCAAACTATGGTAGCTTGCCGTTCTTGTCGGATTGAGAAAATCCACTTATTGCCTTTCAATTTTATCCATGTATCTTGTTTATTTTGTGATACTCCTTTTACAATATGACAGTTGGATGGTTGTTGTGACGCTAATAAATTTAATTCGCATATAGAATTGTTTGCGTATACGGAATAAATAGGATGGATCAACATACAAATATACTCATAGTTGCTATGTTTGCAGTGACTAAACTCGTCCTTTGACATCATGTAGTATTCATCACGATGTATCGAGGAAACTAAATAGTCCATTGGTGATTGAATGATGATGTCCTCGATTGTAGGAAGTGGTATTGGTTTAAATATTTGATACCTCGCTGTGTTCATCAATGGAATCTTCAACTCAAAGATCATATATTGACCACTTATTTTTCCTCTGCATGACATTATTTGATACAAGCTCAATAGTTCATAGTTTTCATTTTGCTAGGGCAGCAGTACGTCAGGAGGCATATGATGTTTTATATCTTCCAGAGCCTTGCTGAGTTGATTTGGAGGTAATATTGATGTGCTCACTGCCTTATTGTGTGTGTTTAAAAGGACATCAATTAGTTTTTGTTGAGTGTCTTTGAAGTCGAGCATTAGAAGCAGTGCATGCAGGGTTAAAGATGTCAACCTTTCGGTATTGTTAATGTCATTTAACGTAGCGCCTATTTGTTTATTAATAGCTTGCCAATGACGTCTATTGTCTTCATCAGCACGTTTTAAAATTTTTAGGGTTGCATCAGCAATCGAAGTTTGGTTCTTGGCTATCATTAAAAGGTGTTGTTGATTTAGTTTGATTTTTTGTATTTCCTCTTCATAGTGCTTCGCATCACGGTCGTCAAGAACTCCAAATAAGTCACTTGCCAAGTTGCCCACAATATTTAGGATTCCTCGTTTTCTTCTCCTTTCTCTGTAGTGAAGTATTGCGTTCTTGTCCTCGATTTCAGTTAGAATGTGCATAAGCTGATTGTTAATTGCGGAGCATAGCTGGTAATTATCTTCAGCTGTTTCCGTACATACTTGATCCATGTTCCTTGCCAGACTTCTGTATGACGCCAAATCTGAGTAATAGGATGTGAGGTTAAAATAAACTACTATTTTCCACTGCTGGTTGGTGAATCGGAGGTTTCCTAGGTTTTCTAGATACAGTCCAGGTTGATGATTAAAGTTGGTGATGTTGTACTTCGGCAGTTCGGCCGAGGTTACTTGATTAGGCAATGCAGTGAATGTTATTAAGCTTAGTAGAATCAATGGTAAAGCCAACTTGGTGATCCTAGGAACTCTTTTGGTGCGGGACTCGCTCACTAACTCACTCACTGACTCATTTTGCGTCCTCTCGGTGTCGAGAGGTAAGACACTTATTTTGGTGATGGGTCTTTTGAACACAGAACCGTTACCAGCTTTTACTGTGACTACCCTTGTCAAACCATCGCTGCCGGGATGTAGGTCGATGATCCTTCCCAAGGGCCAGTTTGTTGGCGGTAAGTTGTTGTCCTTTATTAAAACAATGTCGTCTACTTTGACCATTGGTTGTTTTCCCGTCCACTTAGTTCTTTGTTGTAATTCGGTGATGTAATCATTTGACCAACGCTTCCAAAAATCTTGAACCAGTTTTTGTAGTAATCTCCAACGATTACTGACGGAAATGTTTTCATCCAACAGGTTCGATTCTGGGATAGTAATTAACGAATCACCAACTAAAAAGTGTGCCGGTGTTAATATCAATGCAGTTGGGTCGGATGATACTGTTGTAAGCGGCCTTGAATTGAGACATGCTTCTATCTGCGATGTGACAGTTGCTAATTCTTCATATGTGAGCATTGTATCTCCAATTACCCGTTTTAGGTGGAATTTTAAAGACTTCACTGCCGCTTCCCAAAGTCCCCCGAAGTGCGGAGCAGATGGTGGTATGAATTGCCATTGAATCCCAATATCAGCTAGCATTCGTTGGATCTCATGATTTGCTTGTTGTATAGCTTGCTGTTTATCCTTTTCTAGCAATGACCGGGCTCCAACAAAATTGGTTCCATTATCACAGTAAATCCGTTGGCAAAGCCCTCTTCGAGAGATGAACCTCTTAAGGGCCGCGATAAAGGCTGGGGTAGTCATATCACTGACAACCTCTATATGTACAGCTTTAGTAGCAAGGCATACGAATAATGCGATGTATCCTTTGTATGACTTATTCCTACGTCCTTTCAAAACTCTTACTGATATAGGTCCAGCGTAGTCAACTCCTGTGTTGGTAAACGGACGTGATGGCGTAACTCGTTCTTTGGGTAAGCTGGCCATTATTTGGTGTTTTGTTGAAGCGTTGAATCTAAAACACGTGATGCATTTTGCTATTTCAGAACGTATGTTGCTTCTGCCGTTGGTAATCCAATATTTCTTTCTAAGATGTGACAACGTTAGCTGGATTCCCCCATGTAAAGTTTTCGTATGAGCATCTTTGATTAATAGCTTAGTGAATCTATGTTTTGGTGGCAATATTTTTGGATGTCGAGTATCATAGCTCAGGTTGCAATTAGTTATTCTTCCTCCTACTCTCAACGTGTTATGTTCATCGATAAATGGATTGAGGGAAAGGAGGTTGCTTTTTGTTGATACTGAGCCTGCTTTGATAATCTGCATGATTTCTTTCTGGAACTCCGCGTGTTGAATCATTCTAATCAGCTCATTACCGGCATCATTAAGTTCTTCGGCAGATAATAAAATTGAAGACCCAATATCCTGTTTTTTTAAACATTTGTTTATAAATCGCCGACAGAGTTGTTCACTTTTGAAAATCGATCTATGATCTCCATAAATGGATTAACTATTGCTGATGTTGTCACTGTTACTATCTTGTTTTCTTTAGTTTCCACGTTAGGTTCACTTAGAGTAGCAGTTTTTTGTGGCCAATGTTCGGCTACAAATAGCAACCAATTTGGACCTGTCCACCATAACTGGTTATTTTTTAATTCCCTTGGACTGGTGCCTCTTGATGCGCACTTTGATTCGAAAGCAGGTTTCGTTTAGTGAACTTGCCGATATCAGACGTAGATCGGATGACAATAAAGCCGAATGTGTCTGTTCCTGGATTCCAGTGTAGTCCAAGTGTTTTAATTGCATTGTCAAGCTTAAATTCCAAACGATTTTGATTTCTTAGATGTTCTGGTATGGATTCCGAAAGGACAGCGTTGTTTGTTGCCCATTTTCTTAAGGTAAATCCTCCGCTATTTAGTAAGCCAATGATTTGTTTTTGGATGGGTGAGGCTTCTTCCAATGTGTTTTGTCCAGAAATCAGGTCATCGACGTAGAAATCGTTTAAAACTATGTTGGATGCAAGAGGATATTTCTTTTGTTCATCGATGGCAAGCTGACGTAGTGACTTGACTGCTAAATAAGTAGCTGCTGCTGTACCATACGTCACGGTGGTTAACTTATACTCCCGAATCTCTTGATTCGGGGATTGTCTCCATAATATACGTTGATAGTTCTGATCATCTTCATCAATGATTATTTGTCTAAACATTTTTTCAATGTCAGCGGTATGGACGTACTTGTGCTTCCGCCACCTTAATAATATGGATGATAGATCACATCATGACCCGTTAACATTACATCATTTAATGATATCCCAGTTGATGTTTTGGCTGACCCATCGAAAACTACCCTAAGTTTTGTAGTTGTACTCGAAGATTTCAGAACTGCATGATGCGGTAGGAAATAGTAACCAGATTCATTGGTTGTATCAGCAACCACCATGTGTCCCAAGGCGATATATTCATCCATGAAGTTTCTGTACTGCGTTGCTAGTTGTGGATTTTTAGCAAGGCGTTTTTCTACCTGAAGTAAGCGTGCCATTGCTAATTTACGCTAGCAGCCCAAAGGCTTGGAATAAAACAGCTCGGAGTTAAACGGTATTTTTACCACGTAGCGGCCAGCATTGTTACGTTGATGGCTGATTTCATATAACTTTTCACATTCTAATTCTTCTTTAGTAAATGCTCGCTTGCACGGGATTTCTTCTATTTCCCAAAATGTTTTAAGTTGTTTATCGATATCTACTGCCTCCACTGTCAATGTCTGGGTTACCGAGATGTTGCAATCAACTGAAGTTCGTCCCATAAATATCCAGCCTAATTTTGTATGTTGTGCAATCGGTTCTTCGGATGATGGTTTTAAAATATTATTCAACAGAATGTCTCCATAATAATCGGCACCAAGTAAAATGTCGATTGGACCAGGGGTGTGGAATGTAGGATCAGCCCACAAAATGTTTTTGGTGTGTTTTCATTTCCAAGGATCTAGATGCTGCTCTGGCATGTCCCGGGTCAAAGTTTTGAAAACTAGCGCTTTGATTTTTATATTGAAATTGGATGTGAATCTGGGACTTATTGTAAGCTCAACGACTGAACTTGCTGTTCCGGCTTCTGTTTTTCCCATTCCAATGATGTCTGCGTGCGCATTGAACTTTGTTAGTTTTAGCTTGTCGCAAGCCTCTTCTGTTATGAACGTAGCCTGTGATCCAGGGTCAACTAAAACGCGAAGAAGCTCTTCGGAAGTGTTAGAAGATGCTTTTACCATAGCAGTGCCTAACAATATGCAATTACGGTTCCACGTATGTCCTGACTGTATAGCCGGTTGTGTTGGTGGTTGAGATTTACCGACTCCCTTTGGATTGTCGTTACAATGAAGCAGGCTGTGATGAGCACCCTTACATAGGTCACAGCTTTTGAAGCATGGATTTTTGTGCCTTGGAAGCAGACAGCTAATTGCCTTGGTTCTCTCGGTGTGTGGCAAGTTCTGAAATTTCTTGCATTCTGGTAGATTGTGTTCTTCATAGCAATAACTGCATTTTGCTTGTTTTTTGGCCACTATGACATTTGCTGCCTTCCGAACTGGAGTAGATTGCTGATCTCTTTTTTTGTTGACGTTTTCTCTGGATAGTACTCCAAGTGATTGGAAGCGTAATTGAAGAAAGTTCAGGAAGTCTTTCACTGTTTGAATATCCTTTGGATTTTTAAGTGATGTTTCATACAGCCGATGTGTCTCTCTATCCAACTTCCTTGTCAAAATGTTTATGAGTATTGCATCCCACGAATCTGTGTTTATTCCTTGATTCTTTAGGGCATGCAGACATTCTATGACTGTGTCATGTAGCGTTCTTAAGTGATTTGCAGATTCTATCTGAATGACAGGTAGCTCCATAATCGTATCAATAAAGGTGTTTGTTATAAGTCTTTTATCCTCGTATCTAGAGAATAAAATATTCCAAGCGGTAGAGTAATTTTCTTTTGATACGGTGAGGTGACTTATGAGTTTGGCTGCATCACCTCGGATTACTGAGAGTAAGTAATGCATTTTCTCCTCACTGGATAACTCTTTGTTGCAGTGAATCATTTTAGTGAATAAGTTTTGAAAGCTTGGCCATTGCTTACAGTTCCCATAGAAATGCGCTATTTCTATCCGAGGGAGTTTTATCCTGGAATGGGTATTATCAGTTCCTTCCTTGCTGATACTTTCCAGTTGATCTTGAAGATGAATGTTCGCGAATTCATACTCTTGTTGAAGTATCTCGTAAGTTTTCTCACCAAAATATTTATTGCCGAGTTCTTCTTCGGTTGCGTTGCTCAATATTTCTTCGTGGTTGTTTGTGAAGGTAATCCAGGAAGTATTTAATAATTTCATTTTCATCTCAAAAAATGATTTGCTGCGTGGTTCAGTGCTAATAATGAATTCCATTATGCCATTTATGTTGGTGCGTAGCATATTTGCTTTTATGTTTTGGATCTTGTATCGCTTTCGTTGTTCTTGGTTGGCGACGTCAATTTCCGGGAACACCTCAGTATCGTCATCATCGTTGTCTTCTAGAACGTATGAAGAAGTATCTGCCGCCTTTTTGTTCATCTCATCATTTGTGTCAGATGAATTAGCTGGCATAGCCTTGTCTCGGGCATCTTTGAGGGTTGTTTTAGTTTCTTCATATGCAGTTTTGACTTGATCGAAGAATTTTTCGACTACATACGGATGATTTTTGTCGAGTGTATGTACCAAAGCAGCATCCACAGTTGAAAATTTGTCAAAGAGCAGCTGTATATTTGTGAGTCTTTCATCACAATATTTAACAGTTTTTCTAACAGCTCAATCTTTTTCAACGTTTGTTCTTATTTTGTTTATTAATTTTCCAGTTTGTGTTTGCTCACACAAACCTTTGATAGTATCCATCTTCGATGTTATGTTGGTTTTTTAGAAATGTATTTCCAAGCGTGGTTCTTATTTATAACTCGAAGGACCAAATGTAAGTATCCATAGGTCGCTGGTTCATATCCGGCTCGAAGGACCAAATGTAAGTTTGTTGTATTTAATTAGTATTTGTGGCTTACCACTGGTGAGGGCACACAAATATATTACGAGGTTCTTGTTTTACAACTGAATCTTTATTATAATTTCTACGGTTTTTATACATAAATTTAGTTTACTAAGCATATTATTATGAATGAATATAGTACAAAGCATGTTATTATGAACGAATATAATACAGCACATACGATAAGCGTATATTAGTTGACTAAGCAAGTTATTATACTTGAAACTAAAGTACATACGATATTATGCACCTTGTTGAGTATCAACAAACATCATTTATTTTAATTACAAAAGGTTTTTAATATTTTATTGTTTTATTAATCATTACAATATAAGAAGGAAAAGAATTGCTCTTGTATACCAAAAAGAAAACCGAGAGTATTTTGTATGCAACGCAAAATATTTTAATAATAATTTTATGATTCGATTTTTTTATTAGTTTATGATTTAACAATATAGAAAAAAAATAAAATAAATGTAATAAAATGCTGACCTTACTCGTATAGATCCCGAATCCAAAAAGAAAGATAAATTTATAAACAGATATTACAAAATGTCGGGTCAGAGATTATAGCAATTAATTCTGGACTAGATTATTAAGTTTATAATGACATAGTATAAACCCAGTCAAGATGCTATAACCCCCTTCTTACGAGTGGTCACATAACAACTGAGAACCAGATTTGTTTCTGAGACTCTGAAATTATTTGCGCCGGAAGAGAATACTAGGTCAATTTGCCTGTTAAAGATTGTTCTTGACGTTACTGATCTGCACCAAATCTCAATTACAGATCTTGCATTCTCAGCAACGTAAAGGGTATTGTTCTCGTTATATTATTAGTAATGGTTACCTATAGAAAAGTTTCAATCAACTTTTCATGTGTAAAGCCTTCAAAACTCGTTTGAATATTGTAACTTACAAAAGACATTTGATAATTTCTAAAAATTCAACGTTTAGTGTTATAGTTGGACAATAGATGAAATGAAAGGTAGTGATAGTTACTTTCCTTTGGTTTCCACATGACATTTTTTCGATGGATAACCACATGGATGGATATCACTATAGCTATTCATTTCATTTAGTTTCCAACCAATTCACTTTAAACGTTGAATAAAAAATGGAGTTTCGATTGCATCAAATCTGAAAAATTTAACTTTTAATTTTTTTAAAATTTATTACAAAGTCTTAATTGTATAAAGCGGTATTGTCCTGACCCACAACAATTTGTAATATTATTATACGAAATCCAAAAACCGCATAATCATATTATTAAATCGTTACTTTGTAACATTTATCTAATCGTCCAGAAACTTCATCTCGAACAAACGAGCTAAAAAATAAGCATATATGTACATAAAAATATGCTGTATACATATCTTTCAAACTTCATTACAGCATACATACTTTCGTATATATATATATGTAATAAAGCTCGATATCGTTTCCAAAAATTCGTTATAATACTCCTACGCTCCTACACACAGTAAATATATTACGTCCAACAACATCTTAAGTATATTTCTTTTTTAAAACAAGCATAAAATGGGAAATCTTCTTCCACCTTTCCGCTTCCAATTCATATAAATAATTTAAGTACTTCCTATCCCGCATCTATAGAACATTTACACAACATACACATAACTAAAAAATTAAGTTTTGTTTCGCTAGAAAATTTATGATTTTAAAAAATAATAAATATTGATAAATAAGATGAAAAGCACAATAACAATTTCATCCCGTTTCCAAAAAAAAAAAAAGTGGCGCACCCCCGCTAAATAATATATCCATCCCCATTATATAGCCAGCGAGAAATAAAAAGTCAACGAATTTTTTATTGACATAGTTTCTCGGTTCGATGTTTATAATTTTGTCCGCCATTGTATGTGTATGTATGTATGTATCGACCAATATTTTATTCCTTTTCCTCGTTTTTGGTGTCGTTGCAGATGCAATCTTCCTCCTCTTCTTAATATTTCTGTTTTTTATTTTCTTCTGCCCGATTTTCTGAGGTGGGTGTAATTGAATTAAAAATAATTTAAAGTCAAAAACTTTAAACTTTTATATTATTTGCTGTGCTGTCGAAATATTTTTATAAATTATGCAACCAAGTTTTACGACATTTTGTGGTGTGGTGCGGTTTTGTACCAAGAAAATGTTACTCTTACCTAATAATGTACCCGCATATCCCCTCGAATACCTAAGTTTGCCTCTGTGCATACAAAACTTATCAATAACATAGTTTTTATGTTTTTTTTTTTTTACTATTATTTTCTTCTAATACATAAATTGCAATTTGCAACAACATAAAATAGTTTCACCAATAATAAAAAAATAACAAAAAATTCGAGAATAAGCAAATTCTGAAAAATAATAATAAAAATAAAAAAAATATCCTGGAAACTTTTTTTTTTACAAATACATATATGATGATCTAAAGCGGCAGGCGCCATTAGGACCAGACGTATGGCGGGGGTGGTTTTATCTCAAACCAAATCGATATATATATATATATACATGTAGCTAGAAAAATGTGTGTCTCCCTTTCTGTGTATGTAGTACATACATAGTACAAAATGTATAATCCTTTTTAACACTCTGTGTGGTGGTGGTGTGCTTCCGGGTTGATTTTCAATAATTTTTCTTTGTATGCGCGACGTTACGTACGTAAACAGATTTTCAATATATGTATATGAATACCGAACATAAAACAATAACAACAAATTATTGAGGAAAAATAAACAAAAATTTTCATCTTCTTGAAAACAACATGTAAAAAATTGCTTGCCTCTTGATGTTTTGTATCTTGGGTACAACACACCCGCACTCAAATCTGATATAAAAATAAATTTGTGTTCCTATTTTTCTTCTAACACAAATGCGACTTTGAACATCAAAAATTGTTTTCTATGAAATATATGTACGTGGAGTGCGTTCATGAACTCTACATTAGTACGATATTGTAACAACTGTAGCAATGTGCAGTGAGTAACACCTTGCCAAAATCTGGTTCTTGCAACATTAGTGAACAGTACTTATGCGCACTGTAGCGTCTTAATATTGAAAATAACTTAGCTGGCGCAACATTTAATAATGAGAAAATCGTAACTAACCTAAAAATTCAAAACATAGCCTAACATTTTTTATGTGTAGACAGACGTTCATGGTGTTTGTAGGGCTCTCTGTAAAAAATGTAAAATTCGTAATAAGTGGTCAAAGTTACCGATTTATTAAAAAAATCAAGTGAAATGTGATTTTTCATATTCTCATTACAAAAATGTGTGGAACTTAATACGAGGGCAGTTTGACAAGTCAGTGACTTTTTGAATAAAAGATATTTTTTCGGCAAAAAAGCGTTTTATTTCTCAACATAGTCTCCGTTAAGCTCGATACATTTAGTCCAGCGTTTTTCAACCATTTGTATTCCTTTCAAATAATAGGTTTTCTAAAGGCCCTCAAAATAGTCGTTTGTTTCAGCGATGACCTCTTCGTTACACTCAAATCTCAGCCATTTTTTTAGGTTTGGAAACAAGAAATAGTAACAGGAGGTTAAATCCGGAGAATATGCTGGATGGGGTAACAGTTAGTATCGCAATTTCTGGATTTTTGCCTAGGTGACTATACACATATAAATTAGGTCGTTTTTGCTTCAAATCAGTATAGAATCGGTCCACAAGCTCTGAATAATACTCGTCGCAGTCCCACCTGGGCCTGCTTTGGTACGCAATCACCCGGCAAAACAAACTATCTTGATTGTTCTTTGGTCTCTGGTGAGTTGTGATCCTCGTTCGGATTGCAGCTGGACATCGCTAAACACTTTTTTGTAGTGGTCACACGGTTGCGCTTTTGGTCAAGTGTCAGCAGTCACGGCAACCATGGCTTGGATAGCTTTTTCAAGTCCAAATATTCATGTAAAATGTGATGCATCCACATCACTCACTTTCATTATAGATTGTATCGACTATTTCTGACGTAACGACCTATTTTGGGCGACTTGAATGTTCGGTGTCACTTGTTGGTATGACCACAACAGAACAAAGTAAACCACTTATTTCCCATTGAAATTGATGGCGCAGGGTTTCCATAGTATTTATTTAGTATAGCACACGAAATTCACTTTTTTCCATTTTCGTTAAAATTCACGAGGTTGTCTGCTTTCAATGACTGTCAAACACAAACTAAATGATGCATCTTGATCAAAATTTGAGAGAAGTCTATTAATAGATGGCAGTTGACGGGACCAGTGTTACATTCAAAGTTACTGAGGGAAAATTCATAAAGTCACTGACTAATCAAACTGCCCTCGTATCATATGACCACCAAAAATTTACTTTTCTTAAATTTCAGCAATTAACCTGAATCCTGTCAATATTCCAACCTTCAGTCCAATACGCAGTGGAACGAACAAAATAACAGTGGCGTGTATAAAATAAAATTTTATTTTAAACTATTGCAGCGTTTATTGTTCGTTATCAAAATTACATTAGGTACCCCCCTCAAAAACACAATGTGCCAGGCCTGCCACAACTTTAAGTAAATTACACTAGAGAGTGCATTCGCTAATGTCAATACTCCCACATTGAATTATAAGTTACTTTTTAGAAATGCCAAAAAAAATTTTTAGTAACGTTTTGATCATTATGTCGGCCACTGCAAGTTCCATCCTCATACCTCTCCCTAATGAAATGATATCACACGTTTATATACTTGGTCTTCGTATGGAATTCCGGTTTTTTGATGAGTTCAATCGCGCTTTGATTATCCATAAGACAAAATATTTAAAGGGACATTCTATGGCCAATGTCCCCTTTAAATATTTCAAAATCCGTTTTTCCGCATTCACTTGCGTTGGCGCTTATTTCTCCATACGTGTCGACTTGCATTGTCAAATTTGATGTCTGATCACGTTGCCACGGCCTAATACATTTATTCACTTCAAAATCGTCAAAATTCTGTACACTGTCCGATAGAGTTGCCCCTGATTGCACTCCATCATGTCAAAATGTTTGAGTATTTTTTGCGAATATGGTTGCTGATTCCCAAGAATCGATCCATTTGGTCGTTATACGATTTCAAGCCCCAAAAACCATTTGAGCTATTTTAACATTCAATTCCCTGCATGTTCAATATCCAGAAAAAACTATTTCCTCGTTCTATGTTGCACTCAATCCGTCGTCGACATAAATCGCAAGTATCATTATTACTTTTTTCCTATATTAAACACAAAAACACATAATAGCTTGCAACTCATCCGCTGCCATCGTCATATCCGGTCGGTTGACTCATATAAACCTTCTTCTGCAAATCACAGTTCAGAAACCTGTCTTAATGTCAAACTGCTGCAATCTCATTCGTTTTGATGCCATCCGCGCCAGAATTGGTCCACAGAGCTGAACGTTTCAGTGTAATCTATGTCATACGTCTGCGTGCTCCCGCCCACCATCAATCGTGCTTTGTATCGATAAATGCTTCTGTCTCGATTTTTCTTAAGTTTGGAGACCCAACAATTAGTGGAACTAGTTCCACGTACTGGTGAAACAATGTTCTTGGTTCTTCGCTGATTGCCAACATCACAACGTATTCTACCGAATACTACCAAATCCAAAAGTCCGAGTTTTTACTTTTTACCGCCATTCCACAATTGTGCGAGTATCACATTCCACACAACAATTCTCTTCCAACGTATAGGGTAGAATTCGCTAACTTTCAAAAGTGCGCACCTTATGTTCGGTCACTTTTCGCATTCGCCTTACCACGAATTTGATCATTGCTGCAACCTACGACTTTTGCTTCATAAAATATACGTAACGAAAATGTGAAAAATCGTTTAAAAGACGAAAAAAATACACCATCAATCGAAATCGTTAGACTTCTCTTTACGAAATTTATAACTTCCCTGATGATAATATTCTTCAAGTGTGCGACGTTCTGATGTTCAAGTTGTTCATGTCATCCGTGAAGTAAAATTCTTTGATAGCGACATTTGAAACAGCGTAAATTCGTCCACTCTTCAGTAGTTCGCAGCGCTTATCCAACACGCATCCATGAATCTGATGGTATCGCTGGTATCGCCTTTCCTTCAAGCCGTGATCTTTTCATCATTTCCTACCGTTTCGTATACACAAAAATGTATCGTCTAAAACATTTTGCGGTTTCTTGTTATCTGAATTGTCTTTTTTATTCTTCTGTATATAGATAGTCGCGTCTCCAATGACCACTCTCGCCACAGGTTGATTCCCACGCACTATGAAAATAATTATATTCAGCTGGCTTAGACATTAAAATTTTCTTGATCTTTTTATTGTTGCATAGTTTCCTAGTGTTTTGACTTTTGACATGCACGTTGCAATATCATCGCCCGTCTCCTTTGTAAAACAGTATAACCGTCGCCCACATTAAATCCGCCGAATCACAATTTATTATTTATTAATGGCTACTTCTTTCACGTCGTCCAAATTTCACATCTTGCCTTAGAATCGTTATGTTTCCGCGACTTAATATCAATCGGATAATTAACATCTACAATCGTTTTTTTTTATCGAGGTCATCCAATACGCTGGCTAATTCTCGGAATATGGCGCTTCAGAAATTTCCATTTTATCCAATTTTCAGTAACTTTTAATTTTTCAAAGTTTATTTGATCGTTTCAAATTTTGTACCGAAATCAAAACGTTGATCGTTTCACAAAACAATATTTCCCGCTTATCGCAACCACAAAATAATATTTCCCGCTTATCGTCGTCTTTCGATTTCACACGATGATGAAATTAAAATAAACACTATTCCTTTCTATTCATTTCTAGTAACCTCAATTTTATAAACACGAACACCTCACGCGCACTAACTATCAAAGTTTTAATTTTTACTGCGGTTTTTTTCATTGCCATGGACTAGGCCCAAACCTGTTGATTTGTTGAATTCCCCTTTATCCTGTTATTTTTTGTTGTTTCTTGTTCGATGTTAAAAATGCATCTAGACCCTTACAATTAAGTACAATGGCCTAGTCGAATGTGTCGAAACTGTCACAACTGTAGTTATATTACACCAGAGAATGCATTGACCAATTTCAATAGTTATCGACAACGCTAGATTCCAGAACAATTAGAGTTAACTCAGATGTTTCAGTGACTCAAGACAACGAAACCCCAACAACACCGTTATCGGCAACGTCGGAACACAGAACACCGACAATTGAGATTTGCCTTGACGAAGAAACACAAGAAGACTCGACGACAAGAAACCACTACAAGCCGAAAAGTTTAGTAATCCAAAAAAACCTTACTGTAGCATGGTGGGACCTACCACAAGAGAAACCATACCTTCATTCTAAAGCTCAAAAAACCCGCAAATATGAGCCGCTGTATGTCATTGCAGCACGCAAAGCATACGCAATCAGCATACAGCAAACGTCAACTCCCCGTAGATTATTTTCATTCAGATCGACCGCTTCTTTCAACAAAATAATAGATTGGCGCAGGCTTATCAAATGATTGGCGAGGAATGAAAAAATGTTGTAGTGGCTACCGAATCTGCCACATTAGTCTTCAAATAAGATCGCCATGTTACAGCACAAAGTTATGCAAACTGCCATCCAAGTTGAATTTAATCATATCATTTACAACGAAAAGGTAGCTCAACAGTGGATTGTCGACCGACTCATACCCATAAGTTGAGGCTAACAATTTGAACTTCTTTCGCTTCAACTAATCCAGACTATATTATCGGCTTCTGTTTTTGATTTTTATTATTCAATTAATATTTCCTGACTCTGTAGAGAAGTATATTAGGGATTCATAAATCGCTTGAAAAATGTAGCTGTCAACCAAAATGTTCCGGCCGGGGTGCCGGTGAGTTCCCATCATCCTGAAGTGGGTTTATATATAACGAGCGAAGTCGGGTTGACTATATTATTCAAAACCTATCGTCTATCGAAATTGCATAAGATAAGCCAGACTTGGTTGCCACAGTCTTCAAAATTAAGCTTCATTCTTTACTTCTTTAGCTTGATTCTTTCGACGAATTGCAATCAGCGATTGCGAAAAATGGTTCCGCGAACATAAGACGGACTACGCAGTCCAAAATATACCGTGCATGAAAAATGCGGCATGCAAAAATAAATTTCCAAAAGATTTCAAATAAACAACAACGCTAAATGGAATCAGCCTTGATCAGTTAGAAAATTATCGGATATCGAGCTTCCCTGCTCATCAAATAAGTCATTTTTAAAAAAATGTATGGTCCTAGGCACTTAGCATTGACGAGTTTTGAATATTTTTTAGAAAATTATGGTATATTGAGTTTCCCTGAATTTGTCTAGTGTTCCTAAACGCCGGCCATCCTAACGGAAACTGATTTTGAGTAAGTCACGATCCACTCTAACAGAAACTATATGCATGGTAACAACATGCATGGTAAAAATTCTATAACAGATGAAGTACAGTACTACCTCATTGTATTTTACGAATGTGTTTAGGTAATTTGATTGCAGTTTTACGTCAGAATGCTCAGAATTATACTTTTTGTAGTACAAACAAACATTTTTATGGAAACATTTAAATCAATTTCA
Organism: Nephrotoma appendiculata; assembly: GCA_947310385.1. Lineage (NCBI taxonomy): Eukaryota > Metazoa > Arthropoda > Insecta > Diptera > Tipulidae > Nephrotoma > Nephrotoma appendiculata. Next base: position 104,637,857 of record OX371223.1, read on the forward strand.
AATTGTATCTCAGCCAATTTTTAACAATAACACGATAAACACAAAAGCAGAAGCGAACGCACTAACATTTATTATTGTTTTTACATGCGGGAAGGGAAAATAAGTACAAATGTGTTATTTTTATAAAAATTTTGATATTAGTATCTTAACACTTTTTCAACAGTACAAGTTATTATTCAGGGAAAATTTTGCAATTTCTCCAGGAAAATTTTGAAATTTTTTGATTTTTTTTTTCTTAGTTTAAAATTATAAATAAAATTTGACACTTGAAGAATTGTATAAATTCTGGAAAAGCAGGGGTTTGGGGCAGCAGCCGCCATCTTCTAAATAAGTTGATTTTTTAACATTTGTGGCACTATCAGAAGAAGCGATAAGAGCGATAGAAACTTAGAAAGCGACACAGATCAAAGTGTCTGCAAGGTTGACGAGCGCACATATTTCACTTTGGATCATTCTAATATGATCAAGTTTCTGTTTCATCATCTCTATGTCTACTCTATTGGCGGTTTCCAGAAAATGTAGGTAGATAGCGTTGGTTTCCAGGTTTACAAAGAGAACCATAATTGTTGAATTCATTGGGCGCATAAACTACGATTTGTGTTTTGTTCACGTGATGTCAGCTACTTTGTTAGAAATTGCGAATAAACTCATCAATTACATAATATTCTGAATGTTCCGATCTGGAAAGTTGGCCAATACAAATAATTTGTTAAATTCCAACTGTAAAATCGGCTGTTGAACTGCCATTGAGGATTGATCACTAGTTTAATAAACACATTTCACTTAACACTTGTTTTTCTATTTTGGAAAAAATTAGTTTTGAATATTTTAATTAAAAAATTGTTTCAAAATGTTTTAAAAATCACTCGATCGATTTCGACTTGTAAGGTCATCATCAGGAGTATTTTTTATTGGATTTATTGTTATATTGGTAAACTTTCCAGACCCGAACAGGTCGAATCTGATGGAAATATAAGTGTTTTACTATTTTCGCAATAAATCGTTACGAAGGATTGACCAAACGAAGACAACTTTGAACCAATCCTCAATAACAGTTGTTGAGTTTGAGGTAACATTAGGATGATGTAGAGTAAATTATTTCCCAAAGTGTGTTCCCGCAAATCATTCTAAAAAACGTTTTGCATTTAATTGTTGCCGAATTACGAACAACAATAAAATTCAATTGATTTTAACTTTATATCTTCCACTTTATATACAATCCTATGAAATAAGGTATTTTTCCAAATGGGATATATTCCAATTGGATTTGTTGTTACTTTTGTAAAACGAAATTCCTAAATAAGCGACGAACCTATTTTTATTGAAATAATACTTCGCTTTTGCACAACAAAAATTGATTCATTGGTGACCAAACGCCAAAATGTGTTGACCAATCCTGATCTAACGATTACCTAACGAAATTTAATGAAAACGGTAAAGCTTTTTTGTAATGAGGTGCTACCCGGGATTTCGCTTCCCAATTTAATCATTATTTACCGTTCAATAATAAGCGTTCCGTGGCAATTTTGCTAAATTGGGCCCTGGGCCAGATCTATCCATACAACACGTCCCTTAAGCTAGCAGAACCCATACAGCAGAACATTACAAGATAGTATGGATAATTATAGGCTAATTAAATGCTGCATTAAAAAATGTTGGGCTCCAACTAAATCGCGGGTTCTGCTAGCTTTAAAAAAAGTTAACAGAGCCCATATCAAAAACTGACTTAAAAACAATGAGAAAATTAAAGATTAGTTTTAGGCTAATTAAATGCCCTATTTAAATTTTTTTATTCTGTTCGATCTAGAAAATGTAAAAGGCTTTATCATTTCAAAGCTAGCAGAACCCAAATCGAAAATCGGACCAAAACCAAAATTAGAATCAAAAACAAGATCCATTGATAAACAAATAATTTTAGGCTCACTATGAGCTATTCAAATGCACCATTGCAAAATTTTGGGCTCTACCCGTTCTCGACCAGACTTCTGACTTAGTTTTGGTCCGATTTTCGATTTGGGTTCTGCTGGCTTTAGGTTAAGTGACCTGAACTCTGGTCAAAAATGGGTGGAGCCCAAAATTTTTCAATAAGGCATTTCATTACCCCATAGTGAGCCTAAAATTATTTGTTTATCAATATATCTTGATTTGCGTTCTTATTTCAATTTTGGTCCGATTTTCGATTTTGGTTCTGCTTAAGGGACGTCATACAACTTGTATTTGATCATAAGTTACATTTAAATTTAGCACGTGAAAATAATAAATTTGACGGACTAAAGCTATGTGGTTTTGAGATCGTCACACTTCTGCCTTACTTTGAGAAAAGTAAAACAAAAATCGTTCCGTGGTAACCTTGCAAAATTGGGCCCTGGGCCTACCCATATAACTCGTATTTAAACAAAAACCAAATTTAAATTTCACTTTGAGAAAACTTTGAGAAAAGTTAGAAAAATATCGTTCAGTGGCAACTTTGCGAAATTGGCCTCTAACTCATTTTTAATCATGACGCTTATTACGAGGGCTCCACTGCAATTCTAAATTGTCTCAGCTTATTGTTTTATGTTAATGAAGCCAGATTTCAGGTCCTTGCCTTTTGCACACTCAAGAAAATATTTTTTCGGTACTCCTTATCCGAAATTCACACCTGCCTTTATGTACGAGTTAAGCGTAAATCACAACCAAAACTGAAAATAACAAAAATAATAATAAACAGCTTCCTGTACCAAAGTACTTTTCGACCTGTTTGTGAATCTAAATGTATATAAAAAATATATCTTAACGATATGTTTTTCCATTTTATACATAAGTCTAAACTGACGGAAATAAACGCCAAAAAATAACAAAAAAAAATAGAAAACATCCAGTAAAAATGAAAGAAAATTGCATTTCGAAAATAAGGTTATTGAAGAGCACTCACCTTCGTACACGTTTCGAAATGTAAGAAACAATAAAAAAATACATTTTCTTTATTTTTTTTTTTTTTCTAAATTTGTATGCGATTTCATCTTACATCTTATGTCTGTGTACAATGTGCCATAGTACACAACATCGTACATAGATATTTAAGTAGAAGTACATGACATACAAAAAAAATATAATAATATCAAGAAATCAAAGTAAAACAATTTTTGTACGGATATCTTATAATGTTGATGTTACAGTGTGCGCTGAATGTGTACGTTTAAGCTGCAAACAAAAAAATTATGAAACGAATAAAACTCATGACGGGACGGGAGGGAAAAAAACGGTAGAACGAACGAACCAACGATGGAAAAACTAATTGAAAATTCTCTATGAATAAATTACACAACGTTTATTGTTGACGGTGCTTTTGTTGTTGTTGTTGCTATTATTGGTGTTTTGTAAAAGTTTTTTCTGGCTTTTCCATTTCTATATTTTGCCGTAGGTTATCTGTATGTGGATTTCTATATTATATAGTTGTGTTGTTGTAGTTGGCTTCTGCTGTATACAAAAAAAAAAAATTTTTTTATGATTTTATAATGCGAATGAGATTTGTCTAGGCATTGAACAATTTTATTTTCAGTAATAATTATATTCGAACCTCGATAATACGTACTTACCAACAATAATGCTGCAATAGATATGACGGTGGTGTAAAAACGAGAGGGAGAGAGAGAGTGAGACGTAAGTGGAAAATCAATTAAATTTTTAATTCCGGTAGACTTTGTTCACTGTTGTTGTTTATTAGTATGCTAGTATGTGTGCATGACGTAAATGTTTCGATGGAAATCAATAAATTTTGTCGGGTGTGTTAAGGTAGATCAAGGTTATACCAAATAATCTTTGACAGCCTAACAAGATTTAAAAGAGGTACATATTTCAAGAAAAGCGTACCGTATATATTTTTAATTTCTTCTCCCCTTATAAGCGTTACTTTGCGAAGGTTGCCAAAGTTTACAAAAAGGAGACAACAAGGGTTTCAAATTACTAGAAGTGTTTTATTCTAAGAAACTAAATTTACAATGTCATCAGTTTATAATCCGAATAAGGTGAAAAATATTTTCTGAAAAAAAATATATTACAACCTCCGCGTTTTATAATTCCTGCTAAACATTGCATCTAATCAAATTCCAAAAAATTCGTAATTTTATGGCATTAACATAATAATTTGCTATACATGTCATAAAAACACCGATGCTACACTAAACATATTATTCCACCTCAAAATATATTTTCCTTTATAATGTTTGTAAAAACAGCACCCTTATGATTTGGTTTAGTTTATGAATTCCTCGTAATTATATATATATATATATATATATATATATATATATATATATATATATATATATATATATATATATATATATATATATATAGGGTGGTCCAAAAGTCTGGAAACGGTGATATTATTTCGCGCACGGGTGGAAAATCGGAATTCTGATACTGGGCTCTTTAGTAATTTCACCCGAGGAATCGAATGGGCCCATCAGATTTTGGGTCCAATGGGACCTTATACGAGATTTGAGGCCCAACTTTGAAATTTCAAATGCAAACCCATCTTTTTATTGCAGATTCGGATTCAGCGGGAAATTTTACATCCGAATTGGTTAAATCCAAAAATTACCCACCTACAAAACGGGGGGTGGGGGACTATTTTTTTGCACTAATGTATTTCCCCCGCGGTATGATTAAATTTTGATTATGGACATTTTTTCCGTAGAGTGGCTATTTTTCGAGATATTTGATCGTCTCAGTTTAAAAGAAACACCCGGTATATATATATATATATATATATATATATATATATATATATATATATATATATATATATATATATATATAACCAAGTATTATGTTTCCGCTACATCACACTTCCTAGAGACGTAAAGCGGCATAACAAATATAAATGAAATTAGCGCGCGCGCTTTTTTCAATTTCGTCAGAAAGCACAACTAACATATTCACTCATACACACGTACAATGTTTATGATTACAATTAAGTTATTTTTATTATCATTAACAACAATGATGCGGCTACACCCAATTCCAATGAAAATGTTAATAAATTATCTTTCATTTTTCCTGTTAATATGGAAATTATTTCGTCAATTAACGAAAGCTTTCAAGGGCAAAGAATATTTTTTTTTTACTTTATTTTGTTTAAAACTTGATGAAAGTTGTTTTGCGAAGGTGGCATTAACATGATGATTGTATAATCATTTCATTGGAATTTTCATATGGAAATGGAACTGGGTAAAGGTGAACAGTTTTCTGCGGAAGTGAAATTATTATCAGATTTCATCAGCTCATATATAGAGTATAAATTGAATTCGCACAGTTAGAATAAATAAATTTATTTCCAAGCTCATACGCAATGTATATAAAAATTTGAATTTTCTCTCAATGGAACACGGTGAAGAAACAATAGAGTGTAATTGCATCGTAGGGTATCGATGCCTGAGTTCAGGGGGAGAAGAAAGTTGAGAAAAAATTGTAGTTCAATTTCTCTACTTGATAGTCTCATAAGAGTTTGTCTGCCAAAGAAGTGACCATGATGTGTAGAAAAAATTGGTAGTGCTGTTCAAATGAGAGCTAGATGGTAATAAATGTACGACAATCCCATTTTCCTTTATTTTCTCGCTTCGCTCGTTTAGCTAACTTTCAGTCTCGGCTCTCGTGTAAAAAACAAGCATTGTAGCCCCTAGATATAATAACTACCAAAATAAAAACCAAGATATTACATGAAAAATTACTAATTTTCTCCTCACAGGTGACTAACAAAATGTTTAGAAACCAACTTTTACCTCTAAACAACTAGTCGTGAAAATTAAATTTGTACAAAACATTGGTGAATCAAACTTTTGACAATTAAACTGCCTGTGCGATATTTTTTTTTTTTGTTTTTTTTTTACAGTATACCACTTGCACATCGCAAGCTTGCAAGCTTAATGCCAACCTGTATACTGACATGGACGGTGGGCCGTTGATTTATCGGGACAGTTTGTTCTTTTAGTTTTCGGTGATCGATTACCAAACGCCATTTTGAAAGACATGTATACGAAGTTTGTTCGACAACTGCGACTTGAAAGTTGGGAGTTTTTCTATTGTTTCATCAGCACACTAGATACAAATATAAAATTTTAATTTTATTTACATCAATCAACAACAATATTAATTTAGTGCATCTAGAGGTTAGTGAAACAGCAGCAAAACTACCAACGCTCAATTTTCAGTGTTCGAACAAAATATGTACTATGAAATGTTTTTCTCGTTGAGGACAATCCAAATAGGCGAAGACCTTGGGTAATATGAAGGCTTAAGTAGTCCTTGATTAAGCATGACATTTATTTGTTTTTCTACTTGGGCTTTATGTGTAAAAGGACACATTTAGCTTCTAGGCTGAAATTAAAAAGGTTGGCTTAAAAATGGTGTTTTATATAGAAAAATGGAACATTTTTTAAATCATATTTTTTAACAAAATTCTAACTTAGCAAAGGTGTGTGACAAAAACAAATTTAATTTCAAAATGACACAAAAAAGGCAGAGTTTATGTCATTTTACAAACATATTTTTTAGTTCATTTTCATTTCATTTTCAAAATTCATTTTCATTTTCATTTCATTTTCAAAGTTCATTTACATTTTTTTTTCGGTTAACTGAGTGTTCCGGTTAATTGGATGCCGGATAATAAGGCTTTTAATGTAATATCAAAACAAAAGTCATTCAAAATTTACAATTAATGCTTTCATTAATGAAAAATTTTTCAAAAAACAATTGCAAATTTCAAAATGAATTTAAAAATGCATATGAAAGAGAAAAGAAAAAAGCAAAAAAAATTTTAAAATGAAAATTCCGGGAATTTCCGGCTTGGTCAATAATGTTTGTTATAGACTTTTAGGTTAATGACAATGTAAGGAAACTTATAACCTGGTTGGTGATTATTTAAACTCATGTACCCGACTGATTATCTGAGGCAGGTGTGTGAAAATCCTAATCCTTAGTTCTATTTCTTGAATATAAGGTTATTGTTGAATTCGTTTTTCATGATCTTGGGCATCCAACCATCTTTGTTCCTGTACGTATTCATATGAATGTTCAAGGTGTATATCATTTCCAACATCATCACTGTCAGGATAATGATTAAAATATTCCCTTGTTGATAAATTGGTTTTCTATCAATTTTAAACCATTCTGTAAGTTGGAATTTTGCAGGACCAGTTTATATAAAATTATTTCTCATCATTTGATTTGGATGGCTTTAAATTAATTTTTTGAAACCATAAATAAATAAATTTCACGAAACCGTCATATAAAAAAATCATACATGGTGATTACACTCTGCACTATATGCTGACAACGAGATTTCAGGACACTAGAGCACCAATTAAACAACTTATCGCAAAGGAACATGACATTACAGTGAACCGCGAAAACAGCAAAATGTTTACCACATAAACATGCAGGAAGAAGAGGATCAGTATACACAGCTGTCAAACGAAAATAAGGACACCGAAGAATTTGAAGTCAAATAGTCGCTAAAGTGAACGCAGAACTAAATTGTATGATGATGCCTCTAAGGCATACCACACATAAAATACAAGACGAGAAACGGCGATGCCGTTAGATTCATAATTGATACAAGTGACAATAAAAATGGCACCAACCCCCAATTAGCAAATACACGATTCCCACCAAAACCAAATTCTAATTCTGTCAGCAGAGGGGCAACCCAAATCAGTAGGAAAATATGCGGACAATTTTTTAAGAGTACAAGATTAACGCAAACATAGAGTTTTTGTTCGACCGACGCAGTATAAGAGCTCGGTGTAGTTATTGATCGAAAAAACAACATCCTAACAATGGACTCAAATACTAAAATACCACTTCAGGAGAGCTACGTATTTCAGGTAAATAATTTACAAATACGACCCCTCACCCGAATTAAAAAAGAAATTTCAAGTAATGCTCTCAAAATACAAAACACTGTTTGGTCCTGTGAATAACGTAACACCACAGACAATCAAATTAGATTTTTCATTTGAACTAAGAAATGAAAACAAAATATATTTCTACCGACCAAATGGCACAGTGGTTAAAGCTTTGGCGTTTGGATCGGGAGGTACCGGGTTCGAATCCCGATAGGGGCAGGATGCAAAGTGAAATTTCATCAACAGATTTCGATCTATGGTGAAATGTAACACATCTATGACCCCCTTTCGGTGTGCAAAACCCATGGGCCGACCCATCTTCCATGCCGGTATAGGCTGGCATGGAGCTTGCAATGTGCAGATGGTCTTAAATCGGTCCTATAGCCGTACGTCCTCGAGTTGGCCGGAAGGCGTAAAGTAAGGACGTAAAAAGCATAACCGCGGAAGAGAAGGGTGAGCCTTGAGCCCCAAAACAGATCGCATAGTTATCAATAAAAAAAAAAAAAAAAAAAAAAAAAAAAAAAATATATTTCTGATAATTCCAATGACATCGTTGTATCTGTGATTTTTCGTTAAATTGCGTATACGTATACGCAAAAAAACAAAATATTTTTGATTGTATGCGGCTATTTACAGAAAATGAAATCGCAATTTAAATTTTTTACGTTTACATAGGATGAAATATCTCTTTTAGGTTGTCTCTGGTAACACCAATCGAAACTACCAGATACCTATAAAATTCCGGACACCTCTAACACGATCGCGTTTCTCGGAACTCTAAATTATTCACCACAATCGATCTTACATCGGAATTCCAACAGATCAAAATGAAAGAGTCTGATATACCAAAGACTTCTTTCTCAACAATGAATGGGAAGTATGAACTTTTTGAACTTTGAGACTTCCCTTTGGTCTCAAAAATGAACAACTATTGAACACTGAAATAATATTCTACACACTTGAAAAAGCCGACTTACGGATCAATTTGGACAAACTGGAACTTCCAAAAACAAAAATTGAATTTCCATCTAAAAACTCGGAGAATCTGAAAGAAAAATTGTTTCTCGTATTGGCACCATACTACAGGCGTTTTATTAAGAACTTCGCAAAGTTAGTGAAAAATCTGAAGGCGTTTTAAGTGTTGCGTTCTTTCGTTCCTTCCTTTGTTCTGAATTGATTTTAAACCAATTTCATTGGTAAAACATGATGTTTTTTTTGTGAATTTTTTTCAGCAACTTTGATTGATTTAAAAAAACTTTCAGAAGGAAAGAACGGACTAACGCAACACTGAATCATCGGAAGTACTGGTATTTCCTGATTTCAACAAACCATTCAATCGGACTATCAACGCTCCGGACACAGCAATAGGAGCCGTACTCTCACAGGGGAATATTGGCAAGGACAAATCAATCACGTATATTTCGAGATCTTTAAACCAAACGGAAGAAAATTATGCGGTCCTTGAAAAAGAGAATGTTAGTGATAATTAAAGCCATATATTACCTTACGGTGAGAGATCGACTTTGGTCAAATATCACAGAAATCTCCAAATTTATAGAAAAAGCTTAAGTATAAAGTTTCTGATGTACAGGGCCGAATTTTTGAATTTTTTTAAAAACAGTGTTTTGTCGAAAATTGTAATTTTCTGTTAAATTTTAGAGAATTGATCTGGGCCGATATTGTTGCAAGTTTAATATAAAATCTTTTAGTTGCTATACTAGTTTTTCTCGGTAATGCTATAGCTTTAAGCAAAAAAGCTCCTGTCAAAACTGCCACTTCTGGCATGGCGATTTCGACCAAAATTCACTGGAATTTCCCAATTCGTGGAAAAAGCTTAGGTATGAAGTTTTCATCCCGATCAATCATTCCATCTGGGCTGTACAGGGGCCGAATTTTTATTGTATGACAAATTCTTATCAAAAAACATCATCTCCGAGAAGAGTATTTTAGTTTATAGTCGTTTTTGCTGTAAATGATATATTTTTCAAAATATTTTACGTAAAAGACCCTATGCAAGCTGTCACTACCAGTAGACCGATTCCGAACAAAACTCAGTAGGATTTTCTAATTTATGCAAAAAGTTTAAGTAACAGGGCCGTAGTATTGTTTAAAAAAAATTTTTTTGCCAAAAATCATAATATCCATTTAAATTTTTTAAAATTGATCTTAGCCAATATTGTTGCAAATTTAATTTAGAATCATTTCATAATCGTGTTTCTATTATTTCGGCCAAAAATCACTAGGATGTCCGATTAATTAATCCGTATGGGCTGTACAGGGACCAAATATTTACAGAAAACCCATTGTTTGAAGAATATCATCATTGCCGCTTAAATTTTGGGAAACTAATTTGTACCGGTATTGTTGCAAAATTAATTGAAAATCTGCTAGTTCGTGATGCAAATACACGAATAAAACGAAAATCTCCTACAAAAATTCAGTCCCTGTATAGCTCAGATAACCTAATTGATCAGGATGGAACAAGCATACCTATACTTTTTCCACATGTTTGGAGATCCCAGTGAATTTTGGCTGAAACATGTACACTGGAAGTGACAGCTTTTATAGGAGCTTGTTCGGTTTTCCAACGGAAGTGACAGTTTTAGTCACTCACAAATGAAAAATTTCTATTGAAGCGTCACTTCTGGTGTACCGATTTCAGTCAAAATTCACTGGGATCTCCAGATTTGTGGAAAAATTTTAGGCATGTTTTTCTGCTGTACAGGGCCGAATTTTTGTTGAAAAGCGGGTTTTCTAAGATGATACTGTTGAAAATTTAATTTATAATCTTTTAGTTCATAATTTTGTCGTAACGGCTATATTGTTTAAAATATTGGCAAAGCACGAAAAGCTCCTAGGAAAGCTTAGACTTCCGGTGGAGTCATTGTAGCAAAAAATCACTGGAATCTCTAATTTTTGAAAATATTTATTTATAATTTTTTGTCAATTAATCACACGCACAAAGATGTTTTTAAATGTATACTAATTTTAACTTCAGCGTTCGGCGATATAGCGAATGGTTAATTTGCAAAAATCTCAAAGTCAAAATTTTTCATGATTAGTATACTTTATTTTATGTAAAAGAAAGTAAAACGTTCAGCACATTCAGTTATGTTGCAATTTAACCATCGTTCAGCGGCATAATTTTACAACGCTAAAAGGCGGTAGACGTACAATTGCATATATTTTAAATGAAAATGTCACCGTAGGCATAGTTTTTGTAAATAGATAATATTTGGAATTCCGCCTGACAAGAGTTAAATACGTTGAGACTTCGATATGTCTCACCCCGATTTTCCTTTTTTTTGAATTGCTCATTTTAGAGGAAAAAATTTAAACATACGAATCCGCTGCTAAAGTTATGACGAAAAAAAGACAACCTTCTGTAATTGATTAGATGAAACATATGCTGAAATTATGGGTATGGGCATTATTTGTGCAAAAGCAACCGTTTTATTTAAGAATTGACAGAACCCAATACAAGCAATGAGAATCACTGAAGTTAAGTTAAAAAATTTGGGGCGATCAGAATTAAGGACAATCTAAAAGACTGGCTAAATTGCATAATGTGTTATTATTAACGAGAATGTCTCATCTGCGCTAGCTTTTAGTTGAAAAAACGTGTTTCAAATTGTCTTGTATTGTTTTATACGCAATTATTTTGGAACCGATTTAGAAGGCAAACCATGTAAATATTATAGATTTGATTATTGATCTAGAGGTACGACCAATAATCAAATCTACAATATTTACACGATTTGCGTTCTAAATCGAATCTAAAACGCAAAAAAAAAGATTCTTATTCATTTAAAAATTGACACTTTGGTACCACCTAATCGATTTTAACTATCTCATAGCATGAAACTCCACCTCCAATTTTACAGTTCAATTGTAATATGTAATAACAATTTTTTTAAATTTTAAAGATTTTGATGCGAGCTCCTGCTCTTCACAAATAAGTGCTGTTCGTGGTTTAAAGCAACCCCAATTTTCCCAAGTAAAAATAATTTTTCAGTTCAAACCTGAAAAAATTATTTGTTTAATTGTCGATCCAACCCTAAGCCAAATATATTATTCTAACTTAAATGATTCGAATTGAAATTGCGGAAAGGCTAAATATCGGAAGATAATGATAGATAGCAATTCAAAAAATTTTAACAAAAACTGTTTTTCTAGGTTTTTATGATTGAAATAATTATAATTATATAGATAATAGATGAACAGTGGAGCAAAATTGCGAAATTTCGAAGTACACCCCATTCCAAAAATTTTGGTTTTTTCAAACGTTCAATCGACTGCGTACCAACAGATTTTTTGGTATGCCAATGGGAAACCTTTTATCTACGGTGAGAGCCGATATCTTTATGCGAAGGCTCCCAGAAGTAACTCTCGTTAAATTGGATTATAAGCCAAAAAATTTCTTAAAGTATGTTGATGACATGTTTGCCATTATACCGAGGGGTTCGATAAATACAACACTTATAATGCTTTAAATTCTCTTCACCCACCGATTGAAACTCACTGTTTTGAATCTGAAAACCAGATTCCATATATTGACGTTATGTTAATCAGAAATGTGGATGGTACAATCTCAACAGATTCATCATCCTTTTTTTACTCATTCATCAAACACAACAAAAAAATTTATTAGAAAATTATTTTCTTCGGTTAGAAAAACAACCAAAAGTATTAGTTACTAGTAGAAGTTTATGAGATATTGGCCAAAACTTGCTTTAAAATCCCTGAACTGATCAATGACACGCAAATTGCTGCTTTCATAGTATAAATACGCAATTTGTCGTAAGCGATCGAAACGTAATAACGCATATAAATGCACGTTATCCAGGATCTGTGCATGTCAGTTATGTTTTGGAAGGAAGCAAACTCTTGGCGATATTTCAAAATGAATACACCACCCTCGATGCTCAAAGGAATTGGCTTCTTGGAGATCAAGGGTACCCTATAATGCCTTTTCTTATAACAGTGAGCGTAGAAGGAATAACTGAACAGAAAAAGGGGTTCTACCGTAGGTATAAAATTATCCACAGTCAAGTTGAAATGGCCACTGGAATTTAAAAAAAAAAGATTTTGGTGTGTACTCAGTCGCAGTTTGTCATAATTTTTCAATATTAAATGGGTATGAAGCCGAACGCGATGCTTCTGATTGACAAATGGCCACAGCTAATACAACAAGTGAACACAGATTTAAAGGAAGCAATCCTTACCTCGAAGCGGGTCGCAAGTTCGCCAGAGAATAATTAATAATATTTTACTGTAACAAATTAAATAATATTTTGTATGACAAGATAAAACAATTTTTTTAAATTATCACAATTTGTTGCTCGTCATTAATTATGAAACATATCGTCTTCAATTGCATCTAGTTGCGTCCCTTATTTCTATTAAAAGAGCCATGGACTCACTATGACGGCATTGATTTTCCCGGCTTTCCTCCTTTACAAATGCTAGCAACTCTTGCTTCAAAGTGTTGCTCCTGCGAAGCTATTTTAATGCCTGCCTTTGCATAGTTAAACTTTATTGGTTATTTCTCACCAAAGAAGGTCGCTGAGTGTTCTGTTGACTAAAAAACAAATTTGTTCCATGAAATAATTCGAACCACATATCATATAATTTACCTCAGAAAAGCTGATGCCAGGCGGCCTTGGAATTCGGCACAGCAAAGTATTCAACGAGTAAATTGGGTGCTCTTCTGTCTCTGATGTAGACGTGTCCGATTCATGTGGATGGGCTGGAGATACTTGTCGCCTTTGGACCGCGGCAGCACGAGCTTCCACAACATTTGTGATTGTGGTGGTGCCAAATCATCCATCGATGCAGTTCATGCCGTCGACTTGCTCAGCGGGTAAAACACTTATGAGCCTTTCTTCCAGTGGATCAAGCTCCATATCCATGGGCTCACCACCTCTCGTTCTGTAGGCATGGTTTCGTATTTTTTTTTTATTTTGCTCGTACAGAATTTCTTATATCGTAAAATGACTGTGAAAAAATCATATAAATAATTATATGTGATTCATAACTTAAATGAGTAATTACCTTTTGCCATCCATTGACATTTTTATTAGCATTTAAATCAGCCGCTAATACAGACCAAATTTTTTTCTTTTGGCTTTCCCTACTTCGGTTTTTTTGCTGGTTTGTTATCCGTTGCCGACGGGAAGTCTGTGGCAAAAATAAGTAATTTTGGGTAGAAAGAATTTTGGAAAGTTTTGATCTTGGCTGGTTACTTGTATTTGCCTGAAAATTTTCTCAATGTCCGATGCAATAACATAACGATGTTTCTTCCATCTGATCAATATTGTTGTTAAATTGTCTTGCAAGGTTGGGCCTACATGCATCATTTCGTTTATAGAACTGCCCGTTGTTGTTTTGCAGGAAGCATCGAATACTACTCTAATTAATTCCATATGGTTGAGCTGGATGTACTCGTTGATGATCTTGTGGTATTCCCTTTTAAGGCTATCATCTTTCACAAATCTTTTTTCGATTTGAATCAATCTTGCTGCTGCTTTGCCTTTAGAGTCAACTAATCCCACTTCTTTTAGTTTGTCATTATTGAGTGCTATATGAACCTCATAGCGTTTAATTTTCAACCTCTTGTGTGTGTGTTTTAAATGCTATTCGCACTCCACTTCATCCGTAGTTAGGGTTCGCTTTGGATGTAGTTCTTCATATTCCCAAAAGCGCTTGAGTTGGTTATCAATATCTGCTAATGTAACAGAGCTATTTAGTCGAGTGGTTGGTATGCTACTTGCTTGAGTTAGACGGCCGGATACTATCCATCCTATTTGTGATTTTTGAGCCATACACTTGTGTTGTGGATCTCTATTTATGCATTCTAACATTATCTCTCCATAAATATCAGCACCTATTAAGATATCAATAAGTCCGGGAGTGTCGAAGGTAGGATCGGCTAGAATTATTTCCCTTTGTAGATCTCCATCCAAATCCAAGATGTTCTTGTCTGGAAGTGATTTTGTTATGGTTCTCAAAATCAAGGCATTGGTTTGTATGTTAAAAATTGATGGAAATCTGGGACTTATAGCGATTGTTATTTGTTGGTGTGATTTTCCTTTTGTTGTTGTTATTCCGGAAATTTCGGCTAGAACCCTTGTTCTTGGCAAACCTAATTATTGTACAGCTTCTCTGTGATAAACGTGCCCTTTGATTCTGGATCGATCAATGCCCTTATAATGTTGGAACTACCGTAAATATTCTGTACTCTGACTAGGGCTGTAGCAAGTAGAACTGGGTTGGAATCTTTGTCGAATGATGATACGTTCAGTTTCGTATAATTGTTCTCTCGTTCCCAATTATTTACGTGTAGCAAGGTGTGATAGTTGCCCTGCGGTACGAAAAACATGTTGTGTTACTCTTACAGCTGTTGCCGTGTGACTTTGACCAAGACAGATTCTGCGCAAAGTGTGTAGCATGATCATTTGATTTCTTTCGAAGGCGGTCATGGTTTTAAATCGCGGGCATATGTCGATTATGTGGTTTTTCTGGCAGCATATGCAAATATGATTCGGTTGTGTAGCAGCTAAGAAGACGCGTTTAATGGTTGAGCTTGAAACCTTGTTTGTTGAGGTGGTGTTTGTTGGGTGGGACCAACTGATTCTAGAGATTGGAAACGCCTCTCTAGAAACTTCAAGAATCGGCTTCGTATAGACGTCATGATTCGGCGTCTAATTTCTTCCGCAATGTGAAAATGATGAAAGGGCTCCACATTTCAATTCTGATTTCCGTATTCCTGATTGCGTATAAACACTCTGTTGTTGTGTCGTGTAAGATTTTTATTGCCGCAGCCGATTCCGTGGTGCAAGCTTGTTTGTTCAGCAAAGTGTTCAGAAGGTTAGAAACGAGCACTCTTCTGTTGTTATATCGATTTTCTAAAATTGCCCAAGCTGCATCGTGGTTCTCTCCAGTGGTTTCCAGATGTCTCAATAGCCTCCCAGCTGACCCTTGTACATGACCTTAAAGGTAGTTCATTTTATGTGTGTTGGTAAGTTGACTGTTGTCATGAACTAGCCGTTTGAATGTATCTGCGAAACCTGCCCACTTCATGCACTCCCGGACGGTTGTTGATCATCCTCTAATAACGTTGTTATTGTTATTAAGATATACCTTCGTATCTGTTGTTTAGATTTTCGTAGTGCTGGTCTACGAAATAATCTAAGTTAGCTTCTTGTTCTTCAGAAGCTTTCATGCAGATCTGTTCGTGCAAATCCGTGATCTGCATCATTACCCTTTCCAACGTTTTTATTTTATGTTTGAGGACTGTTTTCGACTTGTTGTTGCTTGCCAGTACATCCTCGGCCGCACGAGTTTCTCGATATAAATTTCGCATTTTAATGTTCTGTTGTTTTAATTGCTGAATCAATTTCGTGGGCTGATTTTGTTGACTTTTTGTGTCTGATTCATCTCCTGTTAATTCGGAGGATTGGCCAGTAGATTTTCCGAATGATGGAACTTCATTGCCTTCATCATTCTTATTTGACCCTTCAGACTGGTCGTTGTTAAATTTTAGATTTGATTCTGGAGTTGGTGTTGATGGCAAGGATGATTGATTGAGACGTTGCCTCATATCATCAATATACTTTTTATAGATGTCACGTACTGTCTGTCTATCCTTGTAGTATTCACCAATAGGTGCGTTGCTTCCAAAGGAGGTTTTAATTCCTCACTTTGTTATCAACGTCAACGTACTCATTGTACAACATTTTTAGACCCGCTATTCTGGCCCCAAGATGTCTTTTCGTCTTTCGATCTGCACTTTCTTTTTTATAGTTCGAAATAAATTGTGCATTCTCGGTTGCCTTTGCTATTTGATTCTGCAATAGGCCCTCCATTTTTGTTTAGCAGCTAAGATGGCACAGGTCTCGTTGGTGATGAACCCAAAACGAATTTGTCTTCCGCTGTGCCGCTTGATGGCTGCCGGTTGTGGTTCGGCGTCGACTGTAGACTGTTTCGATCTGTTGTTGCTCGGCGTGGACCAAATTATCTGCCTGTTCTTAATCAGCGTGGACTATATTATCTGCCTGTTGTTGGTCGGCGTGAAGTGTATTTTGTGCCAGTACTTTTAATGGCCACAAAGGACCAATGTTGTATTCCGGATATTTTTTTGATTTTTTTTAGTTCGATTTTTATGCACGGAAGTTAAACGTGAAAATCAAATTTCAACAAGACGCACGCATACTAAAATCACAGACAATCAAAAGATATTTTTCATTTCAAGAAAAAAATCACTCAATTCGCGAAAGAAATTAACATTTTAAGATATTGCAAAACTATACAAAGAAAATTTGCAAAATATTAAAGAATTATAAAAATTACGATCCGATTAAGGTTGTAAGAATAGAAAAAAAACTATTTTACTAATCAGAATGTATTTTTATTTACTTTTGAAAAACGCCATTTTTACACTCAATTTTGAGTGATATTTTCAAATCATTCTACTGAAAAATTAAAAATTTTGAGTTGTGTCACTGTTGCACCAAACCCACGATATAACTAAAACATAAATGTCAAATTATCACTTTTAGTTCATTAGTCCCCTTCAAAATTCATTTTGAAGAGTTGTGTTTGTAGATTACTTTGTTTTGAATTTTATCACAAAAAAACCTCTCCACTAGTGATATAAATTAGTGATATAAAGCACCACAAAATGACGACCCAGGTTTCTCTTATCGACACCGTGCACAAGAGTTTGAAATGTACTCACAAATCATGTTCGTTAAAAATTATCAAAGATTTGTATTTTTACCCGTATACAAGTCAATTACCACAAGAGCTGCCGCAAAATGACCATGAACGATATACAATTTAACTGCTAACTCTGTAGGGTAGATATTCAAAATAAGTAGACAGTTCCTCAATTAATTGGAAAAACAAATAGTTTATGTTTTTGAATAACAAGATTAAATTTCACGAACGGGTTAAATTGGCACGACAATTACAGTCATCAATCATCCCCATTTTACCAAACTTTGTGATTTTAGCCCGTAAAATCATCCCGTAAAATGATTATAGTTAAGTATGGCAACACCAAAAATATTTAAGAAATTATAATGAAACTATAACTATCACGATATAAAAATATAACGATAGTAAGAAAAATTATTTTCAAAAATAATACACGAAATGGGGGCCATTATAAATTAAAACCGATTAACAAATTTTAACTTGCGCTATATATAACTATAGTGTGTAGCTGACATGATGACAAAATAAAAAATTACATAATTTGTATATGAACGAGTGGGTTTGTTTATATAATAAGTAATAATTAAATTTGTAAACAACAACAATGTCACAAAAATTTGGTTTCTTCTAAAAATTGTCAAAATTCCAGATTAATCAATATTTAATAAATACATTTACGAATATAAATTACTGTGTACTTCAAAGTACTGTAGTACAGGGATTGACCTCTTTATACAACAAATGGTAAAAAAATTCTATGATTTAGAGCTGCACTATAGTCATCTAAATTTGTAGAAGATGTCCATTACCAGAAACCAGACTATAAAGGTTTTGAAGTTCAGGGATTGGCTTGTTGATACAACAAGTGGTAAAAATATCTATGATTTAGAGCTTCGGTATTATAGTCATCTGAATTTGTAGATTTCCAATTTTCTCGTAATTTAGGTAAATTATTATTTTAATCACAAAATAAAATAGAAAAAAATGTGTTTCCTCAACAAATTGTGACAGCTACTCAAAAGTCAAAACAAAAGCGAATGCAAATATCCGATCATTCCGTATACATATGCACAGCCAAATCAAATACAAATAATAAAAATACGTTTTGGATGTTAGGTACAGTCTGTAAACGCGAAAACTATTTGTCATACCCTTGACAGACTAGGGTTTAGCTAAACGCGTTTAGCTAAACTAGTTTAGTTAATCTACTACAAAACCAATTATATTGACACACTGTGAGGCTTAGCAAACCCTGGTTCAATAATAAAATACGGTAGCGCTATGTTTGTCTGGAATCGGTATTAAACAAATGTCATTGTCATTGCTCAGTTCTGAATTACTCCGTTATTATACAGAACTATACAGAACAACGATATTACAAGAAAACCATACAACTTTTATGACTGATTTTTTTGGTTATACATACATTTCTATTAAATCAAAATTATTTAATTTAAAAAAATTAAATTTTAATTTTAAATTGAACCAATTTGAAAATAGCTATCGCGAATTCTACTCGATTGTTTAAAAAAAACACGCAGCTTTTATTTGTCATGGTATTATAATACGCACTCCACGATAAGTAGTATAACACAAATGTGTATGTTGGTCCAAAATACATACTCAATTTTTGACATGATTCGTTTTTGTTACCCACACAATTGTGATGGCAGGCCGGAAAAGGGATAGAACGTAGGCTGCCCAGTATACACAATTGTGTATTCCAATTTTGATTACGAGAAACGAATGTGTCAAACATAGAATTATGTATAAATTGAAGACCAGTATACATATTTGTGCATACCATTTAATTTTGTTTTGTAACAAAATAACACTAACTATAATAATAATAAAATAATTAAGATGTTATCAAAAACAAATATATAATATGTTATATAATTTATGTGTTATCAAATTATTATGCTCTTTTTTAAGAATTCCCATTTAACTAAGATCCGTTAAAATACGGAAGACATTACAACCTGTTATTATTTATATACACATTTGTGTATGTTGAACTTAAATTGAAGCAAAAAAAATTGAACTCGAAGGGAAAACTGAAAAGTAAGCGGCATCTATCATTGTATCACAGCACTAAATGGCATTGTCCTTTTTATAAATTTTAACCTTCATTGTTAGATGGCGCTCTCACTAAATCCATTTTTATGCAATAAACTTCAAAATATTGAGAGATTAGTGCACTAAACTCGTTTAGTTACTAAACCTAAAACAAAACCCGTTTAGCTAATCTCGAAGTAGACACATTAAGAGATAAACTCGAAAAAATGATTAAAAGCGTTTAGCTAATCGCTAGTCTGTCAAGGGTATCATACAAAATGCTATGGAAATTATTTTTTGTCGTTTTTTTAAATTACGTTACTGAAAAACTGAAATTTAAAATTAAAATTTAATTTTTTTAAATTAAATAATTTTGATTTAATAGAAATGTATGTATAACCAAAAAAATCAGTCATAAAAGCTGTATGGTTTTCTTGTAATATCGTTGTTCTGTAATATCGTTGTTCTCTAAACGCGTTTAGCTAAACCCTAGTCTGTCAAGGGTATCACAAATAGTTTTCGCTAAATAGCTCTTAATCATACAATTTTTTCCCCCCTTATTATTTAAACATGCCAATCCCTGAACTACAAAACCTATATAGTCCGGTTTCTGGTAATGGACATCTACAAATAATTCAGACGACTATAGCGGAGCTCCAAATCACAGAATTTTGTTGCCTCTTGTTATTTAAATTCAAACGACTATAGCGAGGCTCTAAATCATAAAAAATTTTGCCTCTTATTATTTAAACAGGTCAATCCCTGAACTACAAAACCTATATAGTCCGGTTTCTGGTAATTGACATCTTCTATGAATTCAGACGATTATAGCGGAGCTCTATCTTTAGAATTTTTTTGCCACTTGTATTAATATTTTGGTTTATTTTTTGGTAGTCCTACTCATGTACTTAATTTTCATATATTATTAACTTCATATATCATTTCATGTTTTTTAGATATTATACACGTTTTTTGTTTTCAAAAATTGCTTATTTTTTTGTAAGAAAATTTATTGTGACATAATCTTTTCCGGGTTGTCATCAGTTTTCAATACAAATTGTTTATAAATTTGTATGAATTGATACAGTAAAAAACTGTCATGACATATTTTTCCCGGGATGACATTCAAAAATATCGTGATATAAATATTTTTTCGGGATGACATTTAAAAATATCGTGATATTTGTATGTTAGTGTTGCCATCGCATTTTTCCGGGATCGTTTACGGGCTAACTTCACAGACATATTTTACCAAGCGTGCACGTTCATTAAACGACCTGACCTAATCCCAACGTTTCACAAAACATAAAAATAAATTAAAACTCAAAAAATTGAAATACTAACATTATATCCTTTTTGTATCTTTCCAGGTAATAAAAATCAACTAAATATACTTATGGTAATGTGGTGAGTCCAATACGTTGCTAAAAGTTATATAAAATTATCCTCTAAGGAATTTAACCAAATATAAGATAAATACCATTTCAATGTAATATTCCGAAGTAAGTCAAAACCCCACGGTATTACGGCATCACCAAAAACCGTTATAAAATAATAATCGTAACGATAATATTTCTCCACGTGCCATTAATATTCAAAAGCACACAAAAGCTGTGTTGATTTTGTCCTCTACACGACAACACCAGCAAAAATAGCAAAATAAATAAAATTGCTGATTAATTTCTAATGTGTATAGCCCATACAATGTATAGACACTAGATGTCATGATCCAACTGACAAGCATCGAACCATTTATTTTTTGTATTGATTAATGACTAATTAAGTGTGCAGAGGATATAATCGGTAACATAGAAATTTTCCTTTTAAACACACAAGAAGAGGAAACTCAAATAACTATTGCCCTTTTAATTATGCTATTATTAAACATTTATTTATTTTTATTGTCTCCAAGAATTATATAATGTGTGTATGTGTGTGTGTTTGTAACATGATATAAGAACACAAATATCTTTTTTTTTGTGTGTCTCTAGTGCTTTATATACCTGTGTATCTTGGATCATAATACCTTGTACACAAATTTAATCCAAAAATATAAAATAATTATCGTTCGTCTTTTAAATTAAACGTCTTAATATCAGAATGGATATAATCCGTATCCGTTTACACATAATATGGAAGAATCGACCGGATCGACCACGTACCAGGGGACTTTCAACATCATATCATTTTGATTGATATTCATATCAGTATATATCTATGTATACATAAATCGGTTGCTCTCATTTCTGCAAAACCAAAAAAAAAATGCTGTACTCCTTGTTTTTATTATTAATAAATGAAAACGTTGACCAAATCGAGAAAGCTTTATTATTATTATCATGATGATAGCTTTAAGTAAAATAAATTGGAAATGAAATGAGTTTATTAACATTTTTATATATGATTTTAGTTTTGGTTTTGATTCCTTTCTACTTTATGGAGCTTTCAATCTACGAATCACTTAAGATTGTTGTTGTACGATAAAAAAAAATTTTGTTTAAGACGTAGAAAGCTCTAACGGGATGGATTAGTATTGTTATCACAAAAAATGTACGTATATTGGTCGTTTATAGAAATTATTGAGCACAGCACAAGAAAGCTTACATAATATTTTATGTAATGTGGTTTTTCTTAAAGCTACTTTGTTGTGATTTATTCTTAAAGTGTGTTGAGGTTTAATGGTATTATACTTACAGAATGTTTAATATCTTAAAACTTACAATCATAATATTTAGTTTGTATATACATTATGCAAAGAATCCACAAGTTTAAAAGTATTTAATCTTTCTAAGTTAAACAAGTTGTGAACTTTAATTTTTTTTTTTTTTTTGTAATTGAATGAAATGTTTTTAGTTAAGCAATTTGCTCTAGTTCCTTTCAGTGTAACACTCCTGTTTTATTTTAAGATTTTAGCTTTAATGTAATAAGATTATAATAATTTAAAATCCGATTTTAGTTAAGTATGTATCCTACCATATACAGTCAAACCTGTTTTTGTGCGGTAATATAGAAGTAATAGGGACCGCATAAAAAAACGCATAAAAAAATCTTCTGTACCGCATAAAAAAGTTTCATGTAGAAAAAACTCAAAATATTACACAACCTGACGCGATACTAACGCAATGTGATGAAATATGAAAAATTGAAAAAATAAAATGGCCAACGTCAATTAACTAATTAAATTAATTACATTCAATTATGTCTAATTCGATTGAAATTTTGAAATAGCTTAAGTAAATTGTTACCACACAAAAACAGCTTTGACTGTATGTACATACAAATTGCAATATAAATTTATTAGTCACGATTCGAGAGAGATTATAGTGAAAGCTTTCAATCAACATTGGGAAGTTAGAAATGTTTTCAGGTGGCTTAGTTTCGACCATCAATCAAAAAAGTCGAATATAGAGTAAAAGTGAAATAATTTATAATTTATTGTTTAATTTATTTTGTTTTTATCTCGCGATTGTATAGTGATAAATTATTCGTATAGTGATGCGTGTGAAGTTAGACCTTACTAAAGTAGAACTAATAATAGGAATAGTTTAGCACAAACTTCACACGCCTGTACACGCTTTTGAAGTTAAAACTAAATTGGTCCTAAACTATAAAAAAAAATGAGAATGTATTGGTAAAACAAAAATTAAAATGGCATTTAGGCGAATTTTTAAAATATTTGAATAAATTTTTTTTAGTGGTAAACTGCTTTGGGATAAGTTCATTAGAGCCACACACATCACTAACATAAACCGGAAGACTTATATTAATAAATTGAATATCTCGAGAATTATTAGGCTTAACACCTAATTCTGTATGATTTTCTGAAAGGTTCAGACTTTCAAGCTTGTAAACCATTTAAAAAGCTAATGGGATTCACGTGTTCCAATAAATACTTTAGCGGTATTGTAAGAACTTAGGAATTTTCTTCAGAAATTTAATAGTTTGAGATTTAATATGTTTATCGTCATTGTCGCCAAAATAGATATTTTGTTGGCTGGTGTCGACCATTATTATTACAAATTGAATTTAGAATTTTTTCCTTCTTGGTATTTCTTCTTACATGAATTCGCAGTCTTCTCGTTATATTTGCCGGAGGTTAACAGATCCTGTGTAAACTAACACTTTCGGTAGACCGATTTCAAACAAAAATAATTGTAATTTAATTATTTATAATGAAAAATTATGTCGGACATTTCACCATTTGATTAGCCAATTCTTCAGGGGCTCAATCATTAAGTTACTACAGTTACACTTTCGGATTTGTAAAAATGTCGAGGTATACATTTTCTATTATTACAGTGTTTTATTTTAAAGGAAAATTACATTAACCGATGGTTTTATGTTTGGTAAAACATTTAGGGTACTGGTTTTTGACGGACATTCTACGTGCATTTTCCCTTTTGAGCGCATTGTACAATATATTGTACATTCACTTTTAATGTGTGTGGTAATCGCTGATTTTATTTTTGGATAGAATTTTGAGAGTATTGTCGTAGTTTTATATGTTTTCTTTTATAATAAATTGCTTTGTATTACAATACTAAGCCAAAAATTCAGTTGTGTTACAGTTTCCTTTCAACGAAGTTGTGATTTATTGTGTTTGGTGGTAAGTTGTTTTTTATTTCATTAATATTTTCGATAAACTATAAAAAAAAATCGTTTTTGAAAGTAGTAATTTCATTTAGAATAGTTAAATAATACTGTTTTGAAGAAATAGTTTGCTATTTTGTATTAAAAATAATTAAAAACTTGTATTATAATACATGTACAATATATTGAACAAAGCGTTTAAAGCGTTGTGTACAATATATTGTACATAATAACATTTACATGAAATTGACATGGATATGATTTTAGAAATGGCGCGAAAAGGACTAAGTCATGACGAAATATTGGAATTATTTTATGATTCAGACTTTGGTGCTGATTCGGACGACACAACAAATAATATAGAAGACGATAATGATATCGATATCGAAAACAATATTGTACCAGATATAGTAGATCGTTATGACGTTATCTCAATTGGCGTGCCTCTACAAGATCGAGGCGAAAGATTGGATTTTGAAATCTGTGGTTCAGATGAAGATGAGACTTTAAACGCAAATGAAGCATTATTGCTACGGCCGACGGAACCTCAGATATATCTATTCCAGATACTTTATTCATTGAAAACATACAGTTCACTCGCAAAAGTGAAATTCAGTGGAGACGAAAAGATTTTCAACCAATAGTTACTCCATTTGATTCGATTCCAAATAACGTAATTGAAGTTTTAGCTCCGCTTAATTATTTTATGAGTTTTATAATACCAAATTATACATTTAAAAAATATGCATTCCATACTAACCAGTATGCCCAGCAAAATGATGTGCCCACTTTCAAATCGACCAACTCGACTGAGATCAAACGCCTTTTTGCATTACATATCCTAATGGGTTGTATGAAATTTCCACGTTTGAGATTATATTGGTCACCAGTGTTAAATCTAGAAATATTTAGAAACAGCATGACTAATAAGCAGTTCAGTCAACTGAGACAGAATTTACACATCGTGAATAATTTGAATCGGCCTAAAAATTGCACTGACAAATTTTATAAGACTCGACCACTAATAGCTGCAATTCGTTCTCATTGTTTGACAATCCCAGTGGAAGAGAATGTTTCGATTGATGAACAAATGATCCCTTTTAAGGGACGTTTATCTATCAAGCAGTACATGAAGGGGAAACCAAACCAATGAAGCTTGAAGGTGTTTGTAATGTGTGGAAAAAGCGGCATACCTTATGATTTCTTTCTGTATCAGGGCGCTAGCATTGGCTTGCCATCAATAAACCTTAGCCGTTTCGGATTTGGCGCATGTGTCGTTCTCAAATTGGTTGAAAGATTATAGATCAGCAGGGACATAATTTTTTTTTTGACAATTTCTTTAGTTCATACCATCTATTTGAAATTTTAAAAAACAAAGGAATCAACGCAGCTCGTAATACGCATCAATCGTTGTGTTAAACCACCAATCATGTCTGATAAAAAAATGTCTAAAAAAAATCGAGGATTTTCAGATTCTGTCACATGCCGTGATGGTAAAGTTGTAATTATAAAATGGAAAGACAATAAGCCGATAAATCTTGGATCGAACTTTGTTGGAATTGGATGTATCGATACTGCTCAAAGATGGGATAAGTCGTTAAACAAATATGTTTCAGTGGAAAGACTCGAAATAGTACGATTGTATAATTCAAGCATGGGTGGCGTAGATTTGCTCGACCAACTAATAAGCTACTATAGAATTTTTATACAGTCCAAAAAATGGCGATTACGAGTGACAACGCACTTCATAGATTTTGCAATTTGCTCAAGCTGGCTAGAATACAAACGTGATTGCCAGATAAATAACATTGCAAAACAAAATATCATCGATTTGTTAGATTTTCGAATGGAAGTTGATAATTGTTTGGCACTTGCGGGTAATCCAAACAATTTGAAGAAGCGTGGTCATCCGAGCTCTTCGACACAAAATAATTTGTTATCTCCTGAGACCCATTCACCATCATCATCTACATCGAAGTCAAAAACGGAAAAAAGGCCATTCCGAGATATACAGTTCGATGAAATTGGGCATATGCGCCAGCACATGACCAGAAGTCAGAACCTACTCGATATAAAAACTTCAACTGTAAGGGCAGAACATTTTTTATGTGTAAAAAATGCAAAGTGCATCTTTGCATTAGCAAATCAAAAAACTGCTTCGAAGATTTTCATTTGAAAAATTGAATGAAACTTATGTGATAAAAAAAAATATGTGATAGCACATTTAATGAATTATAATTTATTTTTTCTAGTTATTACCTTATTTTATAGCTTTTTTATTGTTACTTTTAATTCATTATAAATAAAAAAAATCTGAAAATATGTAAGCTGAAAGATTGAAATATATGAATATACAAAAAACACAAAACTGATAAAAAATTCTTTTGAGACTTCGTGTACAATATATTGTACATTTTGAAGGGTTCTAGAAACTGGGCCTAGCGAAACAAATTTTAACGCAAAACCATACAAAATATCTTAAAATAGACGAACAATTACAAATACACCCACGGAATATTTTTTGCTCGTTTGAATTAAAATGGCGCTTGAAAGGGAAAGTGTTATACAGAAAAATCTCGATTTTCAGGCCTAATTTGGGACTGGGAAGTCCGTTAAATCCGCTTATCCGTTAAATCCGAATGTTTTTATATTTAATCTATTCGATCGAATTTAATCTGGGACGGAACTCAGGCATTTCTTAACCGATTATGTTGGGATCGGGTATGCTTGATGGGAATGGGATTCTTAAACGATTCTGGGAAGAAATTCTGGAATATGACCACCTGGGACGGAACTCGATCAATTCTTAACCGATTATAAAGGGATTGGGTATGTTGGACGGAAATGATATTCTTAAATGATTTTGGGAATGTGGCCACCTGGAAAGGGGTGTGCTGGATGCAAATGGGATTCTTAAACGATTTTGGAAAGGAATTTTGGAATTTGGCCACATGGGACAGAACTCCATCAATTCTTAACCGATAATGATGGGATTGGGTATGCTGGATGGAAATAAGATTCCTTAATGACTTTGGGTAGGAATTCTGGAATATAGCTACCGGGGACGGAACTCGATCAATTCTTAACCGATTATGATGGGATTAGGTATGTTTAATGGCAATGGGATTTTTAAATGATTTTGAGAAGAATTTTTGTAATGTGGCCACCTCGGACGGAACGTGATCAATTCTTAACAGATTATGAGGACTAAAGGGGTTTGCTGGATGCAAATGGAATTCCTAAATGACTTTAGGTAGAAATTCTGGAATATGGCTACCGGGGACGGAACTCGATCAATTCTTAACCGATTATGATGGGATTGGGTATGCTGGATGGAAATAGGATTCCTTAATGATTTTGGTAAGAAGTTCTGGAATTTGATAACTGAGGACGGAACCTGATCCATTCTTAACCGATTATGATGGGAGTAGGTGTGCGGGATGGAAATGGGATTCCTAAATGGTTTTGGAAAGAAATTCTGGAATATGACCACCTGGGACGGAACTTGATCAATTCTTAACCGATTATGATGGGATTGGGTATGTTGGATGGAAATGATATTCTTAAATGATTTTTGGAAGAAGTTCTGCAATATGGCCACCTGGAAAGGAGTGTGCTGGATGGAAATGGGGTTCTTAAATGATTTTGGGAAGGAATTCTGGAATATGGTCACCTGGGACAGAACTCCATCAATTCTTAACTGATTATGATGGGATTGGGTATGCTGGATGGAAATAGGATTCCTAAATGACTTTGGGTAGGAAATCTGGAATATGGCTACCTTCAACGGATCCCGATCAATTCATACCCGTTTGTGATAGGATTAGGTATATATGCTGAATGGAAAAGGGATTTTTAAACGATTTTAGGAAGAAATTTTGGAATATGGCTACCTGGTATGGAACTCGATCTGTTAAGATTATGATGGGATTCGGTATGATGGATGAAAATGGGATTCTTAAACGATATTGGTAAGAAGTTCTGGAATATGTCTAGCTTGGGGCTAGGACGGAACTTGATTAAAAATTGATCAACCAATTATGAAGGGATTGGGTATTTTGGATAGAAATGAAATTCTTTAATGATTCTGCAAAGAAGTTTTGGAATATATCCACCTGGGACTGAACTCGATCAAATCTTAACCGATTATGATGGGATAGGGTATGCTGAATGGAAATGTGATTCTTAAATGTTTATGAGAAGAAATACTGGAATATTGCCACCTCGGACGGTACTCGATCAATTCTTAACCGATTATGATGAGATTGGGTATGTTGGATGGAAATAGGATTTTTAATTGATTTTTGGAAAAGTTCTGAAATATGGCCACCTGAAATGGAATTCGATGATTTCTCAACCGATTATGGTGAAATTGAATATGATGGATAGAAATAAGATTCTTCAATAACTTTTGGAAGAAGTTCTGAAATATGACCACCTGGGAGGGAACTCTGTAATTTAAACTAGGATGGAGAGAACTCGGTAATAAGCAGGTGTCTTTCTTGAATCAATCGGCTCGTGATGTTTAAATGTTTCTGATAAGGCTGTATGCCTTAATATATATCACCAGTCAGTCTAACAACCTGCTCTCACAAAAATCACGTTATGAACCCTACACAAAGGGTTCGGATAAATTTATAGTATTCTTATCAACAATTCGACCTCGAAAACTGTTCACGGGAACATGGAATACGATGTCTTCTAAGACCTTGAGATTTCCAGATCCTTTCGAACCAAGCGGAAGTTTATACTTTTGAGGTACTTGCAATAGAAGAGCATAAATGGTCTGCGAGTTAATTCCATAAAACAACCAATAATTACACTCTCCAATACAGCAATAATCAGAAAAGATAAAAATTATGATTTGGTTTCTCATCTTCTGGCGAGTACAGCAGTTTATAATTTTATAACCCCATATTTATCCATCCTGCCGAATTCCTACATTATCGGTTAAGCAATAGCCTTGTCCCGTTCAAGGCGATCACCTTAACAAACTTCTTTTAGAAATCATTTCCATTAAACAAATCCAATCTCTTCGTAATCGATTAAAAACTGCCTGAGTTCCGTCCAAGGTGGCCATATTCCAAAACTTCATTCAGAAATCATTTAAGAATCCCATTTTTATCCAACAAACTCCAGATGGAAGTATTTCCAAAAACTTTGAAAAGAATTTTTTAATTATGATGCTTGCATAACCAGTGAAATAGCTAAATATGGAAAGGCATTTTTGGTGATCGGAAATTTGTTAAAACCACTCTTATAAACTACGCAGAATCGCTTTTCGAAGATATTGATAACAAGGATAAAAGACTTACAAATACAGCAAAGGACCGGATTTTAAAATTGAACGAAAATGTTAGTGTCCAGTCAATATTTGATCTACGTGCAGCTGAAGTTTTTGCAATTACGGTACGTTACGCTGCAGGTGGAATAATCACGCAATAGATAGCAATTGTTGAAACTAGGAACATTACCAGAACGAACATGATGTGTTAATATTCTGGAAGTTGTCAAAAAAGCTTAAATCGATTTGAATGTCAGTATTGAACAATCTTGTTCAATTTCTACTGATGGGTGTTTAACCAAAGAGTCTGGATTTAAAACTTTGTTGGGAAAAAAATAGGTCATCCGGTAATGGGATTCCATTGTATGATCCATTTAGATATTTATGTGCAAAATGTGGATTATTTCAATTAAATCAATGTAATGGAAACGGTTGCTAAAGTTATATAAAATGCCGTTGCTGTCAACTGATGTATAATCACGCTTATTTGCTTAGTCGAGCTTTATCATTGGAAAGATTTGTTCACTGTCTGCGGACGCGATTCGTTCATTATCGATGATAAGAAAACGATTTTCCGGAGTGACTGGAATGACTTTAGTATTCAGTTAAATGAATCAACTCAAAAAATGCAGGGAAACGGAAAATCATTAGACATATGGTTCGGTCGTATTACCGCTTTTGAGATGAAGCTGCAGTTACTTAAGAAATACATGGAATGTTCGTTTGGAAATTACCCGCTTCTCAAATATTTGCTCAATTTAGAAAAGTTTGTGGCATATATTGACGTGTTTGAAAAAAGAGAATCACAAGAATTATTTGAACAATCTACCGAGGTGTTTAATAGAAAAACAGGAATCTTTCGCAACTCGGTTCAAAGATGTCAAAATAATTAATGACTTTATTAAATTTGTTCGCTACCCTGACAAATTTATTCTAATATACTGGCCAGCCTATACTGGCATGGAAGATGGGTCGGCCCATGAGTTTTGCACTCCGGCAGGGGGTCATAGAAGTGTTCCATTTCATCACAGATCGTAATCTGTAGATGAAAATGTCCTTTGCATCCTGCCCCTATCGGGATTCAAACCCGGTACCTCCCGATCCAAACACCAAAGCTTTAACCACTGTGTCATATAAACTCTTACTATAGCGCAGGTCATTAAAGTATTTATTTGACCACGTGAATCCCATTAGCCTTTAAAATGGTTTACGGGTCCGGAAGTTCTAATCTTAACCTTTCAGAAAATCATACAGAACTAGGTAATAATCAGACGAATTCTTTAGATATTCAATTTCTTAAGAAAATATTATTTTCTTTGGACGAAAAAGATTATTTATTTTAATTACGCCAATTCGAAAAATGTTTTTTTTAAAGAATAATTTCAATCGGAAAACTATTCAAATATTTCATTATGTCACCTAAATGTCATCTTTATTTAATTTTTACCAATACAAACACACTTTCGTTTGTTTTTGTTGGTTTAGAACTAGTTTAGGTCTAACTTCAAAAGCGTGTATAGTGTTAATAAGACACTTATGCCTATAAGAAATTTTAATAATTCGCAATGTAAAGACATAACGGTGTTATGTAACCCGTTAATCAGGTATTCTTATCTCATGTAGTTTTTAAATGAGATGGGATTTGTAGTCATATTTATTTCATTAGATATAAAATATAAATTTAAAATTAAAATTAACAAACACGTCGTACATTGAGAATTTTCAGTTTGCGTTGTTTTTGTTTGATCTAGCAAAAGCTGGTACATTTTTAACGATCGAGACTTTTTGCTGTCTAGGAAGTAATTTGGGTTGGGGCTTAATTTGGCATTGTGCGCTTTCAGGACCCCTATCATGGACAGCCGTAAAATTCAGCAAGATTCAGAAGGGAACAAAGCAATAACGTATTCTAAGGCTAGTTGTGTTGATTTTATGTTTCATTGATTATGAGAACTACCGTCACATTTTGGATAATTTTCAATGACTAGCGTTGTGCCAGGCATAGGCATTAGGGTTGAGTTGCTGCAGTTTCATTGAAATAATGTGTTGGGATGTTGTTCTAGTACTGTTATCTGCCACTGTTTTGATGTTGAGATTACGGTGTATGTTTGTGTTACGTATATGTACCAAGGTGCGTTTAGGCTGCCACAATTATATTCCGTAAGTCCAGATTGGTTTTAGTACCATTTTCAACAAGACAGTCTATAGTTAGTTTAGAATGTTTTCCGATTAACCAATTTATTTTGCCACTTTGGATGTTGATTTGTTGTCGTTTTGTTTCGATATGTTTCTTCCATGCCAATCTTCTATCTAGATGCAGACCTAGATATTTAATGGTTTTGCATTGGGGTAGATTTATGTCATTTAACTTATAAATGATGTTAAATTATCAATGATGTATTCGTTTTGAAAATGTTCAGTCCACAGTTTACCACAGGGAATTTCTTGTGAAACCTATATAGTCGGATTTGGTCTCGTACGATTAAGCTCACAAAAGCATATCGACTTTTTATTTGATGTCGTTACGGATGTAACTCGATTTCACCCAGATGAAAATTAGACTTTTTTAAAGCGCGTTGCATACAGAAAAAATTCTTTCAATATACTCCCATTTTCCAGATTCTTTGTCGAAATTTTGAGAGAGCAGAAGCTTACATTAACCCAAATATTGTAAACCAATTTATAACAAAATATAAATTCAATTAATGTTAATTGCGTTATCTAAACTTCAAATTCCAATTGACAAGTCTTTCTTGGACTTCTTTCCTTGCTGTGGTCGATAGCTGTTTAGAAATGCTAAAGATTCCCAATTATAACTAGTTAGCCATTCTAAGACATCCACACACGCTATGTTTAAAGCGTCAGTTCTAATACAATAAGTTGTATTATCCATTCACATTCCGGTGGCCAAGAGAATATAACTATTTACTTTGCTTAATCAAAGAGTTCATTTGATTATAAATTGGCCACATATCCTTGTGGATTTTCCAATCCCCAAATGCGACAATTTTTTTTGTTTACGAACCCACCGAGATGGATGGAGATGGGTCTCGTCCGAAAAGATGAGTTTTTGAGCCAAATCCTCATCAATTTCGAGTCGCAGGCCAACACAGTGAATTGATATCAAAGCGGATGATCACGGGGCATCAATTGCTAGATTAATTGAACTTTATATGGCCACAAACCAAGATCTTTATTCAGAATTCGTTCATGGAAGACCGGCTGATGTTCATTCTACTGAACGAACACGACGAGCTCTGGTGCACGTTGAATTGTCGACAAGAGCCCGTATCATGCACTTTATTCTCAAACTTCTTGATTGCGTTGTTACCGGTGTTTGCGATTTCGAACCAATTGTCTTTGTTATGGAAGAAAGTTTCCAACATTTCCTACTTTTGTTGGAGCGTTACGTGACTCATTTTGTCGACTAAAAACAATATACCGAGTTTCTGTCAAAGAAAGAATGACATTAGTGTTGCCAGAGCCAAAATAACCGATATATCAAATCTGACACAATTATTGTGACACCCTATATTTTTCCATCACAACAATACGCTGAATTTGTCGTAGTGTAGTGGGATGTGAGCATTCTTTGATCGCGATGACTCTGTCCATTTAGGGCTGAATTTCATTTTGAGTTAATATATGACTCAGGAAATTTAGTTTTTCGAACAACAAACTCACATTTAGACTTGAATAGTATTCGTAAGTCG
Source organism: Nephrotoma appendiculata (assembly GCA_947310385.1). NCBI lineage: Eukaryota > Metazoa > Arthropoda > Insecta > Diptera > Tipulidae > Nephrotoma > Nephrotoma appendiculata. The sequence goes on from OX371223.1 coordinate 104,671,108, forward strand.
TCAGTGTGTTCCTGGGTCGTTTTACTCGCGACGTTAAAATATGTGTCCCGCGTTTCCCGGATCAAAAGTCATGCGACAGAAATCGAACATTCCGAAAGGTGTTGTTACTGCTCTTTTAAATTGATCCTCACTCCTCAGGAATTTGATGTTAAGCACGGCAAAGAACAATCCATGTAAATGACGTAAGAAATCATGAATTTGTGGCAATGGATATCTGTCAGGAATAGTGACGGCGTTTATTCGCGTATAGTTACCACATGGTATCCAATCATTTTGTTTCTTTTTAGGAACCATATATGCAGAGCATAGCATGTTGAGGATGAAGATTGTTTACAAACACCTAATTTTTGCATGTTGTTACGTGCCTCTGTATGCGCGGCTGACACTTTTCGAGTCGGGTAGATCTCAGAGGAGATACGGGGGTTCATTGCCGACATACTTATTCGAGACACTACAAACCTATGTGTCATTACAAATCACAATTCACTCACAAAAAAAAAAATCAAAAATCACTAGCAACCACTCTTCCCCACCTCCCAATCCAACACAACACCATTGACCATTAATTAGAAATAACTCACTTCATTATAAAACTAAGAATCATTTATTTAAGGTAATTTAAAAAAAAAACAAGAAAAAAACATAACTACGACGATATTTAACCTTTCGTCATACCAACCAAAAAAAATGCAAGAAAATTATATTTTTATATAAAAAAAAAATTTGGAAAAATGAATGAAAAACTTTTTTTTCTTAAACTTAAACTCACCCGTCTTTTCGTAGAGTACTCTGCGCAAGCGGTGGTGATGAAACCTGTATGTGAAACACTAAAACAAAAACTAGCACTTTTCATTCACTTTAAACTTAATGTATAACTTCTTAAAATTATTAACCTATTTGACTAAATAATTATCTTAAATTTTTTTTTTTTATATGACTTCTTGTTAAACAATTTTACAGATATTTTTTTCTTTCCTTTTCATAATAAATTTTCATTTGAGATACTAAAATATATTTTTTTTCTTAACCAAACACACGATTTTTATTATTTTTTTTTTTTTTCGGTCAATTTGACCGAAATATGCGGTAACGCCGCCTGCACATGCATGCACCGGCTAGCGGTACATATAGAGTCAATTTCCTGTTGCTCGAGGAAAGTTCACGTTGACGTCACCGTATCCAGGCCACAAAGTACAATTTCTCGTCCTCAATCAACCGTTAAAATCAATTTATACAGGTGTAATATGTACCAAGAAAAATTTACTGGTAAATAACTAAGAAAAAGGCGTGAGACCCAGGTGGATGGAATCCAATTCACGGCCCCACAAGCCTACCACAATATTCCGTTGGGTTGAGGGTTGATCAGTGGTTTAATTAGTTCTCACGCTAATAAAAAAAAAGGTCCGTTATGTAAACAATCTAGTGTTGTAATGGACAAAAGAAAGAACTTATATAACTTCGTGAATTTACCACAAAACACAGGAACTTACCCTTTGAAAGGATGTTATAAACAAAAATATTTGACACTAACAAAATATTATAATACCAATATTTTGCTTTACTTTGGCTTCCAAACCACTTCGAATTAAATATTTATTGGTGGTTACAATCGCTCGATGGTCTCACGTATAAATGATATTTCAACATCATAGAAAATATAAATTTTAGTTCGAGTAAGGTACATAACATAAAATAGACCGTAGTCCCAGTTAAGTATATAATAGTAAAATCGTACGATCTCAAATTCCCTACATATAGCAAGAAAGATGTATTTGTGGGTGGATTGCATTGTTTTCACTTTTTATGATACATAATTATGATTGCTATATACTATCGATAACCAAGTATGTATATACAAATACGCTCATTAGTCATCCAATATATATTTCTATTTTTTTGTTTTCTATATACCGAAATATACTGAGGTACTTCGAGTCCATAAAGTTTTATGAACTCGTCATCATAAACTTTAGATCATAAAATTTCTTTTACAAAGAAAATATTGGGATGAGTTGAATATTCTGCTTATAAATACCAATAGCCATTCGATAGCCGTAACAATGTGTAGAAAAGAGTTTTTAGCTAATGCATATTTTTTGGGGTCGAGATGACGTGTTTGCAGAAAGGAAGTTGGTCGTCTGTCTCAAATCTATGAACTACGTTATGCTTCAAAGTCATTGTAAGTCATACCTTGATTTCGGGGTGAGTTCAGGAAATTCTGGTAGCAATGTATCATAAAAAACCTTCGACATTAAAAATTCGTGGTGATGTTGAGCTAACGGAATAAAGTGTTCCTATACCATATTTCACTCGAAATCAGCACCAATGATTGGATTGATGACTGAAACTACAATGAATGGGTGTCGGAATTCTCATAAGATTTAATCGGATGAGCATTTGCAGCTCATGGCTGAAGGTGTTGGTCTTCGATTAAGTTTTTAAATGATGATGCAGGTATAACAGAAATGGAAGCGCCTGCGTCAACTAGAAAAATTAAATTGGTGTTTTTACACTTAACTAATAAACGGCAAAATGCGGTTACTGCAGCAGCTGCCGTAGCGATGGTGGAAGATTTTAGTTTTTTGGAGGTTGGAATGACCAACCATGTAGTGCCACGTTTCTCAAAGTGTACTCGCGAATCAACTCAAAGGAAAAAAATTATAAATTTAAATCTACTAATCATTAATGTATGAAATTAATTTGTTGCTCTTTCAAGCCCATACAGTAGCTGAGATATTGATGAAGCTCTGTGCAGTCGACATAGCTAAATGTATATTCGTTGAAAGACGGCATCAGAAATCACTGATGTGCCGCTATCCAATACCACGGAAGCTTGTCGAATTAAAGATTTGACAGCTAACGTGAAGTCTCAATTGAGATTTCGCTTGAAAAATTGTAATAATTCTCTGCATATGGACGAAAGCATAGATGCAGCTGGACTTGCAATCTTGCTTGTTTTTGTCCAATATCAGATATAAATCTGCTTGAAGAGGATCTTCGTTTGTGTGAACCATTGCCAAATAATACAACCTGCCTATTAAGAAACATTCCACCAAATAAAAGTATTTTCAGGGAAAGAGAAATTACTACTGCTTTTTAACGACAGGGGTGACTATTTCAATACATCATCCATGTCCAAGCATTGTTCGGAAATTACTATTACTACTTCTCGCAAGATATTGCTTATTCATCTAAGGCAAAACTAATTCAACAGTGGTGCCATGCAAATTTACTTGATTTTATACCATCGGATGAATGGCCTACCGCATCTCCGTACCTTAATCCTTTAATTTCTGTATACGATTGGCAAAATTGACTCTCTTGAAAAACTGATTTAAAATTTTATGTTGTGTAACTATCTTACATTTTAAGCACGAAATTGGTCAGAGACCGTTTTCTTACTGGCTGAAAAAATGATTATAAAATCTGTGCACGGATTTCGTTCGTAAATTAGACATGCGGGTTGGGATTTACTAAGTATAAATCGTAATAAAATTTAATATTGACATCTAGTGCGTTTTTGAAATCAAAGGTTAGAGAAAGGGCCTAGAAGGAAAAATTAATCTCCAAATAGATGAAAAAGGTTGCTTTATCTGCACCGATAGATGAAAAAGTAATAGGTCTGAGTAATAACATACTGTTACCTATCTACTGCGTACCGATTATCGGCGCCTTAAAGAAAAGATTCCTTTAGAACTAGCTAACTAATTCATAACAACAAACCAAATAGTAGTGCATATTAATATTAAGAATAACATAGGTTAAGACATAAAAATTATTTTTTTTACTAACTAACATGTACGATTTGAAAACAACTTGTAAGTTTCCCAAGATAGGAAAGATTCAAGAATAAAGCGAAAGGCAGTTACAAAAAATATTGCTTGAAATGTCCAGTGGAATTTTTTTTATACATTACAATTTTATTGATGGGTGATGATTTTGCTCATTGTAGTATATACATTGACATTTTGCGAGCTCTATGTTTGTTTTGAAAATATTATTATATAAATTTATACTTTTTAACACAGGGACCACTTCATTTTTTCAACCACGGCATTTGTGGCTATCACTCGGAAGAACCAACATTTTATTTTTTTTTTTTTTTTTTTTTTATTTATTTAAATAGTACAATCTTATCAAATGATAATTTATTACTAAAGATAATAACGCACTTATTTGAAACTAATAAGTGGAGCGAGTGTGGGTTTACAGAAATCAATATTCTGCTCCCAATAATGAAACTTTATTTATTAGATGACTAGCTCATGCGGTTTAATTCTTTTAAGGCGTCTCAGTTCTTGTGTTATGTCAAGAAGTTGTATTGCTTCACTGTTGGTATGTTGCAGTAACCTTCTTTCATGTTTGATTGCAAATTCCTGGATCACTTCATCAATCCATTTGACATTTAGGTCTTTGTGTAATTCCTCGTTGGTTACGTAGCGGTAAGCATTCGTTATTGTACGTAGAAATTTGTTTTGATAACGTTGAATAATTAAACGATTTGATTGTTTAGTACAGCCCCAGAGCTGGATACCATACGTCCAAATTGGTTTAATTATTGTTTCGTATATCAGGCGTTTACAGTACAGGCTAAGCTTAGAATGTCTTCCTATTAGCCAGTACATCTCACGTTGTTTCATTTTCATTTGCTCTGCTTTTTGTCTAACATGATGTTTCCAGTTCAATCTTGAATCGAGATGCAATCCGAGATATTTTGCAGATTCAGCTTGGGGAATTTGTACCCCATTGAGAAATGTATGGCTATTTTTGTGCCGCAACGTGTATGTTACATGGACTGATTTCAGCTCGTTAAGCTTTATTTTCCAATCCCTGGTCCATTGGCTGATTTTATCGAGTGCGTGCTGTAAGTATTCTACTGCTTGGTTCTGCGATTCGCTTGATGCCAATACTGCGGTATCATCAGCAAAAGTTTCAATGAAGGTTGTTTCCGTTGTCGGTATATCAGAAGTGTAAAGTAGATATTGAATGGGTCCTAATACGCTACCCTGGGGCACCCCTGCTACGGCTGGGTAAAAGTTGGAGTATGTTACTTCATGTGATACTCTAAATATTCGTTTGGAGAGATACGACTCGAGCAATTGGCAGTAATTTTTTGGCACTAATTTACTTATGTTGTAGATAAGACCCTCATGCCACACTCTATCGAAAGCCTGTGATACATCTAGAAATACGGCAGGGCAATATTTCTTCTCTTCAAGTGCATGTTCTATCTTTGCAGTCACGCGATGAACTTGATCAATTGTCGAATGTTTATTCCTGAATTCAAACTGGAAGTCAGGTATAATGATCATTGGTCTTAGTCGTTTCAATAACAACTTCTCAAACAATTTTGAAATAGTAGATAACAAAGAGATCGGCCTGTATGAGCCCATTTGCTCGGCTGGTTTGTCTGGTTTTTTTATCATGATTATTTGTGCAACCTTAAAACACTCAGGCACATATGTAAGTCGAAAGCAAGCATTATATATATATGTTAACATAGTCACTGCTCTCTTTGATAACTCCTTAAACATCCTTGGCGAAATGTCATCAATTCCAGGTGACTTTTTGGGATTCAGATTCATGTCAATTTCTTGTGCAATTTCAAGTGGGGTGACACTTCTGATATTTGATGGAGATCTATAGACTGGTTTAGGATCAATCCTAGATTGTATGTCGTGTGGTTGAAATACTGATGCCAAATGTTGTGCAAATAGTTCTGCTTTTTCTTCGTTACGTCGCACCCATTCTCCATTTATGTTCCTTATAGGTGGCACTTGGATTATTGGTCTCTTGAATCTTTTAGTAGCTTTCCAAAGAGAATAATTTTTGTCAGCTTCAGGACCCAGTCCTTTCAAATAATATTCAGTACAAGCTTCTTTATGTTCTTTAATTAATCGGTTAACTTTATTACTTACCCGATTAAATTCTCTTTTGTCATTAATGTTTCTGGTTCTATGCCATACGCGCCTTTTCCTACGCCTTTCTTTTATCAGTTCCCGAATCGCCAGGGGGTAGTTGATCTCTTGTACGACTTTCTCACCTAATACGGGTGTAGCCTCTTTAGCTGCATCACGCATGGAGTTAATAAAATGTTTAGTTTGTAATTCAAGTTCTTGTTTAGTTTTAAGACTAACTTTTAACTCAATTTGAGTATCCAGTTTCTCTCTAAATAATTCCCAATCAGTAAATTTATTAGTAAGGTTAAGTTTGGTTTTCTTTCTTATGACTAATGTACTCAGAGTCATTAAGACCGGTGTATGATCGGAAGTAAGGTCGTCAATGCCTTCAACTTCAATGTAATTTGAGGCTATTCCTTTCGAGATATAAAAGTCAATCAAATCAGGAATTTTGTTTATGTCTGTAGGCCAATAGGTAGGTTTACGCGATGAGTGATATTCACAACCTGACATTTCTATTGCACTTAGGAGTTCTTTTCCTTTTCCTGGTGTTATGAGTCGAGATCCCCACGCAGTATGTTTCACGTTGTAGTCACCTCCTATAATAAACCTTGGTCCAAGTTTATTAAAAATGTTGACATATTGATTTCTTACGATATTATGTCTTGGTGGGCAGTAGATCGCCCCTAAACTTAGTTCGGCACCACCATGGTTAATCTTTATTACAGTTGCTTGCATAAATGGTTCCTTAATTTCTTCTTGTTGGAAATGTAGGATATTTTGTTTGATTAAGATTGCTGTCCCTCCTCGAGCACGACCACTAGGATGCAATGTCCAATAGGCTCTATATCCTGTAATTTTGATAAAGTTTTTCTCCGTAAAGTGCGTCTCTGATATGAAAGCTACATCTATGTTGTTGGTTCTTAGAAATACTTCTAGTTCTTGAGCTCTTGCATTAAGCCCGTTAGCATTCCAGGTAATTATACGTAGGAATGTTACAGTCATTTACTTTTTATGTTTTAGCGGTTTGTTTGGTGGTTTGGAATTATCTTCCAGTTTATCCACCCTGTTAGTAAGCTGGCTGAAATTTTGTCTCATTTTTGCCTGAAATTCGGTGAGCATTTTCATTATATTACTAATGATTGGCTCGTTTGGCACAGGCTTCTGCCTGCTTACTTGATTTGAATTGTTATTTGAGGTTTTGGTCACCTGGGCGTAGGAAACCCCCTCTCTAATTGTATCATATTGTTGGTTTGGCTTTTGCTGTAGGCGCTCTGCTACTGTAATTTTTCTCGGTAGCTGAGCATTTAGTTTTTTCTGATACACCAGGCATCCTTTATAGCTAGCCGGATAACCTTTTTGTCCGCACAGTGCACAAGTTGGTATAACATTTCGCGGCTTTTGACATTGTTTTGTTTGATGATTCTCAGCACATTTGACACATTTGGCTTGCCTATTGCAGAAGTTCTTCGTGTGTCCTAACTGTTGGCAATTTGTACACTGAGGTATACCTATTACCTTTTTAGGTGGTTCAATAGACACCTTGCAATATAGCAGGTTCTTAATTTCACAGATGTCCTTATTGTTTTCCCCCTGTAACAGGTCTACATAAAACAATGGGAAGTGTCTAATAATTTTCTCATTATTAATTGTCAACTTTTTATGAACGTTAATAATGTTGGTTACTTTATGACCATGGTCCTCGATTGCCGCTTCGATCTCTTCGCGATTGGTAGATGACGGTAAACCTCGTATTACGATTCTATACCATTTTTCACTTTTGAGCTGATAAGTATGGTATTCCATCTTATATAGTGTACTATCCTTGTTATTGGATTCAGTGTCTTTTATATCGCTAAGTAGTTTTTTAATTTTACGGTAGTCATTTTCAGACTGTGTTGTTGTTTTGATGTCGTTATTGGATATTGCTTTAAACTGAGCAGGTTTCTCTGTCACTGCCAATACTTGAGCTCTGAGTATATTAAAATCTCTAACGTTGCTGACATTGATTGGTTGTGGTAAGGACTCCTTTTTGTGTGCTTGTTGTGGTTGTTTTGGTATTTCGTTATCTTGCGGTAGAGTTACCCTTGGTGATGGCGTTTTGGAGAGTCTCCTCTTTTTATGTACATTTAGTTTATTTTGTCTAGGTTGGGTTTCTTTCTCAAGTTCCTCTTCATCCGTAAAGTAGTCATTGGTTAGACTTTGTAGGCTCTGACTTCTACCATTAGTAGACGTAGAAAGTTTATTTTGTCTCTCTAGTGTTTATTTTGTCTCTCTAGTGTTTCAATTCAAAGTTTGCCAAAATATCTTGATATTTATTACATTGTAACTCATATTGCTGGCATTTTGTCCTTAGTTCATTATTCTGGCGCTCAAGCGAGGCTAATTTTGATGTCATTTCATTGCCGTCTTGAAGCATACGGTGTCTTTTCGTTAATGTTGGAGAATGCATGAGTTCTAATGGAGAAATGGGGCTTATACTTCTATCTGCTCCAGTAGCTAAGCTTGCCACTACTAAAGCATTGCGGTCGCTGGATATCGACGACTGGAAGCCCGCTCGCTCACTTTCCGAAGTCGCCGGTACTGGGCATCAAAATCCCTGCACCGTAGCATTAATCTTCTTCTGATCTGCCATGGTTGGTTTATTGTTCGTGGTTCCTTCCCCTAGCCAGTTTTGGTCCGCGGATGGTATTTTATTTCCCACCTACCCTCCGGCAAGCCGGTTAAAGAGCATTCCCCTATCCGCCACCTGGGGACGCGCCACGATGGAAGTTTGGCATCTCCACACGGGAAGAACCAACATGTCATTAACATATTTTATTCGCATTACTATCCAGAAACTTCATTTTCAATGAAACTGCAGCAACTCAAGCCTAATACCTATGCCTGGCACAACGCTAGTCATTGAAAATTATCCAAAATGTGACAAAAGTTCTCATAATCAATGAAAGATAAAATCAACAAACCAGCCTTAGAATCGTTAATGCTTGTAATAATGTAATGCTTTGTTACCTTCTGAAACTTGCTTAATTTTACGGCTGTCCAAAAGTCATCCCACCCAAACAATTATGATGATACACGACTATATAGCATATTTGCCATTCTGTCTACTAAAATACATATTCTAAATGCAAGATCTGCATTAAAAACGGCTTTTGAATTAACAAAGAACACCGCAGACTAAATTATTGTAGTTCTGATATCATGTGACTTAATAAACGACTGGTAAAATTGTGCCGCACAGGAATTAATGCATTATAAAAATTATATAGATTAATATCTCGAAAACACCACCACCAGTGTTTCCGTTTTTCATACTCCAACACCCCAAAAGAAAATTAAAAATATTAAAAAACATTTTTGTATTTTTTTTCCATTCCCAAAGTCCAAAAATAGATATGCAACATGTTATTTTATTAGTTGTTGTTTTGCTTTTTTGGTTTAAGCTTTTTTTTTTTAACATTGGTTTATGTATTCATATTCCTTATATAATGTTGTTGTTTTTGGTTTTTCTATTTATGTAACTTTTGAATTTTCATATTTTTTAGTGATATACATAGTTTTACGTACGTAAACATATCCATACCACATTGCTCGTCGTATAGCTAAAAAAGAAGCAGCTCAAAAAACAGCAACAAAGCACTAAAGTTAAAATTAAGGAGTAATAATCACGCGATTCAACAAAATTACATTAAAAAGAAGAAGTAAAATACTTTTGTCACGCTAATCAAAAGAATTATAACTTAGTTTTGTTAAATATAAAATAAAAAGCTTAAAGCTTTCTCTTCTTATACTATATTTGTATATATGTTACGGTTAAAGTTCGAAATCTGTAAATTTACGAAACTTTAATTTTTTAAATTCGTTAACACGAGAGTTCTAGAGTTGGTAAAGCCATTAGTCGTAATATCATAAAAAATAGTCCGTGGGGCGAAGGGTGAACCAGGGTTTATTATTTCAAAGTAATAAACTGTTTTTCCAATTTGTATTCGGACATTTACCGATTTCGGGCTTTTACCGTGACATATATACGCATACCTTACGAGTAGTGTATAATCGTGTAGCCAGAAGAAATAGCAAAAACTTTAATTATCTTTAATTCTTTGTGTGTATTTATAAGAATCCACCGATATGCTGAAGAAAAATAATGTTTTTACGAGTATTAGTTTATTACGCAGATATTGTTTATAATTAAAACGGTGGTAATTGGTACAAAACAACAAATAAATTCGCAATCATAATTTATTTACGTTTTGTTCTTTTTTATACTTTTTTGCTGACGTCTTCGGAATCTTATTAGTTTTGGAAAAGTTTTTAAATTGTTTGTTTGTTGTATCGTAATTTATGTGCAATCAATTTTAAAAATTGTTTTACCGTCATAGTGGCGTTACCGACTTCTGCGGGTTTTCTATTTTAGAATTACGTCGGGAGATAAGCAAGGGGATCGCAGCTACCTTTCGTGTTCCTGTGATAGTTACATACGTTAAACACTATAATTTCGTTAAATCTAAAAATATTTGGAAATAAAATTTAATGTCCGAATCTAATTTAAATGTCTACAAAAAACGTATTTTTACCTAAACAGAAAATGGGATTTCACATTTTTATGCAGTACAAGAACTATGTCAATTTTATCATTTACTGGGAAGAATGTTTCGAAATTCTGTTGAGTATCATTCGTAGTGAAAGAAAGCCATGTATTTGAAAGCACATATTGGAATTTTAATTATGTCCTTTACATTTTAAATTAAAATGATTAGTTAATAGTTTGATTTGACGATTTAAGTAGACTGCGAGATTCGCTGATAGAATTTTTGCTCAAATATTCAGCTTAAAGTGTAAAAAATTTCTATTTCTTTCGTCTTCCATTGGTAAAACCATACGCCAGCTGAATATGAAGGAAGATGATTACGTACGAGAGGTGGACACCCTACTACGTACCATTGAAGAGGAATATGATGCAATGGAGGGACTATGCACTTAATTAGGCCGTACTTCGGAAGTACTTCGTTTTGAGAAAAAATTAAAATACCATACACTGGTGGCTACTGTTGAGGCGATAGCTTATCTTTTAGATTTTTTAATGCTTAAGAATAGTATTTTTCTCACATTAAAGATATATTTTCATGGGGAAAATCCTGTCTTTAATTTTTGTTGTAGAAAATTCGATGCCACTGTTTATCATACATCATAAAAGTTTATCCAATAAGCGTGTTCTAATTTTCGATAATGATTACGGCCATATTGAATATTACATTTGACAGCTGTCATTGTCATTCCTGTTCACACTCAAAAAAATGTGACAGTTATGCTGAATAAATTGGCAATCTTTTTCATACAACAACTATCAATATAACGCTAACAAACTTTTTTATTAATTCGAATAAAATTTGACAAAAGTTTATCAAAATTTCTTCACGAACATGGTAATAGTTTTGAAAATTTTATTTTCGTTTTGATGTAATTTTAATTAAATTTGATATAACTTTTTATTTGATTGATAAAAGATTCCTTCGATTTGATAGAAATGACAATTTATTTAAAAAAATGTTACTTTAATTTCAGAAAATGTTTATTCGTATTATAATATAGTGACTCACATTGACGAACATTTTTTTAATTTAATAATATTAAATCGTAAATTGATAAATAGTTTTATTTTTTTAAGAAATATATTTTCTAATTGATTAAAATGTCACTTCAATAATAAAATAATTTTTCAAATTGATAGAGAATTTTTTTGGATACATAATTTAGTTTATTGAAATTGACTAGCTATTTTTCACATAAATAGAAGATTTCTGTTAAATTTACGAGTTTTAATTTTTATTGATCAGTAAAATAAAAATAATTTTTTTTTTAAATCACACATTTATTTAATTCATTTATGTAACTTTATCAAAAATAAATCATTTTTAATTATTAAAATAAAATTTAATATAACTTAATAATAAAACAAACATTTTATTTTGTTAATTTTAAATAATTAATAATTTTAAATATCAAATCCCAAGTTTGAGCCTAAGGCTAAAAATTTTAACATCGAAAATAAGACTTGAAATTTTGCTTAATGCCTAAGTAAAAAGCTTAAGCCTACTGATTTGTTTTGGACTATAGTACTACTTGTATTTATATAGACCTAAAATTAAAAAATTAAAAAATTTCAGCTCAAAAATTGATTCTCGGTGCACCAGCGTGTTTTGATTCTCTTGTGTTTCCTTTTTTTTTTTTTATTTCGGTACATATTCTTGGAACCAAATTTCATTGCATTTTTCTATATAATGCTACCCCAAAAACATCATCGATATTAAAAAAAAATTTAATCATCAATACAATACCTACATAAATGTAATATCCCGATCCATCAATACATCATGGAAATACAAAAAGTTATTATACTGTGTATTAATGGATAATTAACTTTAACATTACTTTTGATTACTAATTCAGTCTTTAGTCAATCCGAGTTTTTACAACAATTTTCAATATAAATAATTGTCTTAATACTATACCAATTAGTTTTTTTCAATTCTACAATTAAACTTCTAACCGTAGGATGTTTTTTGTCGATCATTATTGGCGATAAACTCAAAAAAGTACTGTTTATTAAAGCTCCATACTAGTATGGATGCCATTGGAAAATTTAAATTTAACACGTAAAATATTTTAAAACATATTTCAACTGCACGAATAATATAAAATACTTGATACTTTATTCCATCAAAATAAATAAATATTTCTTCCGGGTCCTTCAATGAGCCTATTATTACTAAAAACGGTTGTATAGCTACTCCTTCATTAAGCTTTTGTTGAATTAGTTCTTCAATCTGTTGGACAGTAGCACCAACTAACATAAATGATTGTTGTGAATCTTTAATTGTAATTTTATTAGCTATTTTATCAAAAATAAATTGAGTTGAATAAAAACCCTTACTTTCAGAGATATTTTTCTTTGCTGTTTTAGTAGATTAACCAATAAGCACCTTGCATTTTTATCTTTAATTTTTGTTTCAAAGGCCTCCATAATATTAAATGCAAAGTTAAAATAACGTTTGATTATTAAATTTTTAACAAAGCAAAATTTAAATTTAGAGTTTAAAAAATTTAATTTATAGTCTTGGTAAATATTAATCTAAATCTAGTCCCTTCATTTACGTATAGTATTCCGAAGTAGAGCTCCTTAAGTCACCCAATGTTATCAAATAACGTACGGTTTTTTATACTGCACCCTTTTCTGCAATATTTCTGCAGTTGAATTACAGTTCGAAGTTTGCTGAATTCTGCAATTTGTAGTTGCTGAGTAGTGTTGTTTCATTTCGGCCCAACTATACAGTTGTCTTTAGCAATTTAGCTTAAATTTTCTTCTATATTTATTTTAAATATTTAACAGAGATAAACGACTCCGTTTGTTGTTTTTCCTTCTGCACTCTTTTCTTCCAAACAGCGTTTTTTCTTAAACCTGCATTCTGAAGCGATCTTATTTGGTTAAAATAGTTAGAATAAATTTTACCCATGGGTTTTTCTCCTGGTACTTTAAAATAATACACCCCCTGAAAATAAATAATTTTATATAGTTTTTTATACTATAATAAACTTCATCGAATTTTATTAAAATAAAAATATTTACCATTTTTTTTTAGAGAAATGCGCGATCACTTTCAAGGCAATATTTTTTGCAATTTCCACCGACATTTTAATATGGTTACTAATCAAATATTGAGAAAATTTAGTAGCTAACAAATTACGTAAGGTATCGCTTAAAATATTATTTGATTTGTAAAAGGACATAATTTGGAGTCCGGTGTGGCTTTTGTTTAATAAACCACTGATATTCAGATTCACAATTTTGTTAAGGTCATTAAAACTAGACGCGGTGCTGATTGGTACATAATTGCTGCTTGTTGCTTTTGGAGATAGATTCACGTTATTTCGTCCAGCATGTAAACCATTGTGATCTTTTGTCATTGATTGATTTATTTCGTTGGTTTGCTGCTATTTTGTTAAGTGATAATCCAATTTAATTTGAACTCCAACAGGATTTTTTTTATAAAATTCTTTTTTGAAATTTTTTGTCATTAGCCTGCAAATTTCCCCATGTTTACATAATTTTCCGTAAGAATAGAATAAATAATAACAATTATTAAATTTGCTTAAATGCTTTTTCTGATATGGTTACCAATGCACGTTTGAATCAATAGTTCTAAATTCCACGATTTCAACAATTGGTAAAGTTCTTCCCTGGATTCAAAAGAAAACTGAAAATTTTCCATGTTCATTGCGGTCAAATTAGTATTCGTTACTTGATGGTTAGCATCTGAGTTTATAATAATGAATTCGTTTGTCGTTGTTTCTAGGCCATTACTGATATTGTATTCATCAGAATCACAGAGTCCGTCTTCAAATTGTAGAATGCTATCGGCTTCGACGTCGATTCCCGAAATATTTTCGGCCAATTTGTAGAAATGACATACTAATTTACATTTATATTATTGACTAATATTAATTACTAATGAAATATATATGTACTTACATTTCGTTAACAGCTTTATGAAGTAAAGCAAATAAAAGACTTCTCACAAAACCTTTATTTTATAAAAATTCCCTCACACGAAACCAATATGTTTTGCTGTTCAATTCGACAGTATGATGTTAAATGGTTATATTGCATAATTTTACATCACATTTGCAAAAAAATGACTAAATTTTATAATATTAATAAAATTTTCTTAAAAATTCAATAAAACATCATCAAATTAAATAAATTCTATACCATAGGTGATCTTTTTGATAAACGTCTCTTAAATGGAGTAAAAGGGTCTATCAATTTGATAAAAATTTACGGAAATTTCATCTTAATTTAATAAGAAAATTTGACAGAACGTTTATTAATTTTAGCAAAATATTTCACATTTTGATGAAAATTTTTATACATTTGATTAACATTCGTCATTTTTACTACATTTCCTTCGACGAAATTTTGAAATCGAATAAACGAGAGAAAAAGTTTCCGAAATGAAATAAAGGTGGTTTTTTTTAATAAATTTAACAAATTTTAATTCAATTTAACAAATTATTGTATTGCTTTGATAAAACTAATTAAAATTGATAAATTTAGTTTGTTGGCATACTGAATCAAATTTTTCATCAAATTTAATTCCTTTTTTGTTTGAGTGCAGTAAAGGTTAAACATTTTGTGAAATGAGGCGATACCCATTGCAACAACGTTAATAATGAAAACTTATTAACAAAATCATTGTTCTGTTCGCCAAACTTATCGTATACTTCGTGTTATTAATGGTATATACCTTTAATCTTCCTCCTGACGAAGAGTGACAAAGAAGAGAGTGTACGGAGGATCGAAATTTATCAATGTCACAACATGGCATATTTTACGTAAAGACTTGGGTTTAAAGTCATGTAAGATCTAATCCAAGAACTGAAGCCATTGTACCATTATAAGCGTCGTTTATTTGCTGACAAATTGGAGAATGATGAACACTTTTACCCGAAAATTTTGTTCAGTGATGAGGCATTTCTGGTTTTGCAGAATATGCAGTGAAAACAATCCAGAAATACAAAAAAAAGTCATTTATCAAAGTTCATTACATCTAGAGAAAAAATAACTCTATGGTGTGCAGCTAGGACAGTCTGTCACGTATAGGACCAAATAAAATTCAAAGAAAAGTTATTTTAATTCCTGTCCATTTTCTTCCTGAAGTAGGTATGATTAGCTATTGGGATTGAGAATTCTCGGATTGAGAAATCTCGAGAATTTTTTCAACTTTTGCATTCCTCATTTCTCGGGAAGTTCATTTATTTTTCTCGAGAAATTTAGAAAAAGAATTCAAATTGACCCAGTCTATTTTAAACTTGAAAAAATACGTTTTTTGCTATTTATATGATCCATCCCGTATATGATATCCTCAACTAATATTTTATTCACACAATGTAATGAAAAATGGGCCCAAATTACTTTTAAATTCCATAATTACCATATTATGAAAAAAATCCAAGCACATTTCTGTGTACTGGGGTCAAATGACCCCAGGTTATTTCCATGTATTGTTTTCTATATAAATTAAAATATTATTCACTTTTTATGTTACTAGCTTTCCAAAAAATCATCCCAGAAACGTTATCGTTGCTGAGACAAACAGAAAAGCGCGGCAGTTTTATACAATGAATGGCAATACAATAAAACAACAGCGTGTTTGGTATGATACCAATTCGGTGGAAATATATATGCTCTGATTGGAATTTTATGTGGAATTTTATTTACATCATTTGATGTACATCAAAAATTTTGTTTTATTTGCCAGAAAAAATCAATTTTTTTTGATGTACTCGTACATCAATTTTAAAAAATGTACATTTTTTCGTAAATTTTTTTTTTGATGGAGAAATACCAATACAAAATGAAACGTCAATTTTTGTAGAAACGTCAATTGGTGTGTTAAATTACTAAATTACTAATAAATTAAAGCATGTGTTTTAAATTTAATTGAAATATATTGTAATCGTTCTTTAATAAATATATGACCATTATTCGTTCGAAAATATATACATATAATTTCGTATAGTGGAGTGCACAATTGATGTCGTTTTGACGTGCCATTTCTAAACTTCAAAACCCTATTTTATATCTCCAATACATACATAAAACCACATCAATTTTGATTTTTTGTTCTATTTGAACCATAAATTAGACATTGATTTGAAAAAGTAAATAAAATTCCACATTAATTTACGCTGGCGCTCATAAAAATTGGGACGAGCGGTTGGATGAATTATACCACCTTGACAACCGTCCATTTTATCGAGCTGCGATGTCCCTTGAACAAGTGCAGCAATTGTTAAGATTTTTTCGATTTGATAACTATCAAACAAAACAGGAGCGGCTAAAAACCGATAGATTTGCAGCATTCCGAGATGTATGGAATATGTTCTTAGCATACATTCGAGAACCTTATAAACCATCATCAAATTTAACCATTAATGTACAATTGCTTCTTACTCGAGGCAGATGTTCTTTTCGACAGTACATTCCATCGAAACCGGGGAAGTATGGCATTAAAATATTCTGGATATGCGACGCAAAGAATTCTTACTACATCGCATGTATAGTCCAGGGCATTTAGACCAAAATCGACCGGAGTAGCAGAAATTTTTTGGGACAGCAGATATCGAGATGCAGTTTTCTGCATTGTGTTCAGGAAGGTCCCAGGAAAAAAGTCTATATTGTCTGGTTTAGGCATTTTTTGAAAAATGCCTTCTGGGCCGGAAAATGCATTTTTCAATTGCTTGCATCATCATTACTTGCACCATGGGAATGGCAGCGTCCATGAAAATCGCTCCAAAATCGTTACTCGGGGTTTCCAGGGCTGTCGAACTCGATTCTGGTGTTAGAATTACCCGGGGCGCTCGGAAGTCCCTTTGTGGGGTTTACTGGGAGGGGGAGGGGGGGGGGGGGGGGGGGGGGGGGGGGTAATAGCAGCGTCCATGAAAATCGCTCCAAAATCGTTACTCGGGGGTTTTCGGGGCTGCCTAACTCGATTCTGGCATTAGACTTCCCCGGAGGCGCTCGGTGGTCCCTTTATGGGGTTGACTGGGGGTGGGGGGAATGGCAGCGTCCTTGAAAATGGCTCCAAAATCATTACTCGGGGGTTTTTGGGAATGCCGAATTCAATTCTGGCATTAGAATTACCCTCGGGTATTAATAATAAAAATGTTGATTGAATATTAAATAAATAAATATTACACATATTATAAAAAAAATTGCCTTGGAAGTCTTTTGTGCCTCGAAACTGGATTTGAAAAAGGCGCCAAAGCTATAAAGAGAGTAAAGTATTGTTACCACGGGGACCGGTGCGAACAGAATAATTCTGTATCGACTGAAGAGAAAAATAGGGGTCTAGTTCCCGCGTGCAATCGGCGTCTGTGTGGCACCAGTATTCCATCTGTCGATTAGGACCACGTTGCTTTTTCGTTGTATGTAAATACAGTGTTACAGTAATCAAGTTTCTTGGAGTGTAATCAAGTTTCAAGGCCGTCGAAGAGGGTTGAAGTGCTTACTTAGATGCAAGCATTGTGATGGCAATTGCTCAAACCAAAAAGGCACTTCCGACGGGGCCGAGAAGGGTGACGAAGAAGAAAATGAAGAGGGGGAAGAAGAAGAACAGTTTGAACAAGATGTTTAGTATTTAAGTTAAAAATTTAAGTTTATAATGAATAATTCAACATTAATAAAAACTCCAATTTGTTATTTGAATAAAGTATTATTTTCATAATTCGTGATTTTTCACTTTTTCCTTTACAATTTCCCACAAAGCCACTCCCGAGCGCCCCCGAGGAAGTCTAATGCCAGAATTCGGCATCTTCGAAAACCCCCGAGTAACGATTTTGGAGTGGTTTTCATGGACGCTGCCATTTCCCCCCGGTCACCCCGGACAACCCCACAGAGGGGCCCCGGACACTTCCGGTGAAATCTAATGCCAGAATTGAATTCGGCATGGACTATGCAATTTCCCCCAGAATGACCCCCCGGATAACCCCGCAGAGCCGCCCTCGTAATTCCAATGCCAAAATTGAATTTGGCATCCCCGAAAATCCCCGAGTAACATGTGTTAACATGCACGCTGCCATTTCTTCCGCCAATTCACCCCCCGCACACCCTAACAGAGCCACCCCGTGCAGCCCCGGGTAATTCTAATACCAGAATCGAGTTTGGCAGCCCCGAAAACCCCCGGGTAACGATTTCCGAGCGATTTTTCCGAGTTTCCAGTCGTTCCTATAATGGTGCAAGTAATGATGATGCAAGCAATTGAAAAATGCATTTTCCAGCCCAGAAGGCATTTTTCAAAAAATGTTTTCTGGGACCTTCCTGAACACAATGCAGAAAACCGCATCTCGATATCTGCTGTCAGTTGCGTATTAAAATTCGCTTAGGCATTGTGATTATACTTCTAAGTTCAAAGTATGTCAATATTTTTGTAGTTTGGTCACTGCAGTCGAATGAGACGACCGTTTTTTTTAATATAAAGAATTTAATGTTTCATTAGTTCGAAAACAAGCTTCCAACGCCTTGGTAACCTCACCTTAATATATTAATAATATTAATACGACATGGTGATATTTACCGTGTTTCTTGATGCTCATTGATCCGGATCAGTTCAAATTTTATATAGAAAACATGTTCCAAATTTGTTTGAGATCACAAATTTTGATTTTATTTCTGCCAAGCGTATTTGTGTTATTTCATG